>OZ020521.1:227846-365508 GCA_963971425.1 Bryoerythrophyllum caledonicum | reverse complement strand
ATTGCGGACTTTTGATGGTGACACTCCGGCAATGGGAATTGCTTGGGTGACCATGAACAAGCTAAAGAAGCATGTGTTCAAGCTGCGCAATGCGCCATTCAACATGCTTGACGGAATTGCAACTCGCCTTGAAGGATCATTCCTACGGCGTTGGGAGATGATGACAACAGATCTCCATTATGCAGGGGCTTTATTGAATCCTTATCTAGCCAATAACTTGCAAATTCAAAACAATGGTGAGGCCAAAAGGGCCCTAAACAAGGTTGTTATGACGCTTTGTGGTCCACTCGGAGTGTCTTTTTCGGCAGTAATGCTCGAAATCACGGAGTATGAAGAATTGCGAGGCCCATATTCACCAGAGGAAGCTGGGGAAATTGAAAACAGCAACCTCTTGCCTCACCAATGGTGGAACCGCGTGGGCGGGCAATCATTGCCTATCATTGCGAAGCGTATACTAGCACAAACCTGCTCGGCCTCGTCATGTGAGCGTAATTGGAGCATGTATTCGTTCATGCATAGTAAGAGCCGAAATCGCTTGGGAGTGCAGAAAGCCGAAGATTTGGTTTACATCTATACGAATAGTCGATTGCTCCGAGAACGTGCTCGTCCAGACCCGATTGGATGGTATGAGGAGAATGTGCATTCGGAGGAGTCTGATCCAGATGGGGGACTTCCTTCAAACACAGAGGACGAGGGTTTGGAGTCGGATGATGAGGGTTATAACTGGATGGGCGGCGATTGGGAAGACCTTGCCGGTGACAACAACCCTGTGTTTGATCATAGCCCACCTAGGGACAACTCTGCAAACAACGAGCACGGTGGAGATGCACTACATGACCATTTTCACAACGTCCACGGTGACCCAGTGGATCCTTTTGTGTTTGATGATGTCGACGGAGCGGCAGTCCATACCATAGTAGAATTATCGGGTGAAGACCGTGCCCAAGAAGCTAGGGCAGACGAAGATGGGTAGGCATTGGGGGGCAATCTTGATGGAGATGACAACATCTCGGAGAATCAGTCTCCCAACTCAAACGGCTCTAACGCCTCGGACCCTTCTAGTGGCGATGGCCCTGAACTCGACGGTCATGGCATTGGCATTGCAGCAAACGATACATTTCCTCACGATGGAAACGAAGTGAGCAGTGGTGGAAACAATAATGAATCCCATGAGCCAATGGCCACCACGGGGTCCATTGAAGTTGTGAGAAGCTCTCCGGTTTTGCCTCAAGCAATAGAACCGGACTCAGAGGAAGACATGCCACTACAAGATTTGTTTCGGCGGCCCCGTGATCAAAGTACCGCATCGATCGGAAGAACTCTTTTACGTGTAAAGAAAAAGACCTCTTCAACAATAGTTCGGCCACCCGTCCACCGTAGCGCACTCGGCCCAAATGGTGGTGTGGAGCGTGTAATACTAACCCCACAACTTTCCTCCGCGAGGGTTGGGTCCTCTACTATGAGCAGCCATTTAGGGACACGGAGGGGCGAGAACAATGGTACTCTCCCTTTCTTCACGGGACCTTGGCGAAGTGGAACCTCGGAGAGAGTCATTGGGGCCAAAGGCAACCGCTCCAAAAACATGGATGGAGTAACAGACAAAAGGAAGAATATCCGAGTAAAACGACTTGTGAACGCCGCATCAACTACTGGAGCCGAGCTACAATTACGAAACTTGGCCTCAGAGATTGAGGAGTACGTGGCACCAGTCTTGGAAAATGCAGCGGAGAACTTCTCATCATCGGGCGATGATGCAGACGATGAGGATTGCGATGAGGTACCTGGCGACAATACGGTGGTGCTTCGCGGGCTTTCTCTTCCCCAAAATGTTCGCCGATCAAAACGAAAGCGAAAACACAATGAAGAATCCTCTAGCTCAGATGATTAAAAGATGACGGACATGAGGGTACTACAAGTTAAAAGTGACTTTAGTGGTGTGGTGATAGCATGGTACAATAGCACCGCGGTTTTAAACTATGTACTTGGTGTTGAGAGTGCCCATTCATGAAAGCACCACATTGAAATAAATAATTTTAATGTTAGAGCACCCTGGTACAATTGAATTCTTTCACATTCTCTAAACCTCAGCCCTTTTGAGGGGCAGACGCAGTGTTCGATCGCGCGCGCCCGGCCCCTAATCGCGCGTGCCCGATAGGCAGGTGCGTGCGCGACCTACAATGGAACTTGCCAGGCCCATGACGCTGCGCGCCCGGCCCCTAATGGTACGCGCCCGACCTTGACGGTACGCGCCCGGCCCTGAAATGCATGCGCAAGGCCCTTAGGGGTATGCGCCCGGCCCTAAATCGTACGCGCCCGGCCCTAATTGGAACGCGCCCGGCCCTACATGAACGTGCCCGGTCCAGATTGGTACGCGCCCGGCCCCAAATGCTGCGCGCGCGGTCCGAAGGTACGCGCCCGCCCCTTGATGTGACGTGGAATGCCGTCTGACGGGTCGTGCACACGTGTTTTACCAGGGGGTAAGTTGAAAATTAGATTTAGGGTTTGTAATTTTTTTTTACATACAACTGTCCGCCAAAAAGTGTTGTCCGTCCTGTCCGTCTGTCCTACTGTCCGTCCGTCCGCTGTCTTTGGGCCCCTGTCCGTCTATGTAGACAACCCTGCTTGCCGGAGTGTTACCGTAGTAACTCTGATGTAAGAGATAGTCACGCTTTTCTTGAGTCGTATAAGAAAGAGTTGCGGCTGCTGAAAAATCCTTGTTTAAAGGATAAACTAGTGAGAAAGAAGACCTTGCTGGAGGCTGCGGTTGGTAGTGAAGTGACAGGCGTACGAGCGTTGTCAAAGAGTTTGGGAGCAAATCCGAAGTGTATTACTGCAGCTGTGCAACGACGTCAAAGCCTACAGTCCAACAGATCCTCCATTTTCATGTTGCCTGAGCGATGAAAGAAGCCCGGTCTATCTGCCGCTGCAAGAGACCTTGTCATATCTTGGTGGTGTACAGAAACCCGTGTGAGCCCTAACAAGAAGGACGTCAGGAGAAGGCGGATGGGGCCCAAGGTGTACGAGACGCATGCAACCCACCTCCTCCTTGAAAGCCAGGTACTTCTGAACACATCCTCTGCTATGGATATATTCCATGTGGTCGATAGTGATATACACGATATTCCACAACGCACATGTCAAGTGTGTGAAGCCTTTTAGATATTGTATAGGGCCTCTTTCCACAAGCACTATGGTCAGTTCATAAACTTGTGAGATCCCTCTTTAGGTGTTTTTGTGCATAGTGCTTGTATGTTGATATACGTCATATAGGTATTTGATATACTCCAAAGAACTACAGCAAGTCAACAGGGCTTGTCCTCTATATACCTTGACATGGTATAAAGCCCTTAATCCCTTCGAGAATTGATTAACTTCGTAGACGTCTTTCATATACTCTAATAGACGGTGGTCATGTCGAAACTTACAAGGGTTTGTTCTCCTGTATACCTCGACAGAGTATAGACCCGTGAGTCATATTATGTTGATGTATGTTGCAGAGGTATCCAATATACAGTTATACCCTAGTAATATTTTATACGGTATGTCCACATGGCTTTTTCTTAGTGAGGAGACCTTGTGATAGTACTAACCTAAGAGTCAGAGTATGTTGGTATACCTTGAATAGGTCCAATATACACGCATGCATACTCTTTCGCGGGGTATGTCAACAGGGTTTGTGCCCAAACATGCCGTGATAGAATAGAAACTCATGAGTCATCGTACGTGTAGGTATTGGACACACTATAGAGTATGAATCCAAGAGTCTTTTAGTATAGAATATACACGTATGTATTTAATGGAGTAATAGTCGTTGCCTATGATGAAACCTTACTGGTCTTATGCATAGTTCCTATGTTTGTGAACATACTATTGTTTAGTGTATTCATAATACTATGTGAGGACATTCACGTACCATTGGGGTCCCATGACAACCAATTTTACATACTTTCTCAAGGTATCCAGTAGTGCCCATTACAGAACCCTGGTCTATGAGTATACCTCGAAGAAGTATCTGAGATACTTCAGAAGTACGAAACATTGTGTGTACATACCAGAGTATATACTCATATACAGTTCGATAGGGTATCTTCTAATCTCATAGGATGCACTGTTGTTGTCGGATGCCAAGCTTCTTTTGTAAGGCTACATGTGTGGCTATTTGTTATACACATTACTGAGATTTACTTCCCTTCTCTATCCCGCAGGCTTCTTTATACGATCGATTTAAGGCATTGCATCCAAACGAGCCCATTTCAGTGCAAGCTTTTGAAAGACTACGGCCCTACTTTGTGAAGAAGTGCAATGAACGGAATGTATGTTGTTGTAGGTACCATGTGGAGCTTGACATGCTACGTCAAACTCTACAGCCATTGAGGGATGTATCAACTGGTTTCTACGTTCGGGCCTTGTGCCAGTGTAGATGTTTGGTGTGTGCCGATGAGGTTGACGTGGGCTGTAGGGCGCATGTGAACAGCTTTGATGGAGTCACAAAGATGTGGGAGATGGTTGTGTGCCCAAAAGAGGCAACCAAAGAATTCCACCGCCTGGAGTGCTTGATGTGTGATTGTTCAAGTTGTGGTGGGCATACCTTGCCAATCTGTCCCCTAGAGAGTGGAGCTTCCGGATATCAATTGAAGTGGTGGCATTTTGACAGTCACGTGGTGGGCGTCGGTGACGATGGTAGACCAAGGAAGCGAATCGGTGAGGTTTTCATGGAGACGAGCCCAAGTTAATTACTTGACTACCTGCGGCCTAAATTGCACAAGTTCATCACTCACAATTTTGTGGCAAGGTGGCAAGACGTTCAGTGCAGGGTGAGCATGAAGGAGCTGCCCCGCGACGTTATATTGTCGCATGTTGATTTTGCGGAAAACTACACCTTTGAGATCCAAAATGAAATTCAAAGTATGCATTGGCAATCGAGCCAAATTAGTGTGTTAGTCCACATTGCCTACAGGTATGTACCTACTTCAGATAGTGTGATCAAGGAGTCCCACTTCTACATATCAGATGATAGGACACACGACACTTTGTATGTACAACACTGCTTCCTGAGACATTGGGATTGGCTTCGCGATCGTGGTGTGGAGGTCCGACGCCATTGGGTTTGGAGTGACGGTTGTGCGGGTAAGTGTATTCTGCTGTGTCGTTCTACTTTGCAAACTCTATAGCTAGCATACTTTAAAAGAGTACTATATATACTTCTATACTTGTACTCGTTCATATACTTCTGTATTAAGATACCATTCAATTTTGTACACAGATAACATTATTACCAATACTTTACATATTTGGTTGCATGCCATGGCTTTGCAGGACAACTTAAGGGGGCACGGTGCATGTATTTTGTTAGTCGATATCCCGCCCTGACAGGAGGCTGCCAAATGGAGTGGAATTTCTTTGGTATAGGGCATGGGAAGGGTGAGTGGGACAGAGCTGGGGCGGTGGTGAAGAGGGCTTTGTGTATGGAGCAGCTCCACAGCCCAGCCCGGAAGCTCCAAGATGCGAGGGATGCGGTGGACTTCCTACACGAGAAGTTGGGAGGCTTGGTGGAGAGATCGGTTGGTGACGACAAAATAGTTTCATGGCGATACTTTCATTTTCTTGTAGTGGATGCAGTGGATCGGCGATACACACATTGGTGCGATACCATTCCTGGGTCAAGACAATTCCACTCTATACGAGCGGTTTCTGTTGCCGACCCGACGTCGTTGTTGGTACGTTATTTAACATGTTACTGTCCATCGTGCTTGGATGGAATTTGGTCATCCTGTGAGCGGGGTGCGCATGTGAAGCCCTGGACTGTGGTCAAGTTAGCACCGACAGATGTGACATTTGCGAGAATGAGTATGCAGCACGCACAAGGCGATGAGGGAGAGGATGATGCATGGGAGTACCGTGCAGATGAGAGCCTTGGAGAGTTGGTTGATGTTGGTGACAACTTTGCAATACGTGCAGACGAGGGCAACAAGGAGGACGTGGACTTTTACATCCTCCAGTGCCAACAACAGAAATCTATTGTTCAAGAGAAGTTCACTTGTAAGTGGGGCAGTGAGTTTGATGTTGGACACCACACCATCGCTGGAACGTATTATCAAAAGTGGGGTACCAGTCCAAATTCTTATGTATTCTTGAGGAAATTGCATGTAGCCCATGTTGATGCGGAATCAGTAGTAGCTTGCAAATTCTTGATGGTTCCTACGGTACACAGGGTCAAAGGTGGTGATCATGTGTACCAACTTAGTGACGAGACCATCGATGTCATTAGGACATCTTTGGAGATTTTTTGAGGTTGTAATCCGTAGGCAATAGTTAGCATTTTCAAACACGGTCCGTATGTCTGGATCCTCTTCTCAAAACAATATCGGAAGGTCTGTAAGACTTCACTAGAAAGTTTTGAGATTGCGTGTGATAGGGTACCGCAAGCATGCTCGACTTTGTAGTATAGTGACATTATCCATGTTGTAGCCTAATCGTTGTATACTTTTCCCACTATACATAGAAGATAACGACAATGTGGAATACAATGTAGAATAAATTATACCACATAACATGGTGCTGTATGTTGGCCTTCTTTCATCAATCATAGTTGGCATTTGAATCGCAGTAATTACATACTATCCGGCCACGTTTTCTAGGTTACATTTTGCCGGAACATGTGTATGAAACAATTGGCTATAGTTGTTTACTACTTTTCTAGAGTAAATAATATCCCCGGGTGTAGAATTCAGTACTTGACTGTGCTGTGTATATACGAGAATGCAGTGTTTTGTAGTTTGTATACTCTGCAATTTACTCTATGTTGTATGTAATATACATCTGTGGAAGGGATATACACAAAATTGCATTTCCTAAATGAGTGTGGTGTACTCATAGGTATCTTCGCCGAATTGTAAGAATGTCGCGACAACCAACGCTTTCACATGCACATAAAAAACTAGGCACCTCGTTGGTTGTTTCTACAAAATCAATTCCATAGTCCCATGTGAGTTCTTCCCCCGCCAACACCTTTTCTTTTGTAAGAAACGCTACCTGTTTACAGACCAACGAAAGCGTCAAACATAGAGATGTACTAGCACAGGCTTCAAATCAAGACATGAAACTCAATAAAAGTGAAGGTTGTTACATATGTGGTAGTAGCCTGTCAAATGCCAGTCAATGATAACCGGGACATCCAACAAGTTTGCATCAAAGCACATGCGTTGAAGAAGACGACAATAATATTTAAATGCAAACGATGATGTTCAAAATAAATAAAAACCTTCATAGAGTTGTGTGTCATCGATACACAGATTTGCAATGACCTATGATTTAGAAATCTGGAGACGTTTCCACGTCTGCTCGCGTCAATTGAGAGGCACTTCTTGTTGCTGCACTGGCCTTCCAATCTCCAATCCGCGTCCAAGTCAAGAGCGTACTTACCTTGGCTGTGACTTCGGGTGTCCACATCCTCGCTGTACAATACCTCTCCAACGTATTCGAACACAAACGTGCCTTTCGGCAAATCCTCCAAGGTCTTTATGCCCCACCCCTTCTGGTGGTTCACCCAACATACCTGCGAGAAGTTGAGCATGAAATGTGAATATTAGGATTTCCATCCCCGAGACCGCGAGTGAAAATTACATGACTATTGGACACTCAACTTCAAGGATATATTGAAATGACGAACTTGGAGCTTCCGTTGGATTCCCTTCTGGACAACACGATTCTTACAATCAGAGTTGCACTTACATGCAATCCCACATTCCTTTATGAAAGTCCTTGTTATATGCCCGATACATCTCCCAGCCTCCGTATTAGAGCAACCTACATTATCACAGTACTCATACAATCTGGTATCCAATGCAATACTCTCCTCCATCGCCTGCAAAGAGACAACAACAACCTGTCTATAAACATTTTTCGAGGCACAAACATGACAAAGTTAACAATCCCTATTGTAATTCTTGGAACCGAGATGACCAAAAAACTACAAATTGCATTCTCTACAATTTAAACTTACCATATCAACATAGTGCTCGTGAAGGATGCCATCTTCGGTGTACGGGGCACAATCTGCAGCAAAGTAAGCACATCCGCATACATTCTTCCTCCCCACACCGCACCCAGAAATACATCTCTTGCAACCATCCAATTGTTTCATAGCTTCATCCACGTCTACACAGACAACCTTGCTTAATGAATTTTCTACGATGTACTCGAAAGGTGCCAGTCCCATGGGTGGGTCTTCTATGACAACCACGACAATGGGAATCCGTTCACGACCACCGGACAAATCATATGACCATTGTACAAATCCGACACCCTGCATGCATGAAGCCAATATCTGCATTACAAAACCACCCATAGCATGTATCCTTCCATGATGTGATAAGGGCCAATGATTTTAAGAATGACGCCCATCATTGAAAGAGAACTCCAAGATCTCTATCCCTTGTACAAATCAAGAGCACAGTGAAGTCTAAAATAGCGCAACATCTTGAACACTACTGTACGCTACACTATACTGCAATACATGACAGTGACCTGAAGTATACAATAGTGTTCTACAGTATGATATAGTTTGTTGCAGTGTAATAGAGACTTCTGCACAATACATCAACATACTACAATATTGAAGTGAATAAGTAACCCTGCCCATGTAAGTATAGAAAAGTCCAAATCAAATACGCCCATCTCCCATTGGTTAGAGTGCAATACATAATACGCAAAATTGGAAGGGAGTAAAGTGTATGCGTTGCACTCAAGAACCGAGCAGACGAATGGAATCTCGGCAAATAGACATACAAACGATGTATGTATGGCGACCTCACGTCTCCATACATACTGCCCAGGCTAAGATCAGAACCACTTCCCCATAACTAAAGTCAAAACTTCTGCAACGTGCCATAGCACATTGTCTGGCTACAAAATATGAAAATGCCCTTTCCGCATACACTGCCTACAATAACTCTTATTAGGCACATGTACTAATACCGCTACTTAGTCTTTGCAGTCTTTACCTTTCCAGCTTTCGTCCCACCAGCCTCGTCCCCCACTTCATCCTCAGTACCTGCAGCATCAATATTCTTTCTCTTACCTGGCTTCTTCTTCGTAGTATGTACAATGGCCGCCACCTCAACAGCTCTATGGCCGCGTGTCCGCATCTTGCCCTTCCCCTTTGCCCGTGTCTGTGCGCCAAGAGAATCTGTATCTGCAACCGCATTTGCAGCGTCTTTGCCACTGGCTACGACCTTTCTATGCTTCTTTGTCTTCAATTCGTGGACTCTGCCTACTTGATTTTATGATAACTTCCTTCTCGTTCGGGCAAACACACGTACTCTTATTGGATGTTGCCACGCCTGTGGGTCTATCCGTATGACTTAGAGGTGACTTCACCTCCTTCGCTAGACGCTCAGCTGGCATAAGCTGCTTCGTGAAGTCCACTGCTGTAGGCGCAGGTGAGGCTGCACCCTTCATTGGTGACATACACAAAAAGTCAGGTGGAGATGAATTTGGCTATGTGGCAGGGTCCACAGCTGTCCGAGGAGTTGTTCCACCCCCGACACCTGTAGATAGGTACGAGATCGTTGGAGTGATGAAAACAATGTCGTCCTTCTCTGAGTTGTACAACACTCGACGTGGGGTGCTAACTACATCATGTAAGGCGGGGTCCTTCAATGCGCCCGTTGAGAAAAGAGCAGGGTCAAGCTTTGGTAACTCGGGAGTACCTCCAGGTCGAGAGGGATGTCAAGAGTCACAACTAGTCATAGAGTTGATCCTGACCTGGCTAGTCTCACCAGCTTTGTGTGTACCCGTGGTGGTTGAATTGGGGCTATGCTCCACATGAGATGAACCTGCAGTCCCCAATGTCCAACAAAACCCATGCGTGAGCAACTAAAGACACTCCATCACTGGGGTCATACAAAATATACTAATTCTGTGAACATGAAAGTAGTTTATGACACATAGAGATGTAAAACAGCGGAGTCTTTAGTCTACAACCAAGTATACAACCATCAGCATCACATCCGAGGCACGCACCCTGCATATAAAGCCCAGGTATACATTCCACCGAAGTTGACAGTACGTAGAATATAATACCCCATCCAAGTACAAGTGACATGACCCAAGTATACATTCCCGTACAGAAAACTATACTCCACCCGAGTATACACCCCTATCTTATGTACACCGGAAACAGTCATGTACAACCCACCGAAGGTTACGCCCCTACCCAAATGTATATCCGTGCAGTTTTGTATACTCCACTTGAGTATATACACCTATCAAATTTTAACCCCGTACTGTTCTATATACCCCACCATGGATATACAACCCTATCAAATACATGCCCGATACAGTTGAATATACCCCATCGAGGGTATACACACCTCTCAAACCTAAACCCCTCTAAAATATACACCCATTATAGTTCTATATATCCTTCTGAGGGTATACACACCCATTAAATATATACACGTTACAATTCAATATACGCCACGGAGGGGATACACCCACCCAAATATACACTGTTCATATATATATCCCACCCATGTATTGATCCCTCCCTACGTAGCCCTGTTAGATAGCCCACCCTACGCACCCTAATACTTCATCAAAGTATACAGTCTCCATCACTATTCTCCTAACCCCGTTCGGTTAGACATCCACGGAGGTCCATGCATACACTCAGATGAAGAGAATATCCACACTTACAATATATCCTAAACCGATCATATACCCCAACACAATCTAGGCAGACTGCATCCACCTTATCTACAGACCCGAACCCATTCTACATTCCTCGAACTCCCAAGTATACCCGTCCCGAGTATACATTCCTATGTAAGTATACCACAGACAGAATCAACCAGAGTTATACATGGAAAGACTTACCAACTGTAGGGCAGGTCTTCTTTGCTGCCACTGTGCGCGCTGAAATCGCCAGAACTCTCGACAACTCATAGTTTTGGATTTGAGCCTCCTGATCAAGGTCGTCAGGCAGCTCTCCAAATCCATTGCTCTTGTACCACTCGGGATGCACTAGTCCGCAATCTTTGGATGCACATTTTGCACTCGTCTCGAACCACACCGTTGCACAGCAGGGGTGATATACATGCAGGCAATCGCAGACTTGGATGTCATTGTGAGGAAAGGGAAGGTCGCTAACCACGCATGTCCTCCACATCAATGTATTCCATGAGGTACCATCTACCTCTTCGAGGTACACCATGGGATGTGGAAAAATCCCTAATCCGTTATATCCTGTCTTTAACATCCCACCGAGCTTCACCAGGCCTTCTGCCTGCGTCCCCAAGATTCGAACTCTCCATTCCATCTTGGAAATCAACTCCACTTTGCAATCCAAGTTGGCCTTGAGGATGCTAAGCTGGTCGCCAGCTTGCTTATACATGTCGCTGTAGAAATTGTTCTGTAGCATCAAGTGCTGCATCTGGGTGTCATCCATGCAGTCACCCATACGCTTCTTGGCAGCAGTCACTGTTGCCTCCATGGTAGAAACCAGCTGACCCTGACCAAGGATCTGCTGCCGGAGACTCTCGTGATCCTTTTTCACGATTTCCAGCTCCTTCCTAGCAGCTACAGTCTCCAACTCCACCAAGGTGAGGAATTCCTGAACCTCCTTCCTCTTCAGACATGTCCACGACGAGGAGCTCTGAGATGGCTTCACGTCCAACATCCCCGAAAGAGGGTCGACACCCCTGTGCTTCAAAGAATTTCCCCCTTCCAAAGACGTGAGCAATCCATCTTCCTCGAGAATTTCAGCAAGGCCCTTACCTGTTAGACTTGCCTTCTCCTTCGCCAACCGCAACACCTTCTTGCGCCATGTAGACCTCTGAGTAGTATTGGTGACAAAGGCATACCCTGCCCAGTCCACCTCCATCCCCTTCACCACCTCTGCAACCACCCCGAGTGCGAAGTGCCGACCCACGAGCTTTCCTGGTGGGCCCCCAGCCTTCTGATAACATATACAGTAATACCTATCAATGGCCTTAAGCATGGCGTTGTCGGACACCTTCCGTTAAGAATACCCGGACTTTCCACCACGCTTCGGTCCAAAGATCTCAACAAGATCATTCTCGCACACGCCATTCTTCTCATGGTACTTGTGTTGCAGTTCGTAGAGACAGTATCCCTCCGGAATGCACCCAATCGTCACTAGATGCTTTCCTGAGCAACCGCTCCGGTTTCGTTCCCACAGACACCTAATGTTCTTTCCCCCAATATTCCGGATTACTAAACTATATCCCAGCAATCCGTTTATAAGTTAGCTATAGTCATTACTTACGTAGGGTAGATCCGGATCCTTCCGGACTCCGGATTATGTACAGTGATTTCCGGCAAGTAGTATCCGGAAGTCTAGAGGATAGTTTGATTAGTCTCCGTTCCTCCTCAGAGAGCCTCCTGGAGTTTTTAAGCGAATGGCCGAAGTCCACTGACCCTGTTTTGTGTAAGTGGCTGGGTTTCCCACTGCCCTGTGACTTAAAGTGGCTAGGCACCCACTGTCCGGAACTTATAGTGACCGAACACCACTCTCCCTACTCTGCTAACTGGTAATTTGATTGCTGCTGCCGGACAACTACTCTCACGACACCCGGAAGGCCTTCCGGATGCGGTCACACAGAGACTAATCCATACTACAACGACATTCTGGCGGGTATGGTTGCAATTCTCCGTAGCAAAGACTTACTGTTCACTATGGTTCTTCTGTCAAGATATGGGTATTAGGCTTTTTTCCTATCTTAGGGAAGAACTCCGGCAGCAACCAGAGTCCAGTTTAGCACGGTTACTTCCGTGAACTAGAGATTATCAGGAACACCTCTGCAGTTCATCTCCTCCCCTCCTGGCTACTTCCGGACCCTGGAGACTACCAGGAACACCTCTGCAATAGTTCTCTCCAGCTCTCCCAGGCGATCTCTTGATACCGACCTCGATAGTTCCCCTTCCGGCAAAACAGATGACTTACCCTACTCCGGAAGAATTACTCACACAACCATACCCTCAAGAATGGATCCGTCACTCACAAGTTCCATACGCCACACAAATACACAAGGTAGCAAGTCTAGTGCAAAGGTTAACGTATATTTCCGAGTGAGAAGAACAAGATGAAGGGTTTTCCCAAAACCCTTCCTACTAAGTACTCTATGAATTCTCTAAATTCAGATTTCCTTCTACCTACTCCTACGGAAAATCCGCGAGATCTTATCTAAATGATCCGAGAAATCCGGAAAAGCCCCAGATCGGATCTCAGATTCTAAAATCTCGGAACGGTTCCAGCCTCCGGAATTCCTTCACTAAAACAAAAAGGCTATTGACTCCGGTAGCAGTCGGGTGCACTTGGGGCCCCATCGTTAGTCGCTGCTAATCCGGACTCTAACTCTGAGACAAAAAAAAGAAAAAGAAACTTACAACCTAATTAACCCTAAATGGGAGCACCGAGACCCCGATTTCTCCCACTCCGGCGGGAGGAGGAAATCTCCACCAGAACGCGCAACTTGCCCTTCGCCTTCTTCGACGTTGCAGGCGAAAGGTCGGTCTTCCGGGTCGATGGCCCTGCTGTTGGAGGAGCAGCCTCCACCGGAGTACTGGCAACCGGAGGTGGAGGAGGCTGTTCCGGTGATCCTTCCGGAATCGGGGGTGATGGTATGTCCGTTGCGGAAGCTCACCTGGTCTCTTGGACCAAGTCTCTGTAACTTCTGGAGGGACTCTTTGGTCCGGATGCCAACCTCCGGGAGACGGACCTTGGTGGGACAGGGATACCGCCTTCCGTCGGAGGATCTGGCAGACGCATGTTGGGTGGCGAAGGAGATTCGGAAGGGTCTTCAAGATCTCAGTCGTACTTGGATTGGAAAGCACGATGCCTTCTGCTGGCGTCTGGGGTGACGGAGTGTCCAGCGACTCCGGGTTTGCTGACGTGCCCGGAGCTGGAGTGGAGTTGGCTGGAGGTCCCGGAGAGGCTGTGGTCCGTGTTGGTGTCGTGGTCCTGTCTGGTCTAGGTGCTGCTGGGTCTTCCGGGGGCTCTACGCTGACGTTGTCCACCAACATCTTTATCTGGTCCCTAGTCCGGTCCATTTTCTCCGCTTGGTCTAGGAGAAACCGGATGATGTTGGCCCTAGTGACCTTCTTCTTCTTCTCCACCAGTTCGGTGAAGAGCCAGCTCCGGTTGACCACGTCGACCGGAATTTGCAAGGCTGCCCAAACCTCCGTTAGGGCCGCTGCGGAGGCAAGGGCTTTCGCCTCGGCTTCCTTCTGGGCCGTCACCGCCAGGGCTGCTTCGGCAAGGTACCGCTTCATTTTCTTCTTCATGTCCGTACTGGCCTTGTACATGGAGGAGAGTTGGGTATGCAGCGCCTTCGCATCCGTCTCCCGGTTCCGAAGCTCCTCCACGTTGGTGATGGCGTCCTCCAGCCGGTCGACGCCCAGACTCCGGAACATTTGTTCCACGCTGGTGGTGATGATGTAGTTGGTCTCCTTAAGGAGACCAACCCTCCAACTAATATCCCGGGTAAGCTCATCCATCAGTTTGAGCTGATCCTTGGAATCGCCCTTGTCGACCTTTCTCCTCTTCCCGTTGGTCCCCTCCAACGGTCTGGACTCGTCATCTCCGGATGATGCCGAGGAGCTGCGTATTTTCGGACTCTCCGCCTTGGGCTCCTTCCCCTGAGGTCTCTTGAAAGCCTTCCGGCCCTCCGGAGTTCCCGTGGTTGCTGCTTCTGGCACCGTCTCCTTTTCTCCAGACTCCTCTTCCTCCGACTCATCCCCTCCATACCTCTGAAAGTTAAACACTTCGTCGTAGTGTCGGACTTCCGCTTAAGTGGGTTGCTGGTGGTGCGCATAAAGATGCACCACGTACGAGGCCAAAGGTGTTGCCGATTTCTTCACCTTCTGGAGATTGGCGACCAACCGGTTGATTAGGTCGGTCATCAACGTTCCCCAGTCGACGACGATCTTTCCCCGAAGTGCTCCGAGGAAAGTGCAGGCCCACTTCGCCACCACCCATTTTGGCTTTTCCGAATGGAATGTAGGGTTTAAAAACCCTAGCACGAGCAGGGCATCCTGGTGCCGAAGGTCTTGGAGGTTGTAGCCATCTTTTGGGTCTGCTGGTCCTTTGAACTCCTCCAGCAAGAACTCATCCCGCCGTTCTACCACCTTCGTGCGGCCAGCCCGGAAATCGTAGGCCTGAGACCACTCCGGGACTCCCCAGATTTCCAGATGGGCTCTCATCAGCCCCTTGTACTTTTCGTCCGGCGTCTCGACAAGCTCCCGGATGTAGACCTCATCTCTGAATCCCCACGGAACCTCGAGCAAACCTTCACAGCCCATATACTTCAGGCTGTTCTTCAGCATATCGAGTTCCTCCGGGTCTTCTGGGATTTCCGGTAGAACGCTAGTTAAGGGGGGCAGTGCAACTGCCGGCTCCTCGTCTCTCCGGCCGCGCCCGTCTCTGTCTGTTCTCTTCTTCTTGGCCATCGGCACAGACTTCATGGAATCAGACTATCACCTCACTATCTCTCAAGGTTGTCCCTGCACGCACCGTCCTCACAAAAGCCCTCCCTAACGGACACACGTCCGTTCTAACTGTCTGATTCTCCAAACCCTAACGGCAAGCGGTTCGGAAAATCGTAAGAGCGAGACGAAAAGAAATAACAAGCCGAGGCACGGGAAGACAAAGTGAGAAGAAAGAGTATCCCTCCAAACCTCAACCTTAAGTAGTCTGGCCGTTAGTACGGCATCATGATGGCGGTTGATGGGGACAGTTCCGGCTGACGGTTCCGGATAACTGACTGCCCCAGAATCCCGGTAACTGCTCCGGTTCCGCTTTTAACATCTTTAGGCTTAATTAGGGTTGGCAGTCAGGTTGATCCGACCTTATTCCTACCTGAAGACTATGGGTTGTGTCCTGGCACAATCTATCATAATTAATTATTAAGTTTTTGTGTTTTGGCCGGAACTTAGGGTTAACTTCCGGCACCATGTGGGAACGGAATCACACAACTTGTGTGGATTCAGACCACCAGCGTGAAGCTTGTATTCGTCCCAAAACATGTCGTACGTGATCGCACATGGTGGCGGACCTCTCAACAACACTCCTAAGGCGTTGTCAATGTCCTAAAGCGCAGAGTCCTTCTCCTCCGCACTATCGTAAAGATTGACGATCTTATCCTCTTCCTCTTCTTCCTCCTCCGACTCTTCCTTCGAGTCATCATCGCTCTCACTCATCTCCTCCGAGACGGAGTCGCTCCTCGCAATCAACAGTGCTACCTTCTTGGCCAGCTGCCTGTCCTTCTCCTGCCTCCCCATGTCTGTCCACCAAAGTTGCTCTGCTCATTCACACCGTCTACAATTACATTTAGAGGATGTTATAAACTGAAGATTGATACCACATGGAAGCTATTAAATTTTGACCGAAATGAAACCAACTACGAGAAGCATAGCATACTCTGTAGTATACTACACTGCCAAGTATTAAGAGTACATGGGTGTGACATATACGCAGCAATATACAAGAGTGTAATCCATAATAGAGTGTTTGAGTACGACATGTAAATTACTACTCTCACAATCAAGGGATGGAAGGGCTATCATCTGAAACAACTTCATAAGTTTAGGACTTCAACGAGCAATATACTAATGAAGTGCAACTCATCCCATGTACAAACTTTGGTGCTTACCTCGAAGGTGTAGAGGAACTATTGTAAACACGGTGATGCGTTGACCAAATGCGGCGCCGCAGGCTCCTTGAAATATGGACTAGTTTCTAAAACCGTTACCATCACGGCTGCCTTCCCATATTGCCTCGTGCTTCAACGCCTCAGAATCACGACCCACAAGGTTGATATCACACCATATAGTGGACCTCAAAATACTACAATGACATGTGTCGGAAGAAAGTTATTGCAATATAGTATACTACAATGTATATGAGTATATTCCATGCAACATTCCTACTTTCTCTCATATGCTTTCAGTCGTCCGAATACACACCCAGTCGATACAACCCTACTAGATAAACACCATAAACAAGGTCCACATCCTCAGCAAAGAAGACATACCCTCAGCGAAGCATACACACCATCAGCGAAGAATACACACCCTCAGCAAAGATGACACATCCTTAGCGAAGCATACACACCATCAGCAAAGAATACACACCGTCAGCAAAGCATACACACCATCAGGGAAGAATACACACCCTCAACTAAGAAAAGACCCGGGTATACATCATACACCCGGGTATACAATTTATAAGTAGGTAAACATCCAACCTAGGTATACACCCATATCCAAGTATACATCATACATCCGGGTATACAATTTATAAGCAAGTATACATCGAACCCGGGTATACATCCATACCCAAGTATACAAGGTACCCGTGTATACAACCCCACATATGTAACATCACAATCCCACGTATGTAACATCAAAATCCCAGGTATACAACTGAACCCGGATAAACAACCCAGACATGTAACCTACCCGGATATACAACCTAACAGGGTATACAACCTACTTAGGTAAAGTACCTACCCGGCTATACAACCACGTCACAAGTTAACCCTCAACATCACAGCTTCATCCACCCTAAACCCTGAACACCACATGCTCATCCACTTCCATGCCGACGTATGAACTCATCCTTGCCTATATACCCTTTGAGTTCTAGATGCATATTTCTATGGCTATATACTAAGTTGTAATGGGAACAGAAACTAGTTTTGCCCATACACGTACCTAATTGCAATAAAGTCATGACATACCTGAACACTTTGTGAATCTTCACGTGGAGCTCGTCTTCACCACCTTCTAAGTATGCTAGGCCGAACTCACCAGCACTCGGGGTTGATCATGCAGCATCTCCATCTACTTAGAAACTTGTGACGGCAAGGACCAGAATTAAACCCTACGATGTGTTATAGGCGACATGAAACATCAACACCAACACGAAGTTATCCTAAAACTGAAGATGAACTTTATCATTCGACAACCAATTCCTGTTAACAAAGAGAGCACAAACCTCAGACTCCCCGCACCTCCGAGCGCGCACCTAGAGTACAGTAGAGCTTCCGATGGCAGTGTTGGAGGCCACCCTAAACCCTCTCGACATGTCCGACCTGACCGCCCTGCGGAGACCATGTTTCCACGTTGTTGTAGCCGCTCTCAACCCTGTACATAGCACCCTATAGATAGTGTGAAGATGACATCCACGACAAAATGGCGCTCCAATAAACCCTCTTCTTCTCTTCCTCTCTCCTCTCACAGTCTCCCTAACCCTCACCGTGCTTTCCAAGCGGATTGTAAACGAGGAAACACGAAGGAGTATCTACTACATCCACCCTAAACCCTAAACTCTAGAGTAGAAATCTAGAGCAAGAGAACGACTTACCCAACGCGGTTGGAGTACAAAAACAACAAAACCTTCCAATCAGGCACACAAGCGTCAGCTCCACCGTTGCTCCACCGTCAGCTCCACCGTTGCTCTAGAATATTGCGCCGAATCGGAAATTATTCAGGAATAGACCCAGATCAAACCTCTTCTAGAACCCTACTGCAAGCCCGCCTACCAAGATGAAGACCGCGATACCTCCTGACATCTGTCTACAGCAAAATGACGTGAAACTCACCATGACAGCTGAAATTTAGAACGAGATGCGAGGGATGCTTACAGTGATGGCTGAAACGCGCATCTAGGACTGGCTCCTAAGCTGCGCAGGTGAAGCCCACAGCCATGACGCACACCCTCTCGTCATATCCAAATCTGCAGGATTCCTGAGTCGCTAGGTGTCGGGGCTTTACAATCTCTTCCTCGATCGTACAACGCCTCGCCAACGCCTCCAACGCCGCAGAACCCTAATGCGCACACGCGAAGTCCAGCTTAGATCGACAAACTTGCAACATTCTAAACCCTCTTCACCGAGCAAACACCCACAGCTGCACAGCGAAGAATGAGAGCTCCTGAGCAGGAACGGCCCAGCCAGTTCTCCCTCGAAATGTGCGCAAATCGATTAATTGCCACGCCATGCGTCGATACACCATACGTTCACTTCAATGCGCCGTTGTTGACCATTTAGTCACATCTAAGATCAACTCAACGGCCACGATTAGCCAAGGTACACGAAATGGACGGTGCTAATTAATCGAGCTGGTTTACAAAGGGCTGTGGGAAAATATTCTTGGAGGTATATTTTTTTGCCCAAAGTGAGTAACCCTAGCTGACTTTCACCCCACACCTATATGAAGAAAATGGCCGGCACCTACAAACCATCACCATTACGAGACTCCAATGGCTATAGACCCAATACAACATAAAACTACAAACGCCCACATACATTGAACCAGAAACCCAGTCATTCGAAACCGAAATAATATGGTTATACCAAAGATACAAATACCGCATTCCAAAAAATAATCCCCTCAAAAATGCACAATACACAATACCTACCCCTATCCTAGACTCACTAATATCATCCTTCAACATAGAGCAATCATATTTCTCATCCCCTGTCACATGCCCAATTAAATTTAAAAAATTCTATTCCCCATTTGAAAAAGATAAAATATTCGGTTCCCTAGGGAAAGCATTCGATCACAGGTGGATCGGTAATGGCATTGCACATCCTCACAATGAGGACGAAATAAAACAAGCAATCCACTAGGCACGACTTGCTGCCAAACAAAACCCAACCCACACCTCCACACTCATCATCACTCCGAATAAAAACTGGTACCAAAACTTTAAACAACAAGATAACCCATTCCCAGACTCACATCCCATTGTCATATTCGAAGCAGACTCAATACCATATGAAGAACCTACTATCCCATTAGACTTAAAAAAGCCCAAAATTGAATCATCCACTCTACAAATAATATGCATCCACCTCCAAAATCAACCTCTAGGCACACAAGAACAACTAGAAGAACTCTCCTCCATAGCAAAGACTCTAAACATACACGAGATACTCACAAAAGTAGCCCCACCAACGCCAATGCAAACACCCGTCAACAGAAACATAAAATGGTCAAAACTACACTACAATAACAATACACTAAACTACATCCTAACACCCCCACCCCTCCCGGAGTATCAAACTAACACCACACCTAAATTTAACCCCGCATATAGTTACTATACAGATGGTTCATTCAAACCACCAGAACAAATTAGCCAAGGTAACTGGCGGAGAGAAAAAGCCGGTTATGGAATATACAACACTAAAAAAGAAATCAAACTAGCCAAAAGACTACATGGACTACAAAATATCCTTAGAGCAGAACTAATGGCCATCCATAAAACACTAGAAATAGTATCAACAAAATACAACAATGAACCGGTGCACATATTTACAGACTGCATTAACGCACTATATTTAATAAACACCCAAATAACACACCCTACCCTCCATAATAGTCACCCCAGTCAAATCATACTCGAATCAATGGTCCAAATGATACTAAAACGAGAACAAACCACAACTCTCCACAAAGTCCGAGCCCATGCTAATATTGATGGAAATGAACAAGCGGATAAACTAGCAAAAGAAGGAAGAGAAAAATCACATAAAAATGCCAAAGACCCACATGAACACGCCCATGCCACTCCATACTATTTCCAAAAAGAAGATTGGCCCTCCAAAGAAGACACTTCTGACAAAGGCCCGGTTAGATTCTTGAGTAATTACGTCAAAAAACAAGACCTATACAATAATCTGGACACAATCACAGATAACCTCCCTAACATAGAAAAATGGACCAACAACAATGACATAGACAATGAACTCTCTACAAATTTTTGGAAAAATCCCATTATCACTGATTCACAAATCACATGCCTTATCAAATTCCGTACCGGTCAATACATGGGACACGCACGTAAACAACTCTTCTTTGGAATGGAAAGATTTCCATCCATAACATGCCCCATATGCCCCTCAACGGACCCCGACACATGGCTTCATGTTCTACTCAAATGCCAAAACCACCACATACACTCCTTAATTGTTAAAAGACACAACAAAGCGGTATGGAAAATCCAAAAACTAATCACCTCTCACAATAAATCGAGATGTTTTATACTAATGAACGCCGGCACTTTCAATAACAACCCACAAGAAAATACGGTCCCCCCTTGGCTACTCCCATGCTCATGCATGACCCAAAGATGTCATTGCAACGCTAGGCTCAAATCGGACATCCTTTGTGTTAAAGGTTTACCATATAACTACCCACCACCCGTTAATATCAACCAAGACTACACCATTCAATTCATTGAATTCACGTACTGCAACGATAGATTTTCCCCGGAAACAATCCAAAATAAAATAGATAAATACCAACCCCTTATTGACAACATCATCGCCCTCAATTGGAATGTCGACCCCCTTATTGTTATCACATCCGGTGCTCGTGCCACCACCTTTATCCCATCTATGAAAACTCTAGAAGATACCTTCAAGATACCCACTGAAACAATTAAAACCTCCTTCAAAAACATTAACATTATAGCTATTCAATACGCCATGTCCATTCTTCTACATAAACGTAAAATCAAAAACAACCAAGCCCTTCCCGATACGCAGGACCCCTCTTAAACTCCCCCCCGTCCTGATTTACAATGACTAGTCGGTTTTAAGATTTATGACTACTTGCTTGGCTTGGGGTTGGTCCATTGGCTAATTGCTTGAGTAATGTTTGTTGGTTGGTCGGTCGGTTCGTGGTTCTTTGGCTACTTGTTACATAGTGTCTAGCCTCGAGAGAGGGAAGTAGTTCCAGTTTACTAATTCCTTGTCCAGTGGGCATGGTCTTAGTAGTGGAACGAACAGACACTTTATTCACGCCGGCCTCCTTCGGAGGCCGGCGTTCTTCTTCTTCTTCACCACCCATCTATACATACTAGATGAATGCAATCATCTCATAAATCCACAAGACTCAAACACAACCACATGGACCAATACACTTCTACAAACTCTACTAAACCTACAAAACCCACCAGAAAGATACATCTACACTATGCACCCATACATAAAGTTTCTTGAAGACAACCAAAATATTATAAACAATGATAACACAATACATAAAAACATATATGACTTTCTACACAATCAAATCATACCTCCCTCAAATGAAACAATAAAACTAAAATTCCCTTACCTCCCTAACAATCTCATCAACGAACTACAAAAATGCCTAGATCCTATACCAGAATACACCTGTCCACCACCACCACCGTCCTACATCCCCCCACAAAATCAAAATATCAGTCTAAATCATGAAAACACATACATAATCACATGGAATGCCTCCTCTCTAAACACTGCCCTACCTAGCTTACAAACTTTGGTCACGCACACAGCCACGCCACCATCCTTCATAGTCATACAAGAAACAAAACTATCCGCCACAAAATCTACAAAATATATACAAAATATATTCCAAAACTATAAACTAATATTTAACAATACACATGCACTTACAAGATGCATCCAACAACGGAGACCATACACACCGGGCCGTGGTGGCCTCCTTACATTAATACACAAAAACTATGCCTTCCCGGGCAACATCAACAAAATTCTCACCCCAATGCATATATCACCGTACCTTCAAATAATCAAAATCACTAACCACCCACTACAACCATGGTTAATCTTCCACATGTACATGCCATCCCACCCCGAAGATACTAGATATATCATAGACATACAAAACACTATTACATTTCAAATTAATAATAACCCCAATCACACATACCTACTATGTGGCGACTTCAATAGAGACATAGCACTAATCGGTTGCCACAATGGAAATCATAACACCCCCCCTCAAAATAATGATTACCAATGGCGCCGCTTCACAGAAAACCTAAACCTCAGTTACATCCAAACCGACACACAATTCTCCAGACAAGGTGGTTATAATTATAGCGATTGGAGCCTAATAGATGGATTCTACATAAATACAAATAACAATACGCAATACACCTCTACCACAAACAAAGATGTTATTCTAAACTCTGATCACTCACCCATACAATTGCACATCCCAGACAACATATTAATTAATAGAACTCCCACAATACCAAATAATGACACAATACGCATACTCAGCCCTATACCAAAAGAAAATATAGAAAATTTCAACACAAAATTCTTTGAAGAAAACTCCATACAAATAGATTCTCTCACAGACATTCTTGAAAACAACAGTCAACTATCACAAACACAATGGCTAGAAGCATGCCACACCCTAGACAAACTCATCAATAAAATCTCTGATATATTCAAACAAACTTGTAAAGCCCACCCGATACCTAAAATGACAAACAGAACCTCTCAACAAGGTGGATATCTCCCTCGTAAACTCTCTAAAACTTGGAAACAACACCTAACTACATACCATGTTATAAGGAAAACCATTAGAATAGTAAAAAACAACCCTCAATGGCGTAACCACCCCATATACACTGAACTACTAACTCTACAAAACATCCAAATCCCTACCCCGCCACCCCCAGACCTGCCTCACGATACATGGATAAAAGATATTGCACTAATTGCAAAAAGTGCCAATATACAAGCCAGAAAAATAACCTCAAAATACGCCAAAGATAACATCAAAAAAGCCATCTCAAAATACAGACAACTATATGAAATTAGCCCAAAAAAAATTAGCAAGAAAGTCTTTAAAAACCTTGAATCCCCACCAATGGATTGTATCATGGATCAACACAACAATATCCTAACTAGCCCAGAAGACATCGCGAATGAAATATTCAACCAACAAACAAAAAGCAATAGACCGACAATACCAACATGTAATTACCAACCACAACACTCAATTGAATGCACCTGTGCAGTACGCCAATACCCATGGCATGACCTTGATGGATTTACCCTTGACAAACGAGGCGAACCAGAAATCCCACTACACAAATACTTTAACATAGCCACCTATGACACATGTCTGAGGAATCTTGGTAACAACAAAGCCCCAGGCCCAGACCACATACCAAACTCAATACTTAAAAACATGCCCCCAAGATTCCATAAATTATTATTCCTATTTTTCTCTCACTGTTATAAACAAAAACAAATACCAACGTCATGGAAATCAAGTACAACAATTCTACTATACAAAAAAGGTGATCCATCTATATTACCCAACCACAGACCTATCGCACTAGCTAACACAATATATAAACTCTTCACTAGTACATTCACCTCCATACTATCCTCATATGGTGAAAAATTCAAAATCCTACATGATAGCCAAGAAGGATTTAGAGCAGAAAGAAGCACCGCTTAGTCAAATACAAACTATAATAGCCGCACTAGAAGATGCAAGATTTACAAACCAAGATATATACATTCTATACGTAGACTTTAAAAACGCATTTGGCTCAATAGACCATGCCCGACTACTAGCAATAATGATGGACCTTGGTTACCCAAAAGATGCAACCACACTTGTTGGAAACATTTACTCTCAATCGTCCACTTGCTACATCGGCGAACACTTCGGGAAAACAAAACCTATACCCATTCAAAGAAGAACTATACAAGGGGACACCCTTAGTCCATACCTGTCATTATATTCTTAGAACCACTACTTAGATGGTTAGAACCAACGACGCTAGGGTGTGAGCCATGAGCCATGAGCGGAGATTTCATGAGCGGTGAGCTCTGATTTACCAAAAATAGGTTTTGTTTTCTAAAAATAATGTTATGCATGTACTAAAAATTTTGGTTAAGGATATTTTAAGTAAATTTTTAGTACCTATAACCGTGCAATTAGAATAGACTACAATATTTCAGGTCCAATAGCATTCAAATTCAAGTAGTGTTGGATCTTCCTATTTTGCAAAGTTGAAGGTGTATTGGAGAGATTGTAGGCACTACGAGTTTAGGACCTAGAGAAGATTTTTACACATACGATACTCTTATTTTGTGTATACACTATATAAATCGATGGTAGATAATTAAGTTGGTGAAGTATTGTAACAGTGATGGAGACACAAGTGAAGTAAATGCAGATATGACAACGAAATGAACTACAGTATAAGAATAAAAATATCTTTCTATTTTATAACAAACAAAAGGTACATTATCCATATACTAACAACATTTAGCAACTATCCATACAAGCTGGGCTATAAATATAGCGAGATATAGCAATGTCCCTACATTCGAAGCCACACATCATAGAAGCTTCAAGACACCACTCTGTAGCACTTTCTTGATCTCCTTGAAGCTTAAGGTAGCAACATGGACAAAAGCATCGTCCTCGCAATTGAGCTTGCATACCACTCGAAAAATATAGTAGATATGCTTGCAATGGTACCAAGCACCTCTCTTCTTGGATTGAACCACCATGTCTTTGAAGTCGCCGCAAGTGCAATTTGGGAGAGGGCCAATAGTAAGGCGATATTCACTCGTCTTCTGCCCCTTTTTTTACTGTAGTACAATGATGCATCCGAGGGCGGAGTAGAGAAGCATTGAGATGGAGTTGATGCGGACATTGAGGTTGTCCGCAGATGCCCATCGATTTTTTTGCTTCACGGAAACCTTTGCCTGACGACGGATACGGCGGCCTTTACGCAATGTTGGATAAGAGTCAGCATCTGCAGGTGTAGGCACGGATGCTGCGTGCGTAGTAGGATTGACAGCATCTCCAAAAAGCCGCCTCGGTGACACTTCCCGTCGCTCTTCTAGTTGAAATCCTGCCTCTTCTAGCCTGAGAATCTCAGCCTTGGTAAGGTTGGTGCCCTTCATCACAGGCCATACATCTGGAACTAGCGGACGGTGATTCACCCACTTCTGCTTAGTTCCCTTTACGCACCTTTCAATGTCATCCGGGCAATGGAAGAACTCGGTAACTTGGTCCTTCAAGAGTCTTCGAACATGGAGGAGCCCGGTGTATGTCGGAGCAGGAGTGTCTTTCCCCAAACGCACAATCTTCTCGGTGCACGTCATACCCGTCCTGGCCTGTTTAGTATGACAACACTTACCAGAAGTCTTTGGGAGCCTTGCAATATGCCATTTATGTATGTCACACTTAGATTGTTGAGCACTTGTAACATGCTTCACTCCCGTAGGTACTTTAGATGGAGACTACGGTGGTGTCACAAGCTTCACATCACCCAAAGATGAAGATTGAGAGGTGGGAGGCAACGCTGTCGCTGCAGAAGAAATGTCTTGACGTCCCTTCTTGGACCTTGTAGAGGCCTTCGGACGGGAGTAATTTATTTTATCAGGGCGATGACTATCAAGGTCTAAACCAAATGGTTCATCAAGCTTTCGTTTGCTGGAGCCAAACACCTCTTCTCCTTCAAAGTGAGGAGTGCGTGTGCACCACTCCTTGGCCTCCGGGATGCTCTCCATGGCTTCAATCACCTTCTCGTATTTACCGGTCCTTTGGGCAAGCCTCATTCGCAACTCATGCTTGGAAGGGCCGGTCCCTGATCGCCCTCCTTTTAAAAAGTGATAATAGTTCGTGCATTGCATAAACGCACGAAGAAAGTCGTCCACCGTTGCATCGTATAGGTCATTTCCTCTATTCCCTGATTGTTGAAGCCAACGATTGTGGACAGTCTCCGCCAAATTACAGGATGGCATTTCGGCCATCTCTTCATCTGTGAGATTCTGTAACACAAATCACAACGTCACTTATATGGTTGTTTGGACCGTATATTGAAATGAAATATTCATCAAATATGATAGAACTCATACCAATTCCATAGATGCTCCCCATTGGTGATAGCGGTAATGCCAAAAGGCAAGCCACTGCTCAAGTTGTCTAAGGGCCTCATCATTTTGGGCACCACAAGATTGCCACCAAGCTCTAATGGCAAGGTAACGAATCTCAGAGTCTGCCAAATTCTTGGCATCCTTATATGATTGCACAGAAGACGGTGCTGGTCTTGGAACTCGCTCTTGATATACTTGTCCGTGTGGCGGTTCATGGATGTTGTCCAATGAAGTAGACATGTGCGTTCTCGATCTACCATAACCTCTTGGGGATTACTTGAACCATAGACCGTCCGTACAGCATTCCAGTTTGCTCCTCCGCTATCCGCCATGAAACCTTTGAAGTTGACGTGCTAGACCCCGTGCCTCCCCATAACTTCGTTGATGCTCCTCCACATGATGCATTGGGCTTCTGAGTCTTCAGATTGCATGTCGCAAACTGCAATAGTCATAACTCTGCAGTACGGAGAATCGTACACATGGCAAGCCGTGGTGGTCCAATTCTTGACCCGCTTTACATGATCAAACATGATCCATGTGTCTTGAAGGTCTCCACCAGGCTGCATGCGTAAAACTAGATCAACTCCTGAACCAAGGCCAATCTTGCACATCTTAAAGACAAAAATTTTGTCCTTGTCGCCTCCTTGACCCGGAAACATGTTGCGCTGGACAAATGGCCAAGTCGTACAACCTCTCATTGTGCGGATACCGTCCATTGCGCTTGTACGTCCAACTTGCTTGAAGGATGAAATGGTATTTTTGACATTTGGAGATGCCAAATTAGTATACTTCTCCATCACGCCCTTCATGTCTTCCATAGTCAGTCATCTCTGATTCTTGGGGTCGAAGAAGATACTCTGCTAGAAATTTCTTGCTTGCTGACATGGCAATTGTTGAATTCGTTCCTGTAGGATTGCGCTCCACATGCTCGCCCAATAGACTATTAATCTTTGCCTCTGACTCACGGCAAATTCCAAAAGCTACAGGATGATCATGAATGCCCATGTGCACACAAGCACGGGTCATCTCAGGAGGTCCTTGCACGTAGTTAATGACGGCCTGACACATAGCAAGTACACTAGGTGAAGTCTTACATACCTTACATACCAACGACGAGGTCTTTGGTATTGGTCTTCCGGGCACAAAAGGCATCGATGTGGTCCCCTCCTACTCCTTCTCATTGTACGGATCTTCACCATTGAGCCTCTTCAAATAATCACTCTAGATTCTCACAACGCAAGTGTCCACCACATGAAGATCTACGGAAGGTAAGACCCATGTCATTTGAAATATTCGATGTCTTTGTTAGACACCAGCAATGACCGTCGTACCGTTTGTCCATACCTTCCATGTTTCGAGCATTGGAAGAACTAGCATTTAACGAAGCAGGAGGCAACTCAAATATGACATCACCGTTAAAAGTAGAGGGCAAGAACTCAACTTTTTTGTGAGGTACGACAGCATAGTCAATTTTCTTCAGTACGTTCTTAGATCCCGGCCTAGAGGCCAGTCTCTTTAAACATGCAACAACGCTTGTTTGTTCTTGGGAGAATAGATGCAGCGGTGGCCGGGACATGGAAGAAGAAGTCCCTTGTGTAGAAGGGTGCAAGGGCGGACGGGACATGGAAGATGGTGTACCCGCTCGCACCAGAGGACTTGATGGGGAGGGCGCCGCTTTGCTGAAGGTTGGAGGAGTACACGCAGTGATGTCCACCAAAGGGCAGTCGTCGTCGCTATCATCCAAATGAATTGTGGGAGGTGTGCTATGCCCTCCCCAAGCGTGATGAATATCCGGTCCACTCTTTGTTGGTGATTGCTTCTCAACTTTCACAGTAGAAGTGTTGGATTTTCCTGGTGTGTGTATCTCGGTGGAAGCTTGCATTTGCAATTCACTCACACCTATCACTTTGTATGATCCCTCCCTCAAAAACCAGGCCTTGCCCTCATCTACAATTGAACTGAGCTGAAGCATGGTGTAGCATAAAATCCTAGCAGCATCTAAGACCTCCTCCTCTACATGGATAGTATCTAGATTGAAGCCAAAACGAATAGCTAGAAGTGGAGAAGTGACTCTAGCAAATCCATCAGATCCTAATGGTATTCGGATTGGGACAGGATGCCCCTCTACTCTCAATGTTGCCATTCTCATGTTGCGCTAAGAGTAGAGGTTTAAAGAAATCAAATGATCCTACAAGAGAAGGAGAAGAGCGATATGGCACCAAATCATACTGTAAATTATGAAATGAGGACAAATTTGAAAGTAGGGGGGTTACTAGGTTATCGAACTTGGTGGAAGTAGGAATCAAGAAAACCAATGTAGCTTGACTGCTAAAGAATCTTCTGACGGATATTTCATGATGTGTAGACGACGGAAGCAATTGTGAAATAGAAGTTTGGCAACTTTGGTGAAGACTGCACTATAAGCTACATGACGCCATTGCAGAGCGAAAAATTAGGCACCGTCACTGAGATCAAGAAAATAGAGTACACTTGTTTTGGCAAAGATTGTACTATGAATGAAATAGAACTTTGGTGAAGACTATACTATAAATTGTAGGATGCCATTGCAGAGCAATAAATAGGGCATCGTCACTGAGTAGAAGAAAATAGATGTCGCTTGTTTTGGTGAAGATTGTACTGTAAATGAAATAGAAGTTTGGTGAAGACTGTACTATAAACTGCAGGACGCCATTACAGAGCAATAATTTAGGCACCCTCACTGAGGAGAAGAAAATAGATGACGCTTGTTGTGGTGAAGATTGTACTATTAATGAAATAGAAGTTAGATGAAGACTGTACTATGAACTGTAGGACGTCATTGCAAAGCAATAAATTAGGCACCGTCACTAGATTGAAGAAAATAGATTGGAAACTAATCTAATCTTATACAAAATGAAATAGAAATAAAATTGAACTCTGTAGTTTCAAATTCATTGTCTAAATTAGAGTTGAACGCTAACTATATGTCGCGATATCTAAACACATTGACGAAGGCCTTCCTTGTAGTGTGGTATATTTTGTTCTTGCAAACTGCTGCAAATGGATCGGTTTGTTCAGAGTGTTGTTGATCGTAGCATGTACACAAGATTTTTTCAGATGCTAGAAGAAGAGAAGTCTTTAGGGTCGCCTATTAGGTCTAAGGTGAAGAAGAAGAAGAAGAAGCCTCGGATATTTTTTTCAGATAGAAAAACTTTGAAGAGGGCCCGGATGCAATCTAGAAAAACTAGATCTAGAACGAGTTCTTCATGCACTGCAATTGTTAAAATGCTCAATTTTGGAGAACAGATACTTGAAGACAATGCTGAGAATGACGTGGAGGTGTCTCACTTTGAAGAAGAAAAAGACAATCCTGCGGCAAACATTCTCGGGCGTTGCATCGATATAAGATATACTTCAAAAACTTCTCTTTTACTATATTGAATGGATTAGTTTGATCATTTGAATTTGATGGAATTCTAGGACTGACATGCGCAACAATACCATTTTGTTATATTGTAGCAGAGCTCAATTAGTGGAGCGGCGTCAATGGCAATGGCTGAAGACAGGGTTGCTGAAGGATTTGAGGTGCCTTTTCATGACCTAACCATGCTGGTTCAAGATTTGTTTATGACCACAATTGCTTGGATTTAATAGGTCTCGGTGCCCAGACAATCATTTTGGAAGAAATTGTATTCAGAGATTGTCTTCAAAATTTGCGTGGTTGTTTCCTATTTTGGATGTTTGGATAAGTTGGTAATGGTCCCTCAGTCAATTGTTCTCGATTGCCTTCTTATACTTGCGGCTCATGTTGTTTTCTCCTTGGATGTTAATAGATTTGATGTTTGAACTCTACGTGTTTGCAATCTCTGGAAATTTAAGATGTTGACATTGAGGGTCTCGGTGCCGAGACACTCTTTCTCATGAAAACATTTTAGGAACATTAAATTTTGACCCCTAACGAACCATGGGTGACTTGGAAAGACAATAAAGATTTTAGGCACGTTCCTAAAATTACAAGGTGTCTCGGTGCCGAGATCAACTAAATTCTATGAATTATTTTGTGGTAGGTCCAATACCTTTGTTGTCAATCTTGATGATTTCATATTCTAAATGCTTAATTTGAGGTATCTCGGTGCCGAGATCACTTTATAATTATGAAATATTTTGTGGTAGGTCCTAGTCATTTGTTGTCTCTTTTGATATTTTCAAATTCTTTGAGCTCAATATGAGGTATCTCGGTGCCGAGATCACTTTATAATTATGAAATATTTTGTGGTAGGTCCTAGTCATTTGCTCTCACTTTTGATATTTCCAAATTCTTTGAGCTCAATATGAGGTATCTCGGTGCCGAGATCACTTTATAATTATGAAATATTTTGTGGTAGGTCCTAGTCATTTGCTCTCACTTTTGATATTTCCAAATTCTTTGAGCTCAATATGAGGTATCTCGGTGCCGAGATCACTTTAAAATTATGAAATATTTTGTGGTAGGTCCTAGTCATTTGCTCTCACTTTTGATATTTCCAAATTCTTTGAGCTCAATATGAGGTATCTCGGTGCCGAGATCACTTTATAATTATGAAATATTTTGTGGTAGGTCCTAGTCATTTGCTCTCACTTTTGATATTTTCAAATTCTTTGAGCTCAATATGAGGTATCTCGGTGCCGAGATCACTTTAAAATTATGAAATATTTTGTGGTAGGTCCTAGTCATTTGCTCTCACTTTTGATATTTCCAAATTCTTTGAGCTCAATATGAGGTATCTCGGTGCCGAGATCACTTTAAAATTATGAAATATTTTGTGGTAGGTCCTAGTCATTTGCTCTCACTTTTGATATTTCCAAATTCTTTGAGCTCAATATGAGGTATCTCAGTGCCGAGATCACTTTAAAATTATGAAATATTTTGTGGTAGGTCCTAGTCATTTGCTCTCACTTTTGATATTTTCAAATTCTTTGAGCTCAATATGAGGTATCTCGGTGCCGAGATCACTTTAAAATTATGAAATATTTTGTGGTAGGTCCTAGTCGTTTGTTGTCACTTTTGATGATTTCAAATTTAGAGAGCTAAATATGAGGTGTCTCGGTGCCGCGACACTAATTTTTTGTGGAAATAATTGTGAATTCCAAGTGCAATGGTCAATTTTGGGAACCACATGACAAATTATATATTATTCCTTAGAGTATGTTATGTCCACATGGGAAATTACCTAGGCATTGCACGGAAGTCACCAGGGTAATACATGGGTATCACATATTCAACTCTTGTAACTTAAAACAAACCTTGGGGCAAATTACATTTGGAAAATTCAGCTATACATAAACCGACATTACAAATACCGTAGTATACGATGATATGTGTTTAGAATAAAATGGAGAGTTTGTGGTCTAATACGGCGGTACAAGACGCATATTTGAATTATACCGCCATGGTGATTTCCTTCCACAATGAAAATCGACTAGGCATTGCCGTCTAGAGTATCTCCGAATTATTCCTGAGAATATACCAATTGTCATCCAACTTAACAGATCTCGTCCAACAAGTCATATTCTCGTTCAACCTCATCAAGATCAGGATCTTGGTGAACCACACACGTTGCACGAGGGCAGATCCGGGACTGTCAATCGTGAATGGTAGTTGCGGACTTCTGCAATCGTGACTAGGTTCAACAGGACAGTCCTGTACTATCTCGTTCAGCTGTACTAGGTGTTTTTTTGTTGAGGAATGGAAATCTGAGGTTCTTGCGATCTTCTTACAGTTTGTGACTTCTTTCTTGCGAGATTCGGTATTAACAAGAGGTGTTGATTTCTATACTTGTTTGTTGTGCTGCTACCAATTTACTGGATCATTAGGACTATAGTTTGCTGGAGAACTCGTACACCACGGGCTTGTACACCATTCATGTTCTCGCACACCATTAGAGCTTGTATGTTAGAACTCGTGCACCAGGGGCTTGTACAGTGCAGCAGAACTCATACACCTTTAGAGCTTGTAAATTAGAACTCGAACACAATTCTTGCTGTAGCAATATCCCAAGAGCCGCACTAGGTTGTCCAGGTTGAGCCGCACCAGATGTCGACAGGTCATTGAAAACAGGTCAACGATTGATTAGATTGGTTGTGTGAGTCGCACTATAGAACTGTCTCGGTGCCGAGACACTTGTGAGCGAGGTGCCTGTTTGCGTGAACTTCAGAGCTGCGGGCCATGAGAGCGAGGCGAATGGTCTACAGTGTTCACGAGCCTCAAGAGTATTCTCGCGAGTCGCGCCTGATCTTGAGTGTTCACGCGGAGAATCTACAGTGTTCACCCACATGATGAATAGTGTTCGCGCGCCTGATCAACAGCGTTCACGCGCCTGATCAATAGTGTTCACGAACCAATCAGTCTCCACGCGCGTGATCTACAGTGTCCACGCATCTGGTCTACAATGTTCACGAGCCACATCAGTATTCACGAGACCCATCTTCGCCTGATCTACAGTTTGGCTCAAGTTTTTAGTTGTGCCTTGAGTCTCACTTTAGAAGTATCTCGGTGCCGAGACCCTTGTTAATGAGGTGCCGAGGCTCGTAAACTTGGTTCAAATCATCGGCTTTTTGGGGTCGTCAATTTGGAATCGAGTCGCCTTCACAAAGGCCAGGTTCAAGCGCCTTCTGGCACTTCAGGTTCAAGGCGTAAATCCTGCTACTTTGCAGCGCTGGCGATGCTGCGAGAGATTAATCCGCACAAGTAAGACTACCTGATCTAATCGTTTTCAGGTACCGGGCTCCGGCGCATGATCAAGAGGTATCGGTGCGGATGATCAAGAGCGTTCAGGTATCGGTGCGCATGATAAGAGCGTTCAGGTATTGGTGCGCATGATCAAGAGCGTTTAGTAAGAATTGACTCGGTGCCAAGACCCTTGAAAACGAGGTCCCGAGGCTCGTGAGGTCGTCAACTTTCTGTAGTCAACGGATCTGGTTCAAGGCGTCTGTCCAGGTTCACGACACTTTCATGTAGGTCGATTACATGCCCCATACTGAAGACCAGGCGCGTGAACCGAGTCGGGATATTGCAAGTCGGGATAGACTGGTGGGGGACTCGATATGTTGGTTGCCAAAGGCATGAAAGGAGTGAAGGAATATATGGGAGGCCGTACTTTGGAAAGGAATAGCTACATGATTGATCCTGCCAGTAGTCATATGCTTGTCTCAAAGATTAAGCCATGCATGTTTAAGTATATACTCTTTTGTACTGTGAAACTGCGAATGGCTCATTAAATCAGTTATAGTTTCTTTGATGGTACCTTGCTACTCTGATAACCGTAGTACTTCTAGAGCTAATACGTGCACAAACTCCCGACTCGGCTCGCCAACATCTGTTTTAGATGCTACTCCGGTGTAGCATCACATTGCACACACCTGAAAGTGTGGCTTATATCCTGCTCCTCGAAGCAGCTGACCGGGAGAATGATTGTTTTTTGGGGGTGACGGTGGAGACGGTTGAGTGTCGCGGGAACATTTTGGGGAGCACCACGTGGTGGGACATGAGTCCCTCGGATGGGTGTGCGTTGTTCGGTTGGCCTGGGTTACGATGACAATGGGTGGTGGGGGAGCGTACGACAGTGGGTGGTGGGGGAGCATACGACACTGGGTGGTGGGGGAGCGTACGACAATGGGTGGTGGGGGAGCGTACGACAGTGGGTGGTGGGGGAGCATACGACACTGGGTGGTGGGGGAGCGTACGACACTGGGTGGTGGGGGAGCATACGACACTGGTCAGCACCCAAAGCAACGATCGATAAAGTCCATACATGGATAAAGTGCACAATGAATATTGAGCACATGCGTACCGTCTCGGTGCCGAGATAGTTGACCAGGCGCATTAGACGATAGGAGCCTGTGCGATGTGAGCACAGGCGATAAGAGCCTGTGCGTACTGTCTCGGTGCCGAGATAGTTGTTTAGGGCGTACCGTCTCGGTGCCTCTCCCACGATCTTGGATGAGTCGTCAGTTTATGTTTACGGCGTTCTTCCCGAGGAACCTTCCTCCAACTTGCACTTTCACTCTCTCTCTTACTTCGACTCTCTCTTACTGTGCCGACCGCACTATCCCGACTCCCTCTTCACCTCAATTGATCACTCTCGTCCTTACTACCGAGGTCTAGAGAGGGCAACTAATATCTGCATGATGGACTTTCAGACTCACTTTAAGTGTCGCGGTCCAGTCTAATATTCTAATGGTTTTTAATTTTATGTACTATCAGGAGAGGCAACCAAGTATAAGTCCAATTCCATCGGAGGACATAGAGGATGTTACAGCGCCATCAAGTGCAACGGAGGAGGCTAATGTGACTCATGAGGACATGGAAGATATTACAAACATTGCAGAGGCAACATTTCCTGAGGAGGCGGTAGACTTGGATGCCGTTGAGATTCAGGTCAGAAAAGAACGAAAGCCCGATTCGTTTGGCTTCCTTTCAAGCCTTCATGTTCATCCGTCCCACGCTAGGATGTTGATCCCATTATGTCGGCTAATTCCTCTTCCACTGGTAAGACCAATTCTTGATCAAGATGTGAAGAAACTTGAGGCAGAATTTGTGAATGGCTACCGTTCTGGAGACCGTCCTCTATATGTATCCATTTATAATGAGATTGGCTAATTTCATGAAGCCTCTTCAACGGTCTCATCCACTTGGAGTGCCCATTGGAAAGATGCCGGTGAGCGATTTGATGAAGAAGTAAAAAACGATCCTGAACTTTCATGCCTTCATGGTAAAATGCTTTTCATTTGGGAGGGCAATCATCGGTTCACTTCGTGGTGGAGATATATTGAGAAGAATTATTCGGGAGACCGTTATGAATGCAATTTCTATCGGCCTGTTGAATGCATTTGTATTGATGCTCGAGGGGCTTTGGGTCCCCTTCTCAATGCTATGAATGATGTGAATAGGTGAGTGAACTCATATTCAATTTAATGATGTGCATTGTTTCTTATACTTTCATTGCATGATTTGAAAGTATAATTAACTAGTTATTTACCTTTATTTGCAGGTCGACGGAGCTTGATCATGTTAAAACTAATTTAGTGTACAAGCTGCACCGAATCCAACATTTCGGAGTTTTACCTCTGGCTGATTTCAAGACTCTTATTCGGGACGCGGATTTCAAGACTTGTGAGAAATTCAAAAGGAATTCTCGCACTTGGTACACATTGACCATCAATGTGTTTATATCTTTCCTCTATTGGGTGAGTACATTTGCACAACTATTTATTGATTCATATTACATTTTCTAGATTTTTTTTTTAACAATCATTTCCTTTGCAGCGAGAGATTGCTTCTGCATCTGATGAGGCTTGCCAAGAATATAAAGCAAACACGTCTATTGAGGAGCAAACTGCTAAAGGGGTTTGGAAAGCAATGGACAAGGCTGCAAAGGCATTTATCAAAAGTATTCGTAGTCATGAGTTTGAAAAGTTATTGGCAGTGGCAGATCCTAAAAATGGATCAAATTTCCTTAACGAGGTATTGAGTTCTATTCAATCCATATTTTCCAACTTGTATTTATTTTTGAATTGATATCTTATTTTGGTGATGTATTTGTTTTTATTAGATCACAAGACATTGGAACAATGTTCCAAAACCGGATATGACCCTCGAAAAATTACAAAAGGTAGCTACTGCAATGGTTGATGCTGAGTTCAAAGGACGTTGGCTCAAATGGTGGAATTCATCGAAGATGACTTGAGAGTCTCTACGGTTTCCAACTGGTGCTGTTAAGGAAACAGTCTTTGATCTATGGCTTATTCGTGCCACATTTTGGGTTGAGGTTAGTTCCATTTATATAAACTGTTTTGAGTACAATATATTTGGTTTTTCTTACATCTCTAATAACAACATGATATCAAATTGCCTAAATACAATATATGTTACTGTGTATTATTAGTTGGAGGATGTTGTGGTGCATAAGTTTGAGGATATGTCGCCCGATCTTGGTCCCATTAATTGGGAGGCATCACCTGGAATTATGAGGATTGGTGAATACGTGGAGCGTTGGAGGATTGCAGTTTGGGAGAAGGCTTTCATTTCTTTCTTTAAAGCTGAGACCCCCTTCACAAAATCATCTAAACTCGTTGATATGGCGACTGGTATTCTAGCTATTAAGCATGTCTTATTCAGGTAATATTATCAACTTATGAATTTGATTTCACGTTATGTCATTTCATAAGAACTAATATTTTATTTGATTTTTTGTATAGATATCTACGTAGGGAGTTGGTGGCCAAGAAGGCCATACTTCCACAATCTTTACCACCGTTTTTATCCTCTTGGACAGACAAGGCATCTCCGCTTTGTATCTACACTCCAATGCAGATTCAAAAGTGGAGTCTTGCTCATTTACAGAATGGAGCATGGTACTTGGATTGTCCACCTGCGTTTTGTCCTGCAGAGGAGGAAGAAGAGAAGGTAGAATTAAAAGCCAAGGTCTCTTCGATTGTACCTGAAGACGATGCAGATGATGTATTGGATGCCCCCGAAGTTGCTGCGGCACTAGTAACAGCTCAGAAAGGGAAGAGAAAAGCAACAACGACAACAAAGGCAACAGATTCAACAACAAAAACAACAACAAAGGCTATAAAGGCAACAAAGTCATCCAAGCCACCCAAGGCATCTGAAGCTTCAAAGGTAACTCAGGCTTCAACTGCGACTATTATTCCTGTGGATGACAGTGGGGTGATTGCCCCACCTAATGTATTGAATTTGGTAAATTCATCAATTCCTTTTCAGGCCGCCAATGCCATCCAAGTTTATCAGAGTAATATTCAGGCCAAGAAAAATGTCAATGCTACGTGTATTGCTTCTTCCTCCATGGTCTCTTCAACAAAAATTCTTGTTGAAAATACTTCAATTTTCACATTGATGGAATCTGGGAGCGATCATCCTCTGATGAAGAAGATGCATGATTTTGTTTCAACGGTATGTAGCTTTATTCATAATCATTTACATTGCTATAACTAATAATTAATTTGTTAAATATTTTTGGAGTGGTTTATTGCCTTCTTGAGAGTGATAATTTTTTGGAGTGGGTAATTAATATTTGTTATATTTTAAATTTGTAGGTTGGAAAGGGTCGAGGAACTCAGGTGCGTTCTGCATCTTGCCCTCATGATGGATTTGATCTCATCATTATTGACATTCCCGAAGGTTTACCGGTACCAAAGATTTCATCTCTGACGATTGACATTCCCGAAGGTTTACCGGTACCGAAGATTTCATCTCTGACGAATGACATTCCACAGTGGAATACGTATAATGTGTCTGAATTGGAAGCCATCTTCGAATTCGCTCATTACTACTTGCAATTTCATGCATTTTTACTTATCTTTATGCCTGAGTCAATGACCATTCGAGCAGACGTACGTACATATGCAAAGACTTATGACTTCAAAATCCTCAAAGATTGGTAGGGCATCAATGAGCTCCAATTGACATCTTCAACAAACGAGTCAATCTCGGTGTGTTTCCCTATCTCTACTCTTTTTATTATGTTATTTTCTCACTTATTTATTTTAACAATACTATTGTTTTTGGGTAGACACAACGTTTTCGCATCCTCCTCCTTATTCATAATTCGCAACCATCAAGTTTTCAGTTCTCCTTTCAACAAGACCAACCACTATTGGATGGCACTACCAACCTTGGCGAAGATGATGTTCTCTTCAACTTTGTATCAGAAGCATCACAGATCATGAATGGAATTGTTCCTTGGAGAGGAGGCCGGGAGAAAGATCCAATTTTATTGCAACTTCTTATTCAAGCTCTAACCAAGCCAGGTGGTGTCATTCTTGATGCATATGCTTCTACAGGTAATTTTGATACGTTTTATATTGAAAAAATAGATGATGTAGTGTTTCATTAATATTCTCCTCTTAAATTTAGGTGCCTCGATTCACGCTTGCCGCCGCTCAAGTCGCCATTTGGTTGCTTTTGAGGCGGATCCTGCAATTTTTGAGGCCATTCTTGCACCACTTCGAGACGCACCTTCATTGGAAGAGACTGTTGTGTCTTTGCAAGCGGATATTGACTTGGAAGAGGATGACATTCCTCTTCGTCATGTTGCAAAACAAAACCGCTTGAGTAAGTAAGTTGTGAATTATTATTTTCTTGCATTCTTTAAATATTTTAAAGTTGTTTTATTGACATTAATGTTTGATTCATTGTAGATTGATGGCGGACACCAATTCACCTCCTAAACCGTTTCTACTTCCTTCGCATATAGAAGATTTAGCTCAATTATTAGCTACTTTACCATCTCCCAGTCCATCGTCTGAGACTCGTCGTTATGACCCTCATATTGTTCAATTTGTAGACATTGAAGCGATTGAAGCTAGCGAGGATAGTGATGATAGTTTATATTCTACTTTCTAATTTTGCGATGGTCATGTACTTCTTCATTTCTAAATTTTCTTTGTTCACTTGGTACGTGTCTTTTACATTGCGGTATTCCTTTCATTTTTAGTACTCAGTTTCATGTTTTCATTGTCTTCTCAACTTCAAACTTGTAACGTGTATTCATTATATTATCCATTTTATTTCTATACTTTATATTTTCAATAGATATTAGCATAGCTTGTGAAAGATAAATAGCAAATATCGTAATTTTTAATAAAAAAAAAGTTACATGGTTAGTTTGTAAACTCTAAAGAGCATTCTATTAGTATCAAATTTCATAGACTCTAGGTATACTACAATTTATATAGACGTAAGTCAAAGCAGGAGAAATTTATACCAATTATTGTGTTTTAAAATATGATAATGGTTAGAGAGAAATGGATAATTTCATGAATGAATTTTTTTTTTGGAAAGAATGAACAATAATGTATAATTCAATTTTTTTGTCAAATTCATTTATATTATAAAAGGCAAGGCCATAATTATAGAAAAAATAAGTAACAAGTATATTAAAAAATACAAGGATGAAATGGTAAAATCATATATCACATCACCTTATAATTGATAGTACTAAAAAGAGTTGTCAAAATACAGGGACCAATGTAAGACTAAAATGAGAATAGATACTAACACAATTTTAACGACGGAGCATATTTACACGGATATAGGCATTACATCATATATAGATTGTTCAAATTTTCCACGGATATAGACTTTCATACTGCTATTTTTCCTCAATTCTCCATTATGTACTAAAAAAAATAGTATACTTTTTGGTGACTATCACTGCTCATAGCTCACCGCTCACGGCTCACCGCTCATCGCTCATGGCTCATAGCTCACGCCCTAGCAATCCTGTGGTTAGAACGAGGCAATAATGGATACACTTTTGGCACATCACAAGTCACAATAAACTCTGCCGCATGCGCAGATGACCTCGCCGCCATAACTAACAAAATTAAATCTATCCAAATACAACTCAATAAAATTGATAGATATTGCAAATGGACCGGAATGGACGTAGGTGTCCCAAAATGTGCCGCCACCGGATGCCCAAACAAATCCAAACTAAACCCCACCACCTTCAAAGCCCTAATGCAAACTTCCAACATCAATTACCGCAATCAACCGATCCCCATACTACACCAAAATGAACCATACATATACCTAGGTACAAATCTTGTTCCCTCACTGAAATGGAAAATCCAAATCCGTACTACAACCACTAAACTCATCAAACAATGCAAAGAACTAACAACATGCCCGGCCACCATGAAACAAAAAATAAAAATGGTAGAAACCGTACTACGACCAGGGGTGGCATACAGTTTCTACGGTGTACCATACTCTATGCCTGCTATCAAAAATCTTGATAAAAAAATAATAGCCATACAAAAAACCATATGCGGATTACCAAAATGTATGTCAAATGCAATTATCCAACTCCCACATAACCTATTTGGGCTTGAAGCTTTCTCCCTTAAAAACGCATATCTCCGATGTATTGGAGAACAACTACAAAATGCTTTAAACGACAAAGGTAGACTTGGAAAAATATATAATGGACTGACTTACTATGTCCTTGCCCAATACGGAGGAGCCGAAAACATACCCAAAATTAAAAAAAGTGACTGCATAAGATCGCCAATAACACAAACATTCTTCTTATTAAAACACATAGCTAAAATTCACCTTAAAAGTACACTCCCAAACTTCCTCATTAAGCCCACATCACTAGAAACATTATGGCAACAAGAAACATTAAAACACAACACACTTAATACCCATCTCTCTCAAAAACTCCTACAAAAACTCCTCTCAAAAAATATTTTTGAACTAAAACAAATTACCCTACCTAACGGCACACACATCATGAACAATAACGATTTCAAAACCTACCACTTCACTCCATCCAAATTACTAAAAAGTGCTCTAAACATTGCTAAACAACTTTTTTGCCATCCAACATGCCCCGTCACATGTCACACCTCTTGCAACACACACCCATACTCCTATATACTTCAAGATTCATTCATCACCTCCAAGAACAACATCACTCCAAGAAATATCCCCCCAGTCTACCCCTCTAATAACCCACATCCACACCACCCCCGCCCCCCAACATACATCTCCAAAAACCCTACCACATACCCCATTAATAACATCATACACCATAAACACATCCAACATACAGACACAAATAATATACAAAATAACTACACAAAATACCTATGCCAATGGCAAAACAATGATATTACATATAACAAATGGCTTCCCCAAAGAGCCCTCTTTCCACGACACGACACCAACACCTCCACCCACAACATCAAAAAATTAAAACAATACTACCAAAAAACTCAAAATAAAATTTACTCGGATGTCATACTAGCTCACCATCCCCACGAACAACTCCTAGACTCGAGATCGGTAACACCACCAATAACTATTCCACTCCTAAAAATCCATACACTAGAATGTAACCCCGAAAATGATATCCTAGCAACCTCAAATACAATTAAAATGGATTACAATCAAGCACATATGTACGAAGAAAATGGTAGACACTTACACACTATCCCCGTCACTCGACTCCAATGGATATGGAATCAATACAACACAAAACTACAAACTCCTACAAACATCGAACCAATGACCCAACCCTTTGAAACCGAACTAATCTGGCTCTACCAAAGATATAAATACCAAATACCAAAAAATGACCCCCTCAAAAACGAACAATACACAATACCTACACCCATTTTAGACTCACTAATCTCAAACTTTAACATCGAACAATCATACTTTTCTTCCCCGGTCACATGCTCTACCAAACTAAAAAAATTCTACTCACCCTTTGAAAGGGATAAAGTATTTGGATCACTAGGTAAAGCCTTCGACTACAAATGGATAGGAAATGGTATGGCCCACCCCCAGAATGAAGAAGAAACACAACAAGCACTACATTGGGCCCGCCTAGCGGCCAAACATGACCCAAACCACACCTCCACCCTAATCATAACCCCTGACAAAAACTGGTATCAAAATCCTAACCCACACTCGGGCCCCTTTCCTGACACACACATCACTGCACTATTCGAAGCGGACCCAATAACATACAAAGAACCCACTATCCCACTAGATCACAAAAAGCCTAGAATTGAACCATCCACTCTACAAATAATATGCATCCACCACCAAAATCAAACTCTAGGCACACAAGAACAACTAGAAGAACTCTCCTCCATAGCAAAGACTCTAAATATACACCGGATACTCACAAAATTGGCCCCACCAACGCCAATACAAACACCCGTCAACAAAAACAAAAGATGGTCAAAACTACACTACAACAACAATACACTAAACTGCACCCTAACACCTCCACCCCTCCCGGAGTATCAAACTAACACCCTACCTAAATTTAACCCCGCATACAGCTACTATATTGATGGCTCCTTCAAACCGCCAGAACAAATTAGCCCGGGATCTTGGCGTAGAGAAAAAGCCGGTTATGGAATATTCAACGCTACGAAAGAAATCAAACTAGCCAAAAGACTACATGGACTGCAAAATATCCTTAGAGCAAACTAATGGCCATTCACAAAACACTAGAAATCGTCTCAACAAAATACAACAATGAACCAGTGCACATATTTACAGACTGCATTAACGCACTATATTTACTAAACACCCAAATAACACACCCTACCCTCCATAATAGTCACCCCGACCAAATCATACTAGAATCAATGGTCCAAATGATACTAAAACGAGGACAAATCACAACCATCCACAAAGTCCGAGCCCATGCTAATATTGATGGCAATGAACAAGCAGATAAACTTGCAAAAGAAGGAAGAGAAAAATCACATAAAAATGCCAAAGACCCACATGAACACGCCCACGCCACCCCTTACTATTTCCAAAAAGAAGATTGGCCCTCCAAAGAAGACACCCCCGATAAAGGCCCGGTTAGATTCCTGAGTAAATACCTCAAAAAACAAGACCTACATAACAATCTTGACACAATCACAAACAACTTTCCTTACATAGAAAAATGGACTAACAACAATGACATAGACAATGAACTCTCTACAAATTTCTGGAAAAACCCCATCATCACCGATTCACAAATAACATGCCTTATTAAATTCCGTACCGGTCAATACATGGGAAACGCCCGCAAACAGCTCTTCTTCGGAATAGAAAGATTTCCATCCATAACATGCCCCATATGCCCCTCAACGGACTCCGACACATGGCTACATGTTCTACTCAAATGCCAAAACCACCACATACACTCCCTAATTGTTAAAAGACATAATAAAGCGGTATGGGAAGTCCGAAAACTAATCACCTCTTACAATAAATCGAGATGTTTTATACTAATGAACGCCGGCACTTTTAATAACAATCCACAAGAAAATACGGTCCCCTCTTGGCTACTCCCATGCTCATGTATGACCCAAAGATGTCATTGCAACGCTAGGCTCAAACCGGACATCCTTTGTGTTAAAGGTTTACCATATAATGACCCACCGCCCGATAACATCAACCAAGACTACACCATTCAATTCATTGAATTCACATATTGCAATGATAGATTTTCCCTGGAAACAATCCAAAATAAAATAGATAAATACCAACCCCTTATTGACGACATCATCGCCCTCAGACGGAATGTCGACCCCCTTATTGTAATCACATCTGGCGCCCGTGCCACCACCTTTATCCCATCTATGAAAACTCTAGAAGATACCTTCAAGATACCCATTGAAACAATTAAAACCACCTTCAAAAACATTAACATCATAGCTATTCAATATGCCATGTCCATTCTTCTACATAAACGCAAAATCGAAAACAACTAAGCCCTCCCCGTTACACAGGACCCCCCCTTAAATTCTTCCTCCGCCTCGATGTATCATGACTAGTTGGTTTTGAGGTTCTTGACTACTTGCTTGATTTGTGGTTGGATCGTTGGCTAGTTGTCTGGTTAGTGACTGGTTGGTTGGTGGGTTGGTTTGTGGTTCTTTGGCTACTTGTTACATAGTGTCTATCCTCGAGAGAGGGAAGTAGTTCCAGTTTATTAATTCCTTATCCAGTGGGCATGGTCTTAGTAGTGGAACGAACAGGCACTTTATTCACGCCGGCTTCCTCTGGAAACCGGCGTTCTTCTTCTTTTGTGTATAAATTCCTTCTTGATTTTGAGAAAACAAATTTAGAAAACTTCCATCTACCGGAAGCATTTCAAGTCGGTGTCATTTGAAGTAGCCCACTCGTCAAGTTCGTACTAACCGTCGACTCATTGTTTCTTGTTCCATCAGGTAGAGTTAGTCCGTGTGGATGGGAATAACAGGTGAGGTGGGGAGATTGATAGTAGGGGTGTGACTCTAACTCTATCAATTACAGTTGTTTCCTTGTTCCATCAAGTAGATTAGTCCGTGTGGGTGGGAATAACAGGTGAGATTGTAAGTGTCTAGGGAAGGACGAGGGGGGAGTGACGGACGTGAAAGGGTCATAGCGAGTCTTGAGTGACCTTCAGGCGTCAGATTGGTGTAGATTGTGAAGGCTCGTATCATTCCCTGAAGCATCCTACCTCCAGCTGCATCGAATGTGGAGGGAAATTGGGAAAAGGATAGTGGGCAAGTAGGCCCCCTGCTCACTTACATTACGCCACTCGTAGTTTTGGTAATACGGGCCTAACACCCCTTCGAGGGGATCCCAGTGACACCATAAACATCCAAGTGAGTGAGTAGAGTTAGAAGGAGAGAATGGGAGGAAGGATAGTTGTACTTGTGTCGAACACTAAAATCTCTGTGAGTCCACGGATCATCGTCCGTGGTGATATAACTCCTTTCGGGTACGCATGTACTCCGGATGTTTATATTGTGCATAGGTGTAAAGATAAGCCCCACATCTAATCCAAAGTTTGATTAATAAAAAGTCCTTACCATCCGTACGAGGTAGGACGTACGAGGTAGGACGTACGAGGTAGGACGTACGAGGTAGGACGTATGAGGTAGGACGTACGAGGTAGGAAGTACGAGGTAGGTCGTACGAGGTAGGTCGTACGAGGTGGGTCGTACGAGGTAGGACGTACTCGAAGGTCCTTACCACCCGTATGAGGTAGGTCGTACTCGGGGACGGCACGCTATGGAGAGCGGGGTAATTGGTGTAGTTAATACCGAGGCTTTGTGATCTAAACCTTTATTCTCTGTCTTTTAATGTATTTATTGTAGTATACTTGACCTTGTATAGCTCCAAACTTGTTGTTAGTCGTTGTAGTTCTCAATGATTCTTTGTGGGAACGATTATCTTAAGGGTATCTTTGTGTTAAGATGTGAATACTTGCCAACACGTACTACGACAAAAAGCCATTTGGATGCAATGAGCTAGGAATTTAAGGCCATGGTTGTAGCAGATATATTATATTGGATGATAATGAAAGTTCTATCAAAGTTGGAGAAACGATACTTGGGTAACGGCGCTACAGGGCTAGAAGCGATATTGGAGGCAAGATTGGTACTCATTATCCAAAAGATTGCCAATGGAGAAGAATTTTGCGAAGATAAAATAAGGCATTCGATGGACACATGGCCCAGATTGTTTGCCAAACAAACTGTTCACAACCCCGTGAAGATTATTTGGGATGTCTATTACAAGGAAGATGTAAGCAATGAGGCAATGGATGTCAAGGTATTGTTTTAGAGACTCAAAGATGGGGTAGAAGCAATCAAGCCGAAAGGGAGATCTAACCTCACAATTCATTGGGTTGAGCAAGATTTGGTTGGCGGGTTGCGAGTAGAGATCGCGAAGGTGTAGTCTGGCTTCTACTGCATGCGGAGGTAAAGGCGTTGGATACTAGAAATTATGAAGGAGGCTTTGGAGTTTTCCGTTGTGTGAGTATTGAGGGTGTAAGTTGCATTCCAGTACACATGGACTTTGCGGGGAAGACAATGAAGGAGGGTAGTCGTGAAAAAAATCGAGATAAACGTTCAATTGAGGCGCTAGCGTGTCCAGTAGACCATGCAAGGGTTATCAAAATTCAGTACTCCGATAGAAGAACATACGAGTCGTATACGCTATGGTGGAAAGGTGGCTCACTAGCATCCATTTAGAGGATTGATTCAAAATATGACGAGGAATAAACCATAGATTATGCTTTATGCTTTATTCCAAGGAGAATGGGAATAAACCATAGATTTGAGGCGTATGCGGTGGGGTACTTGGCAAGGAGGATTTACAACCGCGATTGCTCTTCAAGGTTGTTCCAAAAGAACAAAGATCCGAGTTCATTGTCCAAGCGATTTGAGCAAGCTATGGACGAGTTGTTGAAACCCGATCCACTAGAGAGATCAACCATCACGCATGTAGTAGACTTGTTGAAAGGACCGCCCTACAACCTAGGTACACCATGGGATTTCTTCCGCAATGAGTAGTATATAGTGTATTGTGATTTCATAGTCCTTAGATATTGTAGGATATGTAGCATCATCTCTATGGTGTGAAGTGTTGTCTAATTTGTATTCGGTTATTTGTAAGAGGAGAATGTCTTTTTGGACTTCCCTGTAATTTTGAATGACGAACAACTTTGTACAAATCGTTTTGATTTGGTCTCCCAATCCCGCACTTTGTATCTTCAGAAATAAAAATGGAATAACAATATTCAAAAATATCCTAACTACCTATCCACACTCCCCCACTCCCAATCCGCATTGCATTGGTGCCCCACACCTAGGCCGGTGCAAGTCTGCGGTAGTGTCCGCGATCAGTCCGCAGAAGTCTCCGCAGCCAGTCCGCTGTGTATCCGCAGCCAGACCGCGGGTCTGCACTCAAACCGCGGGTCCACATCCAGTCCGATGCGTATCTGCACCCTGTCCACATCTACTCCGCTACGTATCCGCAACCAATCCGCGGCAGTGTCCGCGGCTAGTCCGCGATCAGTCCGCAGCAGCGTCCAGCACCAGTCCGCGGGTTTGCACTCAATCCGCGGGTCCCCATCCAGTCCGCTGCATATCCGCAGGTCCCCATCAGCCCGTTGCGTATCCGCAGTCAGTCTGCGACTCCGCGAGTCCACATCCAGTTCGCTACGTATCCGCAGCCTGTCCGCTGCAGTGTGCGCGGCGAGTTCGCAATCAGTCCGCAGCAAAGTTTGCAGCCAGCCCGCGGATCTGCACTCAATCCATGGGTCTCCATCCAATCCGCTACGTATCCGCAGCTAGGTCGCCGGTCCACATTCAGCTCGCTACATATCTGCAGCTAGTCCGCGGTAGTGTCCGCGGCCAGTCCGCGTGTCCCCATCCAGTCCGCAGCAGTATCCGCGGCCAAGCCGCGATCAGTCCGCAGCCAGTCCGCGGGTCCACATCCAGCCCGCTACGTATCCGCAGCCAGTCCGCGGTAGTGTCCGCGGCCAGTCCGCGATCAGTCCGCGGGTCGGCACTGAGTCTGCGGGTCGAAGTTCTATCCGCAGCCAGTCCGCGGATCTGCACTCAGTTCGCGGGTCGGCACTGAGTCTGCGGGTCGAAGTTCTATCCGCAGCCAGTCCGCGGATCTGCACTCAGTTCGCGGGTCGAAGTTCAGTCCGCTGCGTATCCGCAGCCAGTCTGCGGCAGTGTCCGCACGCAGTCCGCTCCATGTCCGCGGACAGTCATCGCATGTCCGCGTGCAGTCCGCTCCTAAACCGCTCCCTCCGAAAACCCCCCCCCACTAAGTTGATTTTCACTCAAAGTCTAATACTACACAGCATAAGGTAAAAGCGGTGAAATATACGTAGGATGTCAGTGCCACATCGGACGGCCACGTCGACGCCGAGGTAACTAATGTACCATACATAGGGGTAAAGTTCATCTTTGACCCTAGGTTGACTCTATTGTGTTGTGACGAGATGGTCCGTCACGACATGCCGCGTCATGACGGCACGTCACTGTCACGATGTCACGATAGACAACCCTGGGAGACATCTAATCACTATTCCCGTCACTACACTTCAATGGTTCTAGAACCAATACCATAACAAAGTACAAACATCAACAAACATAGAACCAATAACCCAACCATTTGAAATTGAAATGGTTTGGCTATATCAAAAATATAAATACCGCATTCCAAAAAACGACCCCCCCAAACTCGCACATTATACACTATCCACGCCCATACTAGACTCACTGATCTCATCCTTCAACATTCAACACTCATACTTCTCATCCTCGTCACATGCCCAACCCAACTTACCAAGTTCCATTCACCTTTCAAAAGAGACAACATTTTTGGCTTAGTGCCAAACACTTTTGACCCCAAATGGACTGGAAACGATATTGCACACCCTCACAATACAGAGGATACACAACAAGCAATACATTGGACAAGACTTGCACCCAAATATGATCCAAAATCCACTTCCACTATTATCATTACACCATACAACAATTGGTATCAATTGGTATCAATTGGTATCAATACTTTAATTCACACTTAGGCCCATTCTTACTCACACATCATAGCTCTACTTGAGGCAGCTTGGTACCATATGTAGAACCCATTTTACCACCCGAATTATTAAATAAATCCAAGCTCGAACCATCTACCATACAAATTCTATGCATACACCATCAAAATAATAATATTGGTACCGCGGAACAACTTGTCACACTTACCTCCATAAACAAATAGCCTCAACATAAGCCAAATATACATAAATATCTCCACCTACACTTCTTGAAACACCAGTAAACTGCAATAAAAAATGGTCCCAACTTAGATATACCAATACAACACAAACCCGCCTCATAACACCACCTCCTCTCCACATGTTGTAACCATATCCCCTTAAAATTTGACCCCACATATAGTTACTATACAAATGGCTCCTTCAAAGAACCAATAAAAGCCAGCTTGGGTCATAAAGAAAAAACCGGATATGGTATGTACAACTCAATTAAAGAAATAAAAATATCCAAAAGATTACATGGACTTCAAAATATCCTTTGAGACGAAATGATGGCCCTTCATAAAGCCCTCCAACTTATCACCACACAACATGCTAACAAACCTACACACATCTTTAGAGATTGTATAAATGACCTATATCTATTAAACACACATATAAGACACCCTACCCTCCACAATAATCACTCCAACCAAGCCATACTAACATCAATGGTCCTAATGTTACAAAATTGTACACAAACTACAACCCTCCACAAAGTTAGAGCACATATTAGGAATGCTAGAATGTGAGAAGTGAGTAGTGAGCAATGAGCAGTGAGCGGTGAGCAGTAAGCAATTTTTTTTTTTAGTTGGACACCCTATAACCACAGATTTTGGGTGATTTACAAGAAACAATTTAACATTGTGACCTATTTCCATGGTATGAAAAAAAGTTCAAAATGGGAGAAAATTGGATTAAAAAACCCGGAAATAAATTGTTTGGAGGATATTTGGATGAATGTAGATAGATGGATGAATGTAGATAGCTGAATATAGATGAATGATTGCTCAGCTTATAGTTTAAAAATATATAACAACTTATAAATATTAGTAAAAGCTTTTTAGTCTCAACCAAAGCTAAGCAACTACATGGAATGCAATAATTTCTTCATGTGATTTCAACACTGATATTGGCGGTCTATAGCACCTTTCTCGTCAAGACCTTTGACTTTTGGTCCGAGCTAATGGTCGGAGCTAATGGGGTACCTAGTGGTAGAAATATGCTAAAGTGGCAACACACTTTGAAAATTCAGAAGTGATTCAATTTTCATTGGAAAAACATGAAATCACTTGGATTAAGAAAAAAATTTGAAGTTCTTTCACTAAAAAATAGTTTAGAAGTACTTCGGTTTTTAATTTTTAATTTTCTTTAAAGTGGTCGTCATGGACCCAAAACTCTAGTTATATGAAGAGAGAAGAAGCCAAGACAAACAGAGCTGAAAACAAACCGGCGAGTTGACATTAATTGACATGACATCTTCATAATAGAAACTGCTTCTGACATAACTCTAATATTGATCTCTCACTATGTTGGAAATTGATTTTTTTTTTAAAACCTACCAAGGGGCACCTCTGTACCAAGGAGCGCTCTGAGGGCGAAATCTATTTTTTTAAAAATAAAACACAATTATTATTTTTAAAATAATAATAATAAATTTAAAAAATTAAAATTAATTTAAAAAAATCCAGCCGAGGGGCACCTTGGTGCTGAAGAGCGCCTTGAGGGCGAAACCAAAAAAAAAAAAAACCACTTGCCGTGGGGCACCTTGGTACCGAGGAGCTCCCTGAGGACAAAACAAAACAAAACCAAAAAAACCACCTTCCGAGGGGCACCTCGGTACCGAGGAGCGCCCTGAGGGCTAAACCAAGAAAAACCCAAAAAAAAAAGTACAAAAAATATATATGTATATTAAAAAATATTAAAAAATTGTCCTCCATTAAGGGGTTATCCAAATTGCCCATTTGGCACTTCAAACTTCTCCGTAAATTTGAATACAAAACTTCTTGCTTCCACTACAATTTTATATGATTTTACAATTCTTGCTTCCACTACAATTTGAGTGAGGGGAAAAAATTAAAATGACACCTTGGTATCAAAGTGCCCATTTGGCACTTTAAACTTTTATGTAATTTTGAACACTAAAATTCTTACTTCCACTACAACTTTACATAATTTGAGTGAGGGGAAAAATGGCACCTCGATACCAAAGTGCCCATTTGGCACTCCAAAATGTTAGATAATTTTGAACACTAAAATTCTTGCTTCCACTAAAACTTTACATAATTTGAGTGAGGGAAAAATGGGACCTCGGTATCAAAGTGCCCATTTTGCACTCCAAAATTTTAAGTAATTTTGAACACAATTATATTTATTAATAATATTATGAAAGTTGCAAGATGACGGATGTAGAATTGACGAATTTTGTTTGCAAATTGCGGAGAGGCTGGCATCACAAGACTATAGGTGGTGCTTTCTAGACTACTGTTTAACTTAAATGTTGTTGCTACAATAAACATTAGAGGACTTCATTATCATATTGACGATGAGTACAACAACTTGGGGGAGGAGGTTCATGTGTGTTGTTTTTTAGCATATGAGATAGTATCTTATTGAAAGAGTGGGTGTATGAAACAACACTAAAGAGCATGCAAAATTAACTACTGGGTTGAACAACCAAAATCACTCCGTATGATAATGCCATTTTCCTAATCATAGAGATCTTGTACGGATGGCACTTCAATTTTTAGAAAGATCAAGGTAATTTGTAAGGGGTCAATTGAACGATGCACATCCATAAACTTTGTTCATGCCTAAACTTTGTTCATCCACAGAATCTGTTTATCTATAATTCTATACATCCATAATATTTTTCATCCAATAAAAATCATCCACTTTAAAAGAGGAGAGAGGAATTTTGGTATCGAAGTTGGTGCTAAATCTAATCTTATATTAATCAAATGACTAAAAGTATAGTCATGTAAGAGGCCATCTAGAACATTACTATTACTAAAGACAATTCACAGTCCACGGTTATAGGTTTAAAAAGTTACTATTATTAGTTTAGTTAAAGTAATATTATATGAATATTCCCAATTTTAGTATATTTCCTACCAAAAAAAGGCTCATTGCTCATTGCTCACTACTCACTGCTCGCATTCTAGCGTCGTTGGAGCACATATCAACATAGAAAGAAATGAGCAAGCGGATAAACTAGCAAAAGAGGGACTAGATAAATTCCATTGAAAGACCAACCATACGCATGAACATGCCCACATTACCCCATACTACCTCCAAAGAGAAAGTTGGCCTTCTATAGAAGACACCCCGGACAAAGGTCCCATTAGACTCTTAGATAAATACCTCAATAAATAAGATTAAATTAACAACCTAGACATAATCTCAGACAATTTTCCTAACAGAGACAAATGGACAGGCAATAAAGACATTGACAATGAACTCTCCGCAAATTTCTGGAAAAATCCCACAATTACAGATTCACAAAAAACATGCCTTATCAAATTTTGTACTAGACAATACATGGGGAATGCCCGCAAACAATTATTCTTTGGAATAGAGTGCTTTCCATCCATAATATGCCCATCCACAAATCTAGACACATGGCTACATGTACTCTTCAAATGCCAAAACCATCACATACACTCTCTAATCATTAAAAGACATAACAAAGCGGTATGGAAAATCTGTAAATTAATAATATCCTCCAATAAATCATGGTGCTTCATACTTATGAACATCGGAACCTTCAACAACAAACCACAAGAAAATACAGTCCTTTCATGGCTACTTACATGTACGTATGAAACCTATTTTTGCATGGTTATGATTTTTTTGTCTAGTTTTTTGATAGCAAGCATGGAGTATGGAACTCCGGAGGTGAGACAACGAGAGATCTGATTGCCACATGAGAGAGCAGGCATGAAGACTGAGTGAGCTCCGTAATTTCCGGTGAGGGGAGGTGTGACCTAGTTTCGAACAACAAAGATTGTGGGCACCAAGAGGTGGCTCACCTTGGTGAGAGCTCACCACAAGTTTTTGAGTTTCGAAAAGGAGAGTCTGGGACGCAGATAGTGTTGGAAAAGAGCTCACATACTTGCAGATCTGGGGTTTTTTGAGTGAATGAGGCTTAGATCTATAGTGTGCGTTAACTGAGAAGCATGGGAGCAAGTGTTGGCACATAGATTGAGTTAACCTCTTACAAACAAGATCCACCCAAATCTGAGCGTTAGATACCAGATCTGCAGATCTCCTTACTAGTCGTTGCACCCCCCAAAATCCAGATATTCATCCTTATTATTGAAAGACAAGCCTTACAAGCAACAATCAGCGCATCCACAACTTTGGCAAACAATCACACCAGCAGCAGAAGGAAGCAACAACACTTCAGCAGCAGTAGGCAACAACAACACACAGGCAGTAACAAAGTACACAACCCTGGAGAACGACACAACAGCAGCAACAAACAACAAGTATCACCTACCGTAGTAAGTTTTTCAAACAATTGCTTTTAAGATCCTTGCATTAACACACAAGATCTATAGCCCACACACCTTCGATAAAGCACTCTTTGCAATACAAGTCTCTTAGTGATTTAACCTAATAAGTAGATTAGAACATTGACAGTGGTAATACTAGACTATAACTACTAAGCTGACCTAACCCTAGATCACATAAACCCTTAGCACACACATAGAAAGTTACACATCTATAGTAGTGCGCGGAAGCGCTGCACAAATTTCTCTGGAAAACTACAGGTATGCAGAAGGAAGACCAAGTACACAAGCCCACATTCCGGACCTGCACCTACACTTGAATTAAGTCCGAGAGAAGATCAGCGCCAACACTGCGAAGAACACCTGCGCTGAAGAGCCCCCGCAGAGACACTAGAAGTCAAGAAAGCACTGCTGGACCAGCTCACTCGGAGACACAGCAGCAGTCAACATCAACAACATGGAGAAGTGGACAGTAGGGAAGTGGACAGAAGGGAGCTGAGCAGGGCCGCCTCTTCACCTGCAACACAAGTTAACCTGACGTTAGATCCCAGAGCTCGCGATCCGGAGAACTGAACTTGAAAGACCAATGACTTTAACAAGGAAATTTCGACCCCGAGAGAAGCCTCCAACCCTGACATCGAAACAAGACTCCTCAGTCCCGCTCGGAAGGTGCATCGACTCAGGTGTACCGACCTCCAACTCGGACATCATAACAAGACTCCTCAGGCCAGTTCAGAAGGTGCATTGACTCAGGTGTACCGTCTTCCAACTCGGACATCGAAAACAAGACTCCTCAGACCCGAAAGGAAGGTGCATCGACTCAGGTATACAGACTTTGGCCCGAAGCCTCATATATCCTCGACTTGACAAGAAGGTGCACAGACCAAGACGTAACAACTCAAGCACTTATCCAAGCACAAGGCGCAAGATCATCAACAACACAAGAACAAGAAACCAACTCGAGGAACAGGAGCCCGCACCCGAACTGTGACGACAGAAGATCAGTAGAGAACTCAACAGCCATAATCCGATCAGGAGATCCAGACAAGCGTCGAAGGCATTCAACAACCATCATCAACTCCAAAAGATGGTGGGAAGAAGAACAGTGTTCACTAGAGATCAGGAAGAAGTACACAACACGCAGCACCAACTCAAGACCATAGAAGAGCAAGACCAACACAGCAAAGAGAGGACCTCGGAGAAGACTAGCACACAAGGAGAGAGAACCGGCAAGAGATCCCAGCCAGCCCAGCAACGCTACACGAACCCCTGCACGAGACTGAGAGCACTACATCGTATCTGGAACATACCACGCCGTGCCAGGTTCGTTCGTGCCTGAGAATCGTGCCAGGCTCTCTCACCAGCGACCTACTGCCAAGAGCCAACGAACCACTGTAGGGAGCCACGATCTACTGCAGAAGAGCCAACGACTACTACTAAAAAAATTTTGCGACCTACTGCCGAGAGCCTGAGAACCATAGCAGCGAACAGCGACCTGCTGCCGGAGAACCAACGACCCACTGCGAGGAGCCAACGACCATTGAGAGGAGCCAGCGACCCACTGCGAGGAGTCAGCGACCCGCTGCAGGGAGTCAGCGACCCACTGCGAGGAGCCAGCGACCCACTGCGGGGAGTCAGCGACCCACTACGAGGAGCGAGCGACCCACTGTGAGGAAACATCGACCCAGTGTGAGGAGCCAGCGACCCACTACGAGGAGCCAACGACCCACCGTTGCGATCTAGCGACCTACTGAGGAGAGCCAAATCCTCCCATACAAGACTAAAGATAAGCCCCCTCAAAAGGTACGTTGCTCACCTTCTTTCCTTTTTGTTAACAATTCTAAAAGCAAGATAAATAAGACAACAAGTAGTGATAATAATATGTCTATCACAAAACGAAACCTTAGGTTCGAGGAAAACATGGACATTGATGGAGTGGGGACAAGTTCAACAATAAATTGGAGAGAGAAAGGAATAAGAAAGAACACAGAGGAGAAAAATGGCAACACCAAGAAGAGTAGGAGCACACAGGAAGAGGTAAGCCAATCCCCTCCCCTTAACGCAATGACCATGTCTCTAAAGTTTTGGCTAGGATTTGAAGACATGGAGCGCCCTGCAATCGAGGAAGGGCTAGAAGAACTCCTATATGACGAAAAGGTGGAAGACATGGTGACTAGAGGGTTCCTGGAACACGAGGCCAAAGAGTTCAAGATGTCAAAGGTGGCCTATCCAAGGATTCCCCAGCTCTACTATCCCATTGCACGAGCAGGAAGCGAGGAGCAACACTACAACATCACACAAATTCCCCAACACACCAAAGTCAACGGTGCCACAGGTTTGGCACATGGTTTCCACGTGGTTATCCACTTTGAACCCCCTCCCTCCATTCTATTGCATGATGATGTTCATAAAATGATAACACATAGACTAGATAACATGGACATTAAACTTGGAGAAGGAGTTATGGACCCAATCTATATACATTGTCATAGTGTTAAAAGAGGTGGGCAAAAGGGAGTGTGGACCGGCATGTTCAAACTTCACTTATTAAACCCCGGAACCGATGCTCTCATGTTGTTAAAAGGAATTAGACCTTTCATTCTTAACATAAACAACCAAAACACCATTGGAAAAGTATGTGAAGCTTACCCCCAAATTGCTAATGCTTCTAACCTCTCCGTGCAAGTGCGTAGTGACACATTGATAGGTATTTCCGCACACCAACTCTTCAAGGACATCCTCATCAACAGCTTCAAGCGTAGCCAAGACTATGAGATCACGGGAGTGACCAAGGGAGAAGGAGATCCCCACGCCTTCATTGCCGCCACCACCCCTATACAAGCCTCCAAGATCCAACTTCAACACATCACCACCCACCACGAAGTCATCAAGGCAAGGAAGACATACAATGATGGTCGTATGACCCCCGAGACTAAGGCAAGGAAAGATGCAATATCCCTCACCCTCTCTCCATTACCCCTTCTCATGAATGTGCAAGATGTCACTAGTGCTATCCAAAAAATCATGGGAGTGAATAATGTTAAGTCCATATGGTTCCATAAGGAAATTGGAGGTAGGCACAATGGCAAAGCTAACGTGGAATGTGCTAACCCAATAGTATACAAGCAATTTGTTAGAAAACACTTCGACATTGGTGACAACTTCGTAGACTTCACTCCACATTGGAAGAGCTTGGAAGGCACACAACCCCCCACGGAGGAACAAATCAACGCATTTGGCTTCAACGACATCAATGCCGCCATGGTCAACACCGTGGCAACCTTCAAGATACAAGACACCCCGACCGCCATCACCAAGAAAGAGTTGAAGGAGGCCTTGGAAGAGAACAACAAGAAGGTGATAGAAGAAAGCAAGAAGTACACCGACACCCTCCACAACTCCTTGATGGAACACCTAGACAAGATAGAGGAAGCCATGAATGCCACAAGACTTGCATTCCAAGCCATGAAAGGAAGAATGCCCCCAAGACTTGAAGATAGGTCGCCAAACATGTAAAGTTCAAAGACCTCAAGGTAATACATAGTTACCAATTAGTATTCAATACCCTACACATATTGTATCCTACTAGTAGAAAATACAACTACCTCACTAGTACAATACACATAGAAATCCTTACATACTTCAAAACTATATACAAATACGGTTTTTAATACAAATAAAAAATACACACTACACTACGAGGACGCCTACATAATACCCAAATACCTCACCATATACCAAACAAATACTAAATACTATATTCTACATACAAAATACATACACCATAAGGACTACTACCCCAACTACTACACCTACTATACCAATTACGAATACCAAATAATAAGTACAAAAAACAATATAAACACATACACACAAACACACAAACATAAATACAATTCCATAACACATTCCCAAACAAAGACACAAAAAACCACATACTTAAGGATTCCAAAAAACACGTATACAAAAACACAAACAAAAAGGACAAAAAATCATAAATACACACACAAGTACTTGCGCATAAATACACGCACATATACAACTATACACAAAACATTAAAAAAACAACAAACAAATATAAACAAAAAGCTACACCATAACATAAACATGAAAAAACAAACACAAAAATACAAACATAAACAAAAAACATCGAAAAATACAAACGCAAATAAAAACAAAAAAACACGTAAAAACACAACCACACATAACATGCACAACAAAAACAAAACTACCACCATAACCACAAGACAAGACATAATCCCATGCTATAATATAGAAATAAAAACTAAAACACCAAAAAGCCGATATACAACCAATATTCCTAAGCTCGCCATAACTACAAATATAAATCCAAAAACCCCCTAGAACAAAGGGGTACATAAAATCCCAAAAAAATACAACTCTAAGACCAATAGAAAACACCAAACAATATCACAAAAAGGAATTACTAGAAAACATACCACTAATCCCAAGCACATAAAGCTACTACTACTTTTAAGCGGAGACATAGAGACCAACCCGGGACCCATGCCTAATATACTAAAAAGACACCCTACATCACATAAGAAAAATGCCAAATTATACTTCATACCGAATACCATAAAATTCCAACCGGAATATAAACACATTGCAAAAACCTTCGCACCCTTCTTCAAAAATACACATACATTACACCACATACAAAACACTACACACCCAAACATTGCCCAATACATACAACAAAAAAATACACACCCACCACCCCACATCCTATATGCCCTAATAGTCACTACACATCCACATATAGATGAATGCAACTATCTCCTAAACCCACAAAACTCAAACACAATCACATGGACCAACACACTACTACAAACTCTAATAAACCTAGAAAACCCCCCAGAACGTCACATACACATCACGCACCCCTATATAAAGTTTCTTGAAGACAACCAAAATATCATAAACCATGAAACCTCAATACATAAAAACCTATACGATTTTCTACATAGTCAAAACATACCTCCCTCTATTGAAACAATAAAACTAAAATTCCCGTACCTTCCCAACAACCTCATAAATGAATTATTAAAATGCTTAGACCCTATTTCAGAATACACCCGTCCCCCACCACCACCTCCCGACATCCCTCCACAAAACCAAAACAACAATATAAACCAAGAAGATACATACATAATCACATGGAATGCCTCCTCACTAAACACCGTCCTTCCTAGTCTACAAAATTTAGTCACAAACACAGACACACCACCGGCCCTCATAGTTGTACAGGAAACAAAACTTACCGCCACAAAATCTACAAAATATATACAAAATATATTTCAAGACTATAAACTCGTCTTTAACAACACACTTACACTCACTAGATGCATCCAACAAAGAAGACCATACACACCAGGTCGGGGTGGACTCCTCACATTAATACACAAAAAATATGCCTTCCCGGGCAACATCAACAAAATCCCTAGCCCCATGCATATATCACCTTACATCCAAATAATCAAAATCACTAACCACCCACTACAACCTTGGTTAATCTTCCACATGTATATGCCATCCCACCCCGAAGATACTAGATATATCATAGACATACAAAATACTATTACTTCTCAAATTAATAATAACCCTAATCACACATATATACTATGTGGAGACTTCAACAGAGACATAGCACTAATAGGTCGCCAAAATGGAAATCACAGCAACCCTCCTCAAAACATTGACTATCAATGGCGTCATTTCACAGAAAACCTAAACTTCACTTATATCCACACTGACACACAATTCTCTAGACAAGGTAGATACAACCACAGCCATTGGAGTCTAATAGACGGTTTTTATATAAATACAAACAATAATACACAATACACCTCTACAACAAACATTGATGATACTCTGAACTCGGACCACTCGCCCATACGACTGCACATACCAGACAACACATTAATCAACAAAACTCCCACAATACCAAATAATGACACAATACGAATACTCAACCCTATACCAAAAGATAACATAGAAAAATTCAACACAAAATTTTTTGAAGAAAATTCCATGCAAATAGATTCTCTCACAAACACCCTCGAAAACAATAGTCAACTATCACAAATACAGTGGCAAGAAGCATGCCACGTCCTAGACACACTCATCAATAAAATCTCTGGCACAATAGAACAAACTTGTAAAGCTCACCCAATACCTATTATGACAAACAGAACCTCTCAACAAGGCGGGTATCTCCCCCGCAAACTTTCAAAAACTTGGAAACAACACCTCACTACATACCATATTATAAGGAAAACCATTAGAATCGTAAAAAACAACCCCCAATGGCGTAATCACCCCATATGCAACGAACTATTAACCCTGCAACACACCCAAATCCCCACTCCACCACCACCGGACCTACCCCACGATACATGGATAAATGACATTGCGCTAATTGCAAAAAATGCCAACACACAAGCCCGTAAAATAACCTCAACATACGCCAAAGATAACATTAAGAAAGCCATCTCAAAATACAGACAACTATATGAAATTAGCCCCAAAAAAATCAACAGAAAAGTCTTTAAAAACCTTGAATCACCGCCAATGGACTGTATCACAAACCAATACAATAATATTCTAACGAGCCCTGAAGACATCGCGAATGAAATATTCAACCAACAAACAAAAAGTAATAGGCCAACAGTACCAACATGTAACTATCAACCACAACACCCAAATGAATGCACATGCGTTGTACGCCAATACCCATGGCATGACCTTGATGGATTTACTCTTGACAAACGCGGCGAACCAGAAATCCCACTACATAAATACTTTAATATAGCCACATACGACACATGTCTCAGGAACCTTGGTAACAACAAAGCCCCAGGCCCAGACTGCATACCTAACTCTATACTCAAAAACATGCCCCCAAGATTTCATAGACTATTATTCCTATTCTTCTCTCAATGCTACAAACAAAAACAAATACCAATGTCTTGGAAATCAAGTACAACAATTCTACTATACAAAAAAGGAGACCCATCTATTCTACCTAACCATAGACCAATTGCACTAGCTAACACAATATATAAACTCTTCACTAGTACATTCACCTCTATACTATCTTCATACGGTGAAAAATTCAAAATCCTACACGATAGCCAAGAAGGTTTTAGAGCAGAAAGAAGTACCGCACGACAAATACAAACTATAATAGCCGCACTAGAAGACGCAAGATTTTCAAACCAAGATATATACATACTACACGTTGACTTCAAAAATGCCTTTGGCTCAATAGACCATGCTAGACTACTAGCAATAATGATGGACCTTGGATTCCCAAAAGATGCAACTACTCTTGTAGGAAACATATACTCTCAATCGTCCACCTGCTGTATCGGAGAACACTTCGGGAAAACAAAACCCATACCCATTCAAAGGGGGACTATACAAGGAGATACCCTTAGCCCATACCTATTCATTATATTCCTAGAACCACTACTCAGATGGCTAGAACAAGGCTACAATGGATACACTTTTGGCACATCACAAGTCACAATAAACTCTGCCGCATACGCGGATGACCTAGCCACCATAACCAACAAAATTAAATCTATTCAAACACAACTAGATAAAATTGATAGATATTGTAAATGGACCGGTATGGACGTAGGAGTCCCAAAATGTGCTGCTACAAGATGCCCAAATAAATCCAAACTAAACCCTACCACTTTCAAAGCATTAATGCAAGCTTCTAACATCAGTTATCGCAATCAACCAATCCCTATACTACATCAAAACGAACCATACATATACCTAGGTACCAATCTTGTCCCATCTCTAAAATGGAAAATCCAAATCCACACTACAACAACAAAACTTATCAAACAATGCAATGAACTAACAACATGTCCGGCCACCATGAAACAAAAAATAAAAATGGTGGATACTGTAATACGCCCAGGCGTGGCATATAGTTTCTACGGTGTACCATATTCTATGCCTGCCATCAAAAAACTGGACAAAAAAATAATAGCCATACAAAAAACAATATGTGGATTACCAAAATGCATGTCAAATGCAATTACCCAACTCCCACACAACCTATTTGGGCTAGAAGCTTTCTCCCTTAAAAACGCATATCTCCGTTGTATAGGTGAACAACTACAAAATGCCTTAAATGATAAAGGTAGACTTGGAAAAATATACAACGGACTCACCCATTATGTCCTTGCCCAATATGGAGGTGCTGAAAACATACCTAGAATTAAAAAAACTGACTGCTTAAGATCTCCTATAACACGAACATTCTTCCTATTAAAACACATAGCTAAAATCCACCTTAAAAGTACGCTCCCAAACTTCCTCATTAACCCTACATCACTAGAAATGATATGGCAACAAGAGACATTGAACCACAACACAATAAATACCCACCTCTCCCAAAAACTTCTACAAAAACTCCTCTCAAAAAATATCTTTAAACTAAGCCAAATTACTCTACCCAATGGCACACACATCATGAACAATGAGGACTTCAAAACATACCACCTCACCCCATCCAAATTACTAAAAAGTGCTCTAAACATTGCCAAACAACTCTTTTGCCACCCAACATGTCCCACCACATGCCCTCCTCCTTGCAATATACACCCATACTCCCATATACTTCTAGAACCATTCATCACAATCAACAATAACATCACCCCAAGAAACATCCCCCCACCAATCTACCCCCCCACCCTCCTCACCCACATCACCCCCGACCTCCAACATTCATCCCCAAAAGTCCTACCAACTACCCCATTAGTAACATTATACACCATAAACACATCCAACACAAAGATACAAATAATATACAAAATACCTACACAAAATATTTGTGCCAATGGCATTCATAATGACAACACATACAACAAATGGCTCCCCCAAAGAGCCATTTTCCCTCGACATAACACCAACACCTCCACACACAACATTGAAAAACTAAAACAATACTACCAAAAAACTCAAAACAAAATTTACTCAGATGTCATCCTAGCTCACCACCCCCACGAACAATCCCCAGACTCAAGATCCATAACACCACCAATAATTATTCCACTCCTAAAAATACATACATCAAAATGCAACCCCGAAAATGACATCCTTGCATTCTCAGACACAATCAAAATTGACAATAACCAAGCACATCTTTACGAAGAAAATGGCCGACATTTACACACTATCCCCGTCACTAGACTTCATTGGTTATGGAATCAATACAACACAAAACTACAAACTCCTACATACATCCAACCAAAGACCCAACCCTTTGAAACCGAACTAATCTGGCTCTACCAAAGGTATAGATACTGAATACCAAAAAACGACCCCCTCAAAAATGCGCAATACACAATACCCACACCCATTTTAGACTCACTAATCTCAAACTTTCACATAGAACAATCATATTTTTCCTCTCCAGTCACCTGCTCCACAAAACTAAAAAAATTTTACTCACCCTTTGAAAGAGACAAAATATTCGGATCCTTGGGAAAAGCCTTTGACTACAAATGGACCGGTAAAGGGATAGCTCACCCCCACAATGAGAAAGAGATAGAACAAGCACTACACTGGGCTTGACTCGCCGCCAAAAATGATCCAATTAATACTAACACGATCATCATCATACCAAACAACAAGTGGTACCAAAACAACAACCAACACTCAAACCCATTCCCAGACTCCCATATCATTGCAATATTCGAAGCAGACTCAATACCATACGAAGAACCTACCATCCCACCCGAGCTAAACAAACCCCGAATCGAGCCATCTACACTACAAATACTATGTGTCCACCATCAAAATCAAACCCTTGGCACCCTTGAGCAACTTGCCGAACTTACCTCCATAGCAGAAAATTTAAATATACAAAAATTATACACAAAACTGACCTCACCGACACCCCCACAAACCCCTGTTAACCGTAGTAAAAATTGGTCAAAACTAAACTATATCAACTATACACTAAACTACCTGGTCACATCGCCCCCCCCTCCCAAACTATCCAAATCACACCACACCAAAATTTAACCCTGCATATAGTTACTACACCGATGGCTCCTTTAAACCACCAGAACAAATTAGTCCAGGATCTTGGAGAAGAGAAAAAGCTGGCTATGGCATCTACAACTCTATCAAAGAACTCATGCTAGCCAAAAGACTCCATGGACTGCAAAATATACTCAGAGCAGAACTAATGGCCATTCACAAAACACTACAAATCATCACAACAAAATACAATGATGAACCCGCACATATATTCACCGATTGTATAAACGCACTCTACCTACTTAATACTCAAATAACACACCCTACCCTTCACAATAGCCACCCCGACCAAACCATATTAACATCAATGGTACAAATGTTACAAAACCGTACACAAATCACAACCCTTCACAAAGTAAGAGCCCATGCCAACATTGATGGCAACGAACAAGCAGACAAGCTTGCAAAAGAAGGCCGAGAAAAAACACACAAAAACGCCAAAGACCCTCACGAACATGCCCATGCCACCCCATACTACTTTCAAAAAGAAGATTGGCCTTCCAAAGAAGATACCCCCGACAAAGGCCCAATCAGATTTCTGGGCAAATATCTCAAAAAACAAGACCTCTATAACAACCTGGACACAATCTCAGAAAATATTCCTAACATAGAAAAACGGACTAACAATAACGACATAGATAATGAACTCTCTACAAACTTTTGGAAAAACCCCATCATCTCAGACTCACAAATAACATGCCTCATCAAATTCCGTACGGGTCAGTATATGGGAAACGCTCGCAAACAACTCTTCTTTGGAATAGAAAGATTTCCATCCATAACATGCCCCATATGCCCCTCAACGGACCCCGACACATGGCTTCATGTACTACTCAAATGCCAAAACCACCACATTCACTCTCTAATTATCAAAAGACATAATAAAGCGGTATGGGAAATCCGAAAACTAATCACCTCCTACAAAAAATCGAGATGTTTCATACTAATGAACGCCGGCACTTTTAATAACAATCCGCAAGAAAACACGGTCCCCCCATGGCTACTTCCATGCTCATGTATGACCCAAAGATGTCAGTGCAACGCTAGGCTCAAACCGGACATTCTTTGTGTCAAAGGTTTACCATACAATGACCCACCACCCGTGAACATCAACCAAGACTACACCATTCAATTCATCGAGTTTACATATTGCAACGATAGATTCTCCCCGGAAACAATACAAAACAAAATAGATAAATACCAACCCCTCATAAACGACATCATTGCCCTCGGTTGGAAAGTGGACCCCCTTATTGTTATCACATCCGGCGCTCGTGCCACCACCTTTATTCTATCTATGAAAACTCTTGAAGATACCTTCAAGATACCCATTGATACAATTAAAACTACCTTTAAAAACATCAACACCATCGCTATTCAACATGCCATGTCTATTTTACTACATAAACGCAAAATCGAAAAAAACCAAGTCCTCCCTGATACGCAAGACCCCCCTTAGAAACTTTGCCACCTCGTCTCTTCATGGTTGGCTGCCTGTGTGGTTTTGCTTTTTGTTGTTTAGATTAGTTTGGTCGTGGTTGGTCGTTGTTGGTTGGTTTCTGGCTACTCGTCACATAGTGTCTACCCTCGAAATGGGGAAGTAGTTCCAGTTCCCTAATTCCTTGTCCGGTGGGCATGGTCTTTGCAATGGAACGAACAGACACTTTATTCACGCCGGTTCCCTTCGGGAACCGGCGTTCTTCTTCTTTTACGTATGAAACCCATAGATGCTAGTATAATGCCAAATTCAAACTAGAAATACTATGTGTCAAAAGACTTATTGAGGTTCAAAAGAAGTAGAGAAATGATTGCACAAGCAAATGAAACACACACTGTATTATAAACGATGCTTGGAGTGAGATGTTACCTTCTTTCAAAAAGTCTTCACTTATAGTACCAATTGGTAACAACCTTTGCCAATACATATGGTATTACTTTAAGTCCGATTTGCTTCTTTCTATTTTCTCTCCTTTACTTTCCCTTCTAAATTTACCTCAACTATTTACAATATCATGATAACTACAAGCAACTCTAATCTCCAACACTCCCACTTCGCAAGTAATTACCTTCTCACAATTCCATTGTCTTTGCTAACCTTTGATGCCACTCTTTTATAAGTGTTTTTATTAGCACATCCGCCACCATATCTTCCGTTGGGCAATACTTCAAGCTTATCTCACCACTCTCCAACTTCACGCGAATGCAGTGATGTTTCACATCAATATGCGTGAGTGGTGTGTAGGATTCTTTGCAAGAGCTATGCATCCTTGATTGTCGCACATGATGGTCGTTGTTCCTTCTTGAATAAACTCTACATCTGCCAAAAGCTTGCGAAGCCAAATGGCCTCCTTTGTACTTTGGCCAGCTGCCATGTACTCGGCTTCCGTCGTGGACAAAGCAATGGTTGGTTGCCTCTTGCAATTCCACGAGATGGCACCAGCTCCAACAAATAACACATACCCCGTTGGTAAACAACGTTTGTTCGTATCTTCGGCTCAATCCGCATCAAAATACCCCTTTAAAGCAATGTCTTTACCACCTAGGCACAATTTGTGGTCAAATGTTTCTTGCAAGTACCGCATGATGCGCTTCACAACACTCCAATGGGCCGGATCAGCCTAGGATATGAATTGGCTCACCATGCTCACCGCAAATGCTAGGTCATGCCGTGTGCCTACCATGGCATACATCAATGATCCAACTCCACCTTTGTATGCACGCCTTCTATCTCACCTTAATTCGCCGCAAACTCTTCATCCAAAAGCTTCAACAACTTGACATTCACATCAAGAGAGGTACCAATGGGTTTGCTCTCCTACATATCAAAGCGCTTGAGCACCTCCGCAATGTATTTTTTTTTGGCTCATAATGATATTGCGTGCCTTGCAGTCTCTCACACATTCCACACCAAGACGATACTTTAACTCACCAAGATCGTTCATCTCAAACTCCGTGTTGAGCTTACCTTTGAATCACACCAATTTAGCCAAAAGGCTACTATAGCCAAGATGATCAAGTCATCCACATAGATGAGGACTATCAACAAGTACTCACCCCTTTACTTGGTGTACAAAGAATGGTCCGCTTGGCTCCTTGTAAAACCTTCCTTGGTGAAGAAAGCATCAATGGGTTGGTACCATGCTCTAGGTAATTGCTTGAGTCCATACAATGACTCCTTAAGATTGCATACAAGATTATTAAAATATTCTGGTACAAAACCTTGCGGTTGGTTCATGTAAATGTCTTCCTCCAACTCACCGGTTAAGAATGCGGTCTTCACATCCATTTGGTAGATGTCCAAGTCCAAGGCCGCTTCAAATGCAAGAATGCACCAAATATTGGTGAACTTGGCAACGGGAGCAAACATCTCAAGAAAGCCCACTCCTGCAACTTGAGAGAACCCTTGGCAACTAATCTTGCCTTGTGGCGCACCACTTGACCTGAAGCATCCTTCTTCATACGGAACACTCACTTGCATCCAACGCTCTTGCGATCTTTTGGAAGAGGAGCCAACTCGTACGTGCCATTCACCATGAGCAAGTTGTATTCTTCTTCCATGGCCAACTACTACTTGCTCGCATCCTCCGATTGCATAACCTTAGATATGTTTGAAGGATCCTCCAATGACGCCACATTGGCACGCTCTATCTCATGTTGAGGCAAAATGTGACTCTTCCACCATTCACCGGGCGGGCAACGCTGTCTTTTTGGATACTGCGGCTCTTGTAAGTTCCCCAAGTCCTCATGGCTTGGTGAAGGTGTTGATGAAGATGTTACACCTCCCTCTTTAGTATCCAATCTCTCTTCTTTCTTGGTATTGCCATCGCAATCCTTCAAGGGTGGTGGTTTGGAAGATTCGTCCACCAAAGTAGGGGTCTCACTTCTTCTACTTGGACTCATCTCCAAAACATCGCCAATACTAGTAGTATCTTCAACAAATTGTACATCACGACTCTTAATGATCTTCTCCGTCTCAATGCACATGAGTCGATATGCCTTAGTGCCTGTACACTAGCCAAAAAACAAACATTTTGTGCCTTTTGAATCAAACTTATTCTTTTTTGTATCCGGCACCATGGCATACACAATGCATCTAAACACACGCATATGTGCAATGCAACGCTTGCGCCCACTCCAAGCTTCTTCCGGTGTAATGGTGACGAGAGCCTCGTTGGACATTGATTGTGGATGTAGACCGCATTGACCACCGCTTGTGCCCAAAATTCAAGCTTTAGGCGTTGTGCGTCAATCATGCCTCTCGCCATTTTCACTATAGTACAATTAGCACACTTCGTGGTTCCATTTTGCTCTGGCTGTAAGGTTTTGACGTGTGTCTCTCAATGCCATTCTTTTTCAAGAAACTTCGAAAGCCTTTGGATATGAACTCCCCACTATTGTCCGACCAAAACATCTTAATCTTGTGCTTTGATTGCTTCTCCACAAGGGCCTTGAATTCCTTGAACTTCTCAAGGCATTCTCCATTTGTCTTCAAGATGTACACCCACACCTTCCTTGAAAAGTCATCAATGAAGATTACAAAATATCTTGCACCACCTATGAAAGTGGTCCTCGTGGGGCGGCACATATTCGAATGCACAATCTCTAAAGGCTTTGTTGCACACACCACTCCATCCTTTGGAAATAGTGACCTATGTTGCTTGCCTTGCACGTACCCTTCACAAAATGAAATTGATAATTCATGTTTGCCAAAAGTCATACCACTTAATATTTATCATGCTTTCAAGTAAATGCACACTTCTCACGTTCAAATGACCAACTCAACGATGCCAAAGCTCTAATGCATTGCTCTCTGCTGATGATTGTGCCACGTTAGCAGCATCCGCCTCAAACACTTTCGCGAAGGTCGTTTGGTACAAATTGCCTTTACAAAGTACTAATTGTCGTAGTCTAGTCGTTCGTAATTTTCAAAGTTAACCAAAATTAACCTTAAGCGAGCCCACCTAGCTAGATCGTTTCCAGGGATTTTTATCGTGCATCAAATTCTTTAAATCTTAACAACACTTCACACTTAATACCTCAGCAGATCCCGGAGGATGGCTTCTCCGGTACCTTAGTAACTGATAACAAGTAACCACAAGTGTTTTACTTAAACTCTGTTGAGCGTCAGTAGTTTTCCGGTAAGCTTTTACAGTGCCCGAAAAATCACTGCCCTCCGTTCTCGCAGTCTAGAGGCCTCAATATCCACAATCTAACCCTACACCTTGAAAGAGTTAAAAAGGTTGCAACCGGTTTACGGTCTTCACAATCTACCAAAAACTTGTCCTGGTAAACCGGTCACACAAGCCTGGGTTCCAACTACAACCACATCCAATGAATCAAACCAAGAATATATAAGACTCACAACATATTAGAGCTAAGCAAATCATATGAGCAAGTCAACCTTCCACGGGGATCGTTGAAACTTGTCCACTACGAGGATAGAAACCCCGGAATTCTTCGGACTCAGGCTTAGCGGGGATTTCTTCAAGTGTACCAAGAGCAAGGATATTACCCCTCCTCCCCACCGATCCAAACACTTCCCACTTAAGGGAGGCTATCGTGAAAAACTCAACCACCTTCCTCAAAGTATTTTCCTTTTGCAATTCCTTCCCATTTGTTCGGATCAATCTTCGAAAGCATCCGTGTTACCAATGGAGTTATGTTGTCCGGGATGGGCTTACTCCTGGATGTGCGTTGTATTTATACCAATTTCACTATCAACTTATCACAATCTCGGGTCCGGCCCGGAAAACACAAGTCAACTAGTGTACTACTCCGGAACACTTTGCTAGAATACGTGGATGTAGGTATCTCACGTATTTAACAACACACTAACGAAACACTATCACCTATGATCAATACAAGGAAAGAACCTGGGAGAACAAGACTTAGAAAGAGAATTTTTCGGTTGATCGGAGAGACCGGGAAAATGATAGAATATTTGGGCAAGACCTAGAGAGGATAGGAGGATAGAGAAAACCTAAACGAAAGACTTGCCACAAGGCTAAGACAATAGAAAACAAATAATATGACACCAACGTAGACTCACACGTATAAGAAGTAACAATATGGTCTAAATAGAGTCTACCGGGGGACTTTTTCTCTAGACTAGAGAGGATGTTACTGGAGGTCACCCAGGTAGAAAGAGAAAAATAAACTTACAAGGAAAGAAGTTTGCATAAACAAGAGAAACCCAACATGAGCATGAATCACCTTTGTTTTCCAACTCCTTGTTGCATCCGCAACCTCCGTAAATTTTTGTCTCTTTGATCTTCTGGCGGCTACAAACCTCCTTCACCATCAAACCTTAGTTTTGGTGGTTCAAACCCTAGGTGCCACCAATCTTCTTCAAGCCCTAGCTTGCGCCACCTCCTTTTCAAAACCACCTCTTCTTCAAAACCACCTCTTCTTCTACTTCCTTGAAAACCACCTCTTCTTCTTCTTCCTTGAAAACCACCTTGTTGCACCTTCTCATCTTCTTCTTCTTCAAAACCCCAACTGCATAAAAGACTTAAATAGAGAGAGGGAGATACTATGAGAGAGAGAACTAGAGAGGGAGATAGAGGGAAAAATTTGAGGGGGGAGGGAAATTAGAGAAGGAGTGAGGAGGTTGCTAGAGAGAGGGGGAGGATAGTTTTGGAGAGGGGAAGAGCTCTGGAGAGAGGAGGGACGGGGGGAGAGAACTTGGAGGGCGGCTGGAGGGAGGTCGGCTGCTGCCCGGGTGATACTTGGGTAGCCGACTATCGTCCCGTAGCCGGGTTGATACCCAGGCTTGTTCATACTCAGGTTGATACCCGAGTATGTATTTATTTTATTTTAATTTTTTTATTTAAATTTTTTTTTAAAATCCTCATATTTTATTCTTTTCTATTTATTTTGTCTCATATAACTAAATTCCTATTCTTTTGAACAAGAATTTGTGTCTACAACAACAAAATGAAGGAACTAAACTACTTTCTAATTAATCTAACTACCTTCTAAGCTTAACCAATTAATTTAGGTTAAGTGGTGATTTTAGAATTACATCCTGAAATCTCTTCCGAGACTCTTTGAATTGATTCCCGGGACTAAGTTAGTGATTTTAAGACCCGGTTTTATCATCACTATAAACGTAGTTAACTTAAGCATTTTCCTATTTTCACTATCTGCTATCTAATCTAATTCCAACTAACTATTTTTCTATATAATTAAGACTAAAAATCCTATTTTAACTAAGTTTTTTGGTAGAGGCAACCAAGTGGGAGTTTCAGACTCCCACACTAATACAAGAACATATTTATTTGGTGCCCTCAACACAGATCCATCCATGTTGAAATGCACCTTTATTCCACTTGTCACAAATTTGTTCACCGAGAGCAAGTTTGCTTGCAACTTGGTCACATGGAGAACGTCCTTGATTCTAAACCTCTTAGAACAATCCCTCACAAGCACTTCAACAACGATAGATCCGACGCCAACGGCCTCTATAACACTATCATCGCCCAAATGCACGTTAGGTGGAGTAAATATTTCATACATGTGAAATGCCGCCTTATGAGGTGTCAAGTGTTTTGTGGCGCTCGCATCCATGATTGACTCACACATGGACTTGGAATGTGGTCCACCTTCAGTTACAAATGCATAGTCATCATCCTCCTTTGCATGATTGGCGTTCTCCTTCTCCTTTGCTAGGTTCGCGTTGTCTCGCTCCTACATCTTCGGCTTAAAGCAATTTCGTGCAATGTGGCCCGGTTTGCGACCATTGTAACATACCTTGAGCTTGCTACGTAAAGAAGAAAAGCCTCTTCACTTGTTTTGTTTGACACTAAGGCTGCATCGTTGCCATTGGACTCCTCTTCCTTGCGCTTGGACACTTTGTGCGTTAACCGCGCCGTCACAAACTCCATGGTGAGCTCCTTCATTGCCAAGGTCTCTAACGCACTCATCAAGTGTTTGTATGACAGCTGCAAACTCTCAAGCAAGGTCATGACCACATCTTCATCTCTCATCGGGATATCAAAGCAAGTAAGTTCATACACAAATGCCTTCACTTCGTTGACATGATTAAATAAATCATCTCCCTCTTGCATCTTGATTGTGAAGAACTTGCGGCAACTGAAGAGGTTGTTGGACAAGCTCTTTATATTGTGGATGTTCCACAAATTCTTCCATATTTCCGCGGGTCCCATGGAACTTTTGATGTCGGCAAATTGGTTGTCAACGAAGTTGAGGCCAATGATTGACATGACCTTTTTCACATGCCAATTATAGTCCTTCTTCACGTTTGGATCATTGTCTTCGGATGGAGGCTCCTTGGAGTCATCCACAATCTCCCAAAGGCCCATAGATGCCAACACCATCCCCATCTTGAACTTCCAAAGATTCAAGTTCTCACCTTTGAACTTGTCAATGACTATAGCACTCTTGCCATCATATATTGTCATATTTGCACTTCAACACTAATTCCTAACTTCCAATTTGCACTAGTGCACCTCAATCACTCAAATGAGCCATTTTTAGGCTCAAATGTGCACTTTTGCACCTACAACACTCAAATTTCAAAGCTACCCATACGGATTCTTTATTATGTAAATGGGCGAAGTGCACACACACCTAAAACACTCAAGTTTCAAGGCTACCCATACAAATTGTGTACTATGTATATGGGCGTGTTCAGAAATGCACAAGTGCAAATGTAAACACTTACAAAGTCGACACCCTTGAATGTGCACTTTCAATGCTCCCAAAAACTCCTTGGGCCGTCCTTAATCACCTCCAATGCTTCCAACGACCTTGAATCAAAAGTTGTGCACCTCCAATGCTTCAACAACCTTGAGTCAACTCTTGTACACCTCCAATGCTCTAAATTGAATCTTGTGCACCTCCTACACTCAAAGACTCTCAAGATCTTCTCCTAACCAATTTGCACCAAAATTCTACACACACAACTCACATGAGTGGGCCCATAACCTATTGAGGTTCAAAAGAAGTAGAGAAATGATTGCACAAGCAAATGAAACACACACGATATTACAAACAATGTTTGGAGTGAGATACGTCCTTCTTTTGAAGGCCTTTACTTATAGTACCGATTGATAACAACCTCTCCCAATTCATAGGGGACTATTTTAAGCTCTATTTGCATCTCTCCATTTTCTCTCCATTTCTTTCCCATCTAAATTTACCTCAACTATTTACAATATCATGATAACTATGAGAAACTCTAGTCTCTAACAAGACTATCGTACCTAAACCATCCACCGGACCACATTAACACAAACTATCTAATTGATCAAATTCAAATACTGACATGATAGATTTTTCCAAGAAGCTATTGAAAACAAAATTAATAAATATTAACCACTTATTAATGACATTACAGCTCTTGGATGGAAAGTTGACCCCCTTATTGTCATCACCGCTGGAGCTAAAGCTACTACTTTTATCCCCTTTTTGAAAAGCCTCAAAAAATCATTCAATATTTCTATTAACCCAATTAAAAAGATATTCACAATAATTAACGCCATTGCTATCCAACATGCGATGTCCATTCTCCTATACAAACAAAAAAATGAAAATAACGAATCCCTACCCAAACTTAATAGTACCCCCTAAAAACCTCTCAAAAGCACACAATCAACCTCCACTAATCATGTCTTGGAACTGAGCCCTGTGGCTCTTATTGGTCCACAGTCCCTTGTTACTAGTTACTGCTTAACGGTTACAAGTTACGTAGTGTCTATTCTCAAAAGGGGGGAGTAGTTCCAGACTACTAAACCTATGTCTGATGGACATTGGTTCACTAGTGGATCAAATAGACGCTTTATTCACTGTGGCCTCCTCATGGGGACCAGAGTTCTTCTTCTTCTTTTGGCTTCCATCCAAACATGTACAAATACAGTAATACTATGGTAAAGTTGTTGAAAAGTATCCCTAGACAAAAAAGAATCATTTGGGCCTTAAAATTAGATCAAATTATTTTTGTGAATACTATTGTATCTAGGTAATCAAAGGCCATTAAAAAACTAATTCACGAGTCTCACCTTTTTTTGAAGGAGTGAACTCTTAAAAATCCACAATATCAACATTTTTGTATGTATTGTATTGCATCCGGCAATGAGTATACGTTTATGTACGTTTCCACACTACACTGCTGCCAACTTTGACACCCTCCTAAGAGCTGAAAATTTGTCAATTTACCATGAAATTTTTACACAAGATTTTTTCTACGTTGACAACATGTATGCCATATTTCAAGCCCACAAGATGAATACTAAAAAAACTATTTAAAATCTACCAAGATAAATAGTTGTGAGCTATTTACAACTACCAACTTTGACACCCTCCCTAGGGCTGATTCTTTTTTAATTTATCGTGAAATTTTTGGCACAAGATCATATCTATGTTTATATTAAGTGTGAAAAATTCCATGGCCACATGATGAATACACAAAAGGATATTCAAAAACTATTTCTCATAGCTACATATTTTGGTAGATTTTGAAGATGGTTTTTTGTACTCATCATTTGGCCTTGAATTTTGGCACACATGTTATCAACTTGAAGGTGATTTTGTGCCAAAAAATTCATGGTCACTTAACAATTTTCCCGACCTAGGGAGGGTGCCAAAGTGGGCAATGGAGAAATGGTTTCTCTGATTGTTTCTCCCAACTACACATATTGGTAGATTTAGATTTGTTTCTTTTCTATTGTGGGTCTTTTGGACTTAAAATTAAGCACACGTATTATCAACATAGAGATGGTCTTATGTCCAGAATACCATGGGAAAAAATAAAAAATAAAATCCTTGGGAGGGTGTCAAAGTTAGCAGCAATGAAATGTTTCTCACAATATACTTGTTGGTAGATTTCAAATATTTTGATATGTAGATATTTTGGCCTTCAAATTTGGCACCAATGTGATCAACATAAAGATAGTCTCATGCCCAAAATTTCATGGTAAAAAACAAAAAACTCAATCCTTGGGATTGTGTCATAGTTGGCTAGGATTGAAATGTTTCTCACAATTACACATGTTACTAGATTTTGAATTAGTTTTATTTTTGTGGATCTTTTGGACTTGAATTTTTTTAATATGTAATCAACACAAAGATGGTCTAATGCTAAAATTCCATGGAAAAAAATTCTCTCAGTTCTTGGGAGGTTGTCAAAGTTGGTAGATGTGAAACTTTATTTACAGCTACCCCATATTGGTAATTCTTGGATATCTTTTTTTATAATCATCTTCTGCACTTTAAATTTTTCACACATGTTTTCAACATAGAAATGATCTTGTGCCAAAATTTTCATGATAAAATGACATTTTTCAGCGCTTTAAAGGGTGTCAAAGTTGGTAGCAGTGTAGTGTGGAAACGTACATAAGCAAAAAGAACGTTTACTTATTGCTAGGTACATACAATAGCCATCATTGTAGACAAGTGCAACTTTGTACTTCAAGAGGAAAAAATTTCACTTGACTATTTTTGAAGGTTGTTTGTTAATGTGATAGCCTTTGTGCCAATTTTGAGTTGTAGATCCTTTAGACTCCTAGAATTGCATTGAAATTAGTTTTAAAGGACCAATGATATGAGAAATTTGTTATATTGGTGCTTAATTATAATCTCAATCATAATCTAATTGTTTGATTTCTTCTAGATACTTTTTCAAAGTAATGTACTATTAGAATTTAAGAAGAGAAAAACAACTTAGATACACGCTAGAACATGACCTCTCTTTTATTTCTTGAAAGTGAGTGAAAGTACCTTTTTTTAAGTTCAAAGACCACTAAGCTTTTGCATATCTAATAAGGATTTTGGTCGAGAGACCACCAAACTATTCTATGTCTAACAGCAATCAAAGTAAATAATGAAACAAAAAGAATTATCATGTAAATAAAAAAGACTACCCTTGAGAAGTGGAAGTAGTTTCATAGTACTAAACCTATGTCCGGTGGGCATCAATTTAGTGGTGGAACAAACATACACTTTATTCACAACGGCCTCCTTCTTAATTCACGGTAGGACCCTTCTTGTTGTGTAAGGAACAACCTGTAAAAGTTTGTTAAAACAAAAAATAAAATTGTACCTAGTTATTAATCAAATACAAATTTAAATAACTAGAGATGTTGGTTTTTGAAGTAGAAATGATTTCTAAAAATTTGTGCAAACAAAAAATTGAACATTGTTGAATATTTCCGAGCTTATTAAAAAAACTAAAGTTCACATTTTTTACTAAATTGATGCCCACCAGACATAGGTTTAGTACTATGAAACTACTTCCACCTCTCAAGGGTAGTCTTTTTTATTTACATAATAATGCTTTATGTTTCATTCTTTACTTTAATTGCTATTAGACATGGAACAATTTGGTGGTCTCTCAACTGAAATCATTATTAGGTATGCAAAAGCTTGGTGGTCTCTAAAGTAAAAAAGAAGTATTTTTACTCACTTTCAAGAAATAAAAGAGAGGTCATGTCCCATCCAAGCTCGCGGTTCCGATACTTGCAGTTTACTTAAAAAATGATCACCTACATGTTTGTCTTCCGCAAAGGATTAAGCTTGGCAGTTAAAGCGAATGCAAGGTCCAATCACCATCACTGTTGAACTGTTGTCACTCTCAAAGCTAGTAAAGGTCCAATTTTTGTCTCCATTGGTGTTAATTAAGTTTGTATCTAAAGTCCTTGTCTAACTTCACTCAACTTTCATTGTCGAGTAAAGTACAAAAGATTGTCTTTTAAAATTTTGACATGACAGTGAGTAATCATAGTAAGCTTCTAGTCAAGTCATGGAGACACTAGAGTTTTTCTGAAAGTGCTTCCCAAAGAGGCAAGCCAAGAGGAATATGGTGCCAGATCGTATGAGATTCAAAGATGAAAAGAAAGAGAGCATGAGGAAGTTCATATCCTTTTTTCTACTCCAATGAAATGCTTGGTAATCAATGCTCTTGGGCCCTACCCCAAGCAAGCTAAAGCTCTTCCATAGTACCCTAAGTTCTCAAAGAGTTGACCAATAGTTTCCCCAAACCTTTCCCAAGCCAAGTCACCATGTGGTCCCAGTTACTAACATAAAACCGTAAGATTTGGGGTGACTATCTAATGTAGTTTGGTGACTTTAAGAAAAACTCTACTATTTGGAACATGTTTTGATGTAGTACAAGGTCAAATCATGATCATAGTGTAAGTGCATATCTTGTAGTACTTTTATAAATTGCTTACCTACATCATGTAAACATATGCTCAATTATGAAACAAACACACATTCAACTAATATCAGCCTTTTTATTACTTTAAAAGCAGGTTTTGGTTTTAAAAACATCACCTTCCAAATTAAAGAATGGATCTGACAAGAATTCAAATCCAAGATTGCCATAACATGTAACAATTTTTGAAAATTAAATGAATTTTGACAACTTCTACATTCAGGTATATCATATAGCTTGAGGATATGAACCTCACCATGCCTTAACCAAGGAGTTTGGTGGCATTCTACCTCAGTATAAATTTCCCAAAATTTTCCATTTTTAGAAGTACTTTTACCATCTTAAATCATAGAATCATCAACTAGACAACAAGAAAAGAATGCTAGATTATTAAGACAACATAAATTAGAATATTATAGTGTGTTGGATTGGAGCAAGTTTATTGAAGGATTGCCCTTGCCCCCTTGGAGACAATGGATATCTACTTGATTCTTCAACCCTTCAGTGTCCATGGGACCCAAAATGGGACTCTGGAGATGTTAAAACTCAATTTGCATGAAATTCATGAGGAATTAGATTGTGGAATTTGAAGTTTAGATTTGGGCACACATTACATGAGCAATGTGAAAAAATCAAAATCATGATTTGGAATTATAGAATTCATGGAAAAGCTAGGAATACAACTCAAAATACATCAAATACACTAAACTACAATGAATACCATGCGGCATACTATGTTGTATCTCATACACATGCAAAATGATTTTGGGCTTAAACTTTGATTGAAATTTGTCTTTACGAGATTCTTCATTGTTTTGTGATTGTTGATCTCTCTCATGGGAGACAAGACTTCCGTTTAAATTCCTACAAGTTTGGAACATTTTTGTATACAATCAAGTAGACAAAGGTAAAAAAATCATCAATAATCATGTACAAATGTTTTTTTTACAAATGATATGTCAATGCGAATCAATAAGCCTAATGCACATGTGAACCTGTTTTATTTAAAGTACAAGAATTCTTGCAAGAATCTATTGATGGATAAAGTAGTACACCCTCTAAAGTCCACAATTCTCATTACCAATATATGGTATCTTTAGGTCCGTGAGGTGGGAGCGCCGGAGACTGTCATGCACAGATTCTGGGACTGCAAATCTGCTAAGGAGTCCTGGACGTGGAGCGCTAATCTTTTGAACAACATGCTGCCGAGGTACGATGTCAATAAGAATACGCGGAAGGTGGTCGACAGCTCGGAGTTTATGAGGAGTCGCAGCTGGCGGAGAAGGAGAGGGGTCCCGAGAAGGGACAACATTAGTCGGATTAACACTGCGCATGAGGTCCACCCGTCGCCGAGTGAAGGTTCTAGCTGTTCAAGCAGGGCGGAGGAGCTCATTGCCGCCCGGAATGATGAGGACGCGCCGCGCGAGCTGGAGATGCCGCAGGGGCTCAGACTGACCTGGAAGCATGGTATCTTCAGGCATAGGATCTCTAGGAAATTCACTCCTATCAATGGGATTTGGATTCTTTTGAGAGGTATTATCTTGTGGCACCTGTGGAGCGAGAGGAATGACGCCATCTTCAATGAGACTATTTGGAACAAGCAGAAGCTTAGGGCTAAGATCTGGCTCAGCCTTGTTGACTACGGCCGCGCGGCTTGGTCTAGGACTCAGTCGAGATGTACCCAAGCCCCTGAGAAGTGCACGAAGTTTTCGAAGAGGTTTAAGGAGCTTTGGTGCTGCAACAACATTCTGGCGTCGTGGGTTGATATGAAGCCTCAGTGGCACTCGGTCACGCGTTACCAGTGATTAGTTTCTAGGACTAACCCCCCTCCTAACCTCTAACCCTAGCCCGGGCTCTCATCCGGCCTCGTTGGACGTGACGGGGTCTGCCCGGTCCTCCTGTTTTTCCCCCCCTCCCCTTTGCAGTAAAGTTTCGCTTTACTTGTGTCAAAAAAAAAAAAAAAATTAAAAAAATGGTATCTTCAAACACTATAATCTATTCCATCAACCATTGGATGTTTTGCAAAGTTCCCGAGAGTCTAGGTCATGGTTTGAGTCCAATTTTGTGAGGTTGGAGACAAAAATTAGGCATTCTATTTCCATCAAATTGAATTCAAAGAAAAGAATCAGCGCGTATCTTGGTTTTGGGGAAACATGAGCTGGGCAGTAAAGGGTTAATAATAGAGATATGTTGTGGAACGAGGGAGAGGCGGCGTCAGCAGGGATGTTGTGGGGCCCAAAGAAAGGAGAGGGAGGGGTGACGTCAGCAGGGAAGGGGAGTGCAAAACCCTTTTCTGCTGATCTCAACGCGCAACAAGAGCGCGAGGCTCGTTGGCCTTCATCGTCATCATCAGACTGCGCTGCGCGTTGTTTGTGTGTGTTGTTGTGGAAGCGCTTGCCTTCGGAGCTCACCTCTCTCGCCACATTTTCTCACCTCAACTACTGCGGCGCGCGCTATGGCTGAGGTATGTTGCGTGATGTTTTTGAGGTCTTCTGGATCGGCGCGTCTCTTTTTAGATCGCAGATAGGGAGTGAGTGCGTGTGCGCGTCTTTTTTTTAGATTGCGGAGTAGGGAGTGAGTGCGTGTGTTGTTCTCTGTTTGGATTTTCGAAGTTTGTTTTATTGGTGAGTTCCTGGAGGGGAGGAAACCTTTGGCGGAATAAGGATGTTGTTCATGCAAGGGTTTTGTAACGCTTCCTTTCTGATCGTGTATTCTTTTCCATTTTTTCTTCGCCAATTGTTTTAGTATTTGTACTTGTGACTAGGCGCACGTGTATTTATTTTTATTGAGGATCTGTACAACTCTGTTTGCATGATGGAGTAAGTACAGTAGTGTTGCTGTCAGGAACAGAGCGTCAAGAGTCTTATTTTAGGTATGTTTGGGCTACTCTTGCCGTCAGAAATAGTTGTAATGTGTTTATAGTTGCCGCCCCTTACATATCGTAATCTGGATACTTGTTTGATGCTTTTCTCGGTGCAAGGAGATTCTTAGATGATGCATAGAGTTTGATATTGTGGTTAATTTCCAGTTTTGGATTAGAGTGTGGTGTTGTATCCTCAGAAGCACTTGAAATCTCCTCAGACACCGTTTTTGGTTCTATAGTAAGTGTACAGAATAGGGGCTGAACCACAAGGTTATTGCATTGTGTGTTTGGCAATCTCGTGGCGAAGGACCACTAACCTGTCATTTCAATGACGGATGTGTAGACCACGGTGTTGAAGGTGGCCATGAGCTGCCAGGGCTGCGTAGGAGCAGTCAAGAGGGCCATTGGCAAGCTGGACGGTAGCTATCCTGAACCTGGACATTGAGTCTTAGGTTTTGCTTCCTTCAGTTTCTAGGAGATTGTCGTTTTATATAGTCGTCACAGGTTTACTCTAATTGGCTTTTGCTTGTAGACAATACTTGTGTTTGAGAATATCATGTGCAACTAATTTGTGAATCCAATTTTTCATTGCTCAATGGCTAAATCTTGATGGCCTTACAGTATATGGAATACTGTGACTCATGATGTGTTTACATTTGGTAGGCGTCGAGAGTTACGACATCGATATCAAGGAACAAAAGGTGACAGTCGTGGGCAATCTTAAGCCCGAAGTTGTGTTGGACCGCATTTCCAAAACTGGGAAGGCTACATCCCTCTGGACTGATGAGCCCGCAGCCAAGGCTGACAGCGCACCCGCTGAAGCAGTTGCTGTTGTATAAAACCACTTCGGTGTGGTTTTGTGATCGTAATACTTGGTGCTCTATTGTCTGAGTGCGTTTTTGAACCTGCACATTCCTATTCATGGACTCATTCTTAGCAGTTTGATGAAACAATTTGTTTCTGAGTTACGGAGTGGCCATTGTAGAGTGTTTGAACGAGTTTTCAGTACTTTGCCTTATCCATTCTGAAACTAGTTGTAGGTGTCATTGAGTTTGAAAGTTGTTCGTGTATGAATCCCACAAGGTTAAATTGTAATCCTTCACTTAATCTATTAATCTATGCTGTGAATAATGCATTCAGATTGCCACGTGAAAGTAGGTTAAATTGTCATTTCATTGCATGTTGATTTTGTATGATGATTTATGAAGTTAAAAATGAAGTTTCTTTTCAGTGCAACATGTTTGCAGTCTAAAATAGATGAAAAAAGGATTGAAAAATCATGGAGATAACTAATGGTTCTTAGAGAGACTTGCCAGAAATATACACAATATGCAATTGCCTAATCAAAATTGACTCAAACACATTTTAAAACACCTTACAAAAGATGAATTCGTGAAATACATATGATTGCAATGAAAATGTCTTCAAGGTGGGATGTATAGTGGAATCAATGTTTCGACAAAGATTACTCAAATAGTATTGTTGGATTCACAGCCTTGAAGTACGTGACAAGTCCTTTATAAATGTGCCAATGTTGAATCTTTTCCAAAAAAATTGATAAACATCACAATAAATTTGGGTGTGACAGCAAATGAGAGAACTTGTGTGGAGACGAATCTTATCTGATGATAGCTTAAGCCCTAAAAGATAAGAGTCCCAAGGTGGGCTTCTAGTGATTTTGGGTATCAATTTAGATTATGATTTTTTGAAATTTTGATCATAGATGCGTCAAAGAAATAGCTTTGTGATGAAAATATTGTTTTTGAAATATAATACACAAAACTAAAGTTATTGAGGTTTGAAGTTTGAAAGAGAGAGTTTGGTCAGGGCGGGCAAGGTACGGTAAAGCTTAATAGTACTACTGTAGAGCTTCAATAGTATCACTGTAGAGCTGAGTAGTGCACTTTCTGTGGCAATGAAGGAAAGTTCCTGGCAACCTTCATGGTTTTCACTTAAAAAGCATAGAAATTAAGGATTTCACCTTTTTCAATAAAAAAATTTATCTATAGAATAAGACATGATAGTTCTATCCACAATTTGGATTTTAGATACAATTTATTTTTTTCTATTTAAAAAATAAAATTGCTTTCCTAAGTAAATGGTTGATTTCTATACCCCTTGTCATTGCAAGTCCATTTTTTAAATCCTTAACACCTCCATTACTTGTGATTTTTTGCGTGCAATGACCTAACACAAGGCTGAACATAGTTCCATAAAAATTATGTAATGTGTAGTGGAAAAGTATGCCAATATCTTGAGTCAAAGTACGCTGACCCTATCCGTGCAGGGAAGAAAAAAACCACATTGCATTTTCAAATGCATGTATCATACATTCTGTGCAATCAAAGGTCATGAAAATTTTTGAGTGCCACCCTATAGTAGTCAACCTAAAAATCCTATGGTTGATACTAGTAAAAAGTTGTTTCAATCAGTCTTGTAATGTCTCATCTTAGAGGGGCAATATTGAAGAGTATTTGGTGTGAAGTTGTTAAGGAAATTTAGGGGTTAATTGTCTGGTGTACAATACTAAGTAGTATCATAAATTATTTTAGCTATATTTATATTAATATTTTAAAACCAATGTCGATGCAGCTTTTCCATTTAATCGTTTAGTGCCTAGCTCATATTTCTTCAAAACTAAGTTATGTGGTGATTTTCTTCTGTGAGCTTAGCTTGTCATGATAGAATTCTGTCAATTCAATATCTTACCTTACAAAATTGAATCCAAACCATGACCTAAACTTTGGGGAATATTTGCACCACATCCAACTATTGATGGAATAGATTATAGTGTTTAAAAGTATTGTGTATTGGTAGTGAAAATTGTCAACTTTGGAGGGTATACTACTTTATCCATCAATAGATTCTTGCAAGAATTTTGTACTTAGAATTAAAGAGGTTCTCATATGCACTAGGTTTATAGCTTTGCATTGACATATCATATGTGAAGAAATCATTTATGCATGATTATTGACGATTTCTTTTACTTTTGTCTACCTAATTGTGTACAAAAATGTTTCAAACTTATACGTATCGAGAAGCATCACCTTATCCAGTAGTGTCAATCAGGATAGTCTGCTATTTTTAAATGTTAATGGTCAGAGCAAAGAACACCATAACACATATTAAAAGTAGCATATGGAGTTCTCAACCAATTTTTTCCGTCAGTTTTCATCCAATATTTCCATTTATTCATATATTTTTCATCCAAAGTAGTCATCCTAAATTCTAGTTTGCAATTTACTAAGCCAATTTTATTGTCGTGCATTACGTTTTATTGTCCTTGATCGTATCTAATTCCGTAAAATTTCTCTGATTTTACCAACTTTAACATTTATAAAAGCCAGTATAACAAAGTAGGGATCAAAACATGTCAAACACTTACTAGTGTTATTTTTAAAGAGTATGATTTGTTTAACATACATGAGACAATAACATTTAAAGAGGAAACATTTAAAGAGGACAGACAGTACAAGTACCGCAATAAAGCAAGCATTAGAATGATCTAAGGTATAAGAATGGAATGACTCCGCTTATTGGTGCCCTCATTGTTGCATGTAAAAATTATAATGAGTATATTTGTAGTCGCATAGTTCTTTAATCCCTATAAAAACCAATTCCATGACGTCCTCACAAAATTTCATAAAGTTTCACCACACAGACTAAAAGATTATAGTGTTTGAAGAAGAGAAAACGGTTCATTTTCTTCCCTATGCTAAGTGCATCAGTAATCCATGATTTCACTTGGTCTCAAGTTTTTGCACTACACAAGGTCTAAATTCATTACCATCATGTTAATCAAGATGTCATTTCCTTATACACCAATTTTTAGAAGTAGGAAAGCCGTGTGGCATATTCAAAACAATTGTGCAAAGAGTGGAGGTTCAAAAGATGCCAATTCACATTTTATTTTTTTGTGAGCTAAATATGTTTTAGAATGAGAATCCAAACTGTCAATAAGAAGGTTTACACCACATCTTGTAGTAGAAAATATAAAATGTAAATATTACGAAGATTTCTAAGTTTTATGTGGAAAAGAAGAAGTTTTTTGGTACCTTGCCTGACAATGTCTGACAATGTGTGAAAATGTTTTACTTGGGTTAAAATGATATTTTTCACTAAAGGCAAGAAATGTTTTTTGACAATATAAAAGGAAGTAATATTACTTCCCATTCTTGAAAATCTCACATTTGATAGACTGTTATGGCAAAAGTTTTTGGAATTGCCCGACGTGCCCGCTCTCCCCATTTGAAATTCAAAACCCTATAATTTTTGCATTAACCCCTACAGGACCAAACGTCCCCCCGGGGTCAAATTGGATTTTGGGCATGTACCTACAATTATAGAAAAAATCCTTTTTAATTGAAAATTTTATACAAGATAGCCTTGATAAGAGCTTCGTGGAGGTATTTTTATTTTATTCTTTGGATTTGTGGTTTGAAAGTTAGTACCACTTAAAGCCAAAGTGGGGACTCCGGGCACCTCCAAATTTTTTGACAAAAGTTTCCATTGACATTGAGATTTTTCACATATATAAAGAATATTTCCTTCTTTGGAAATTTTCAAAAAAAATTCTTGTTTTTAGTGTAAAAGGCATTTTATTCCAAGTCAAACATTTTCACACATTGTCGAGCAACGGGGGGAAAAAGATTCATCTTTTCTACATAAAGCCTAGAGATCTTCATATTTTTCACTTATTATTTTTTCAACAACAATATGTGGTGAAAACCTTCTTATTGACCGTTTGGATTATCATTCGAATACATACATAGTTCACAAAAAAAAAAACGTAAAATGGCAATTTTTGAACCTCCACTCCTTGCACACTTGCTTTGAATATGCTACACTCCTTTTTTCCCTCTAAAAATTGGTGTGTTGGGTAATAACATCATGCTTAAGACAATGGTAAAAGATTTAGACCTTGTACAATGCAAAAATTTGATACAAAGTGAAGTCAAAGTCTGCTGAACTACTCAACGCAGGGAAGAAAATGAACCATAGTTTTGACTTTAAACACTAAAATCTATCAATCCGTGCGGTGGATTGCAACCAAACTTTCGCGGCATGTTTATTTAGAAGTTTATTTTAAGATCCTACGGTTGAAAATCCAAAGTTCACTTTAAAATGTGATTTTCATGTCTCTTTTTGGCAGTGGCAGTTTTGGACTGGTTTTAGAGCGAAAGTGGTCGTGGTCCTTTAGGGGTTAACTACTAGGGCCGCTTCACACCTGGCCAAGTCGAGAGTAAGTCCGTCAAAATTTTTGCCCAAACTATGGCTAGAGTCCAAACTTTTAGATTAAAAAAACATTTAAAAACAAATAAAAATAATAAAAATAAATAAATAAATATATATATATATATATATTGAAGTCTTTGGGCGGTTGTGGTGTGAAGCTCTAAAGCCCAAGTCCAAAGTCCAAACCCCATATCATTATGCCAAAAAAAATCAGCCCAAAAAAATCATCCAAAAAATACTAGCCAAAAAAAACCGGCCAATAAATTTGGCCTCTTTCATCTAACGGTCTAGATCTTGTCAGATTTTGATTAATTTATTGAAAAAATCATGAGACACTCGAAGGAAGTTTGGGTCGTCTAAAAACTGTGACCCAAGTTTTGCTCAAGAGTCCGTCCCCTTGGCGCCAAAACTCTCCAAAAGTACTGCCATGTAGGCACATTGGAAGAAGACGGCCTTTGGACTTTGGCCATTGGTGTGAAGGCCGAGAGGCCGGACTTTGGCCATTCAAGCAATCTCATTGGTGAAAACCGACGGACTCTCGACTCGGGGTTAGGTGTGAAGCGGCCCTTAGATTTAGGTAGAAACTGGACTCACACAAAGCATTTTGTAATGCCCATCTACAGTAGAAATTTGAAAGAAGAATGTTAAAATTGACACCATAGGAAGCTACCTAACCCACAATAAACACTTTACACACGACATAAGCTTTTTGCTTCCGTACACATCTGTCCATCGTGGACACGCCATGCCGGATGATTAATTTCATCAAATCACAATGATTCAAACACAACGGGTATTACATAAGCATTACATGGATATAACCTAGGCATCACATGAGAATTATCCAAATTTGTAGGACAAACTCATGTACAAAACTGACCAATGAATCAGCACCTCGTCCTCTATATTCGGGAAAGTGGATCAGAATCGTAGTCGTCAGCTGATTCCCATGAACATGAATGGACTGGAGAGTGGGAACAGGTGAACCTTTCGGAGCGGCACCCACTATATTGACGCCCACCCTCGCGTCTTCGGAGGCCGAAGCTGTTGTTCTTCCCCTTCCAACCTTTTGCACCAGCAGGCCGATACTTTTAGGGTTGACGACGGTCTGTCTGTCTGGTGTCTTTGTAGTGTCCGCTTTCCCTTCGCCCTCGCCCGCCATGGCCTACGACGCCGCGCGGGACTATGGCGGCGGCTACGATGACTCCTACGACGATCGTCCGGAGTTCCGCGACGGCTTCCGCGACCTGCTGCCGCCCGAGCCCGGCTTCGACACGTCCACGTACGTGCCGGACGTCGTCAAGACGTTCGTGGTGTACCTGTACCGCCACATCCGCGAGAAGAACGTCTACGAGATCCACCAGATGTACGAGGGCAGCTTCCAGAAGCTGTCGGAGCGCCTGTTCAAGCAGTCCAACTGGCCGCACGTCGACGTGATCGCGCCCTACGTCGAGAACGACCACGTGTTCTGCCTGCTGTACAAGGAGATGTGGTTCCGGCACGTCTACGCGCGGCTGCAGCCGACGCTGGAGCAGCGGTGCGACTCGTGGGACAACTACTGCAATCTGTTCCAGGTGATCCTGCACGGCAACGTGAACATGCAGCTGCCGAACCAGTGGCTGTGGGACATGGTGGACGAGTTCATCTACCAGTTCCAGTCGTTCTGCCAGTACCGCGCCAAGCTGAAGCAGAAGACGGACCACGAGCTGGCGGTGCTTCGCCAGATTGACGAGGTACGGAACGCGTCCGAATTGTGCCTGTTTTGGCCGGTGGATCGCATGTGCATTTTAGGTTTAGGGCGCATTCGCGTTTTAGGTTTAGGGTTGCCCGCGTTCCTGCTGTCGAATAGCATGCCCGAGCGGGTGCCCCAGGCGCGAGGTGCGGGCCCGTCCTGAGATTCCTGCTGGACATCTCGCCCTGCTGGAGCATGCGCAATGCGGGAGGGATTGCAATCCAGGGAGCCGCGATGGGTGCTGCGGTTGAGTGGGGTCGAGAACCTTTGGACGATGAGTTCGTGCTCCGCTGGACAGCGGACTGCTCCGGCCAGTGGTCGATCCCCCGGTTCCCTGGTGGCCGGCTTCCGTGCAGAGCACCAGTGAAGCAGCACCCTGGTGGCGTTGCATTTGCAAAGCCTTTTCAGGGATCTCCGAAGCCCTAACCCGTGGAAGGATAGGGTGGAGGGCGGGTCAGGTGGTGAGAGTGCTCAGCGTCGGTGGTGACATGGTTCTGGGTGCACGCATCGATTGAGAGGGGTCTGGTTTCCGTCAATTCTGCGCAATGGTAGGGCGGGTGTGAGTAGTGGGCCCCGCAATTTAGGAATACCTCTGCTGCGATGGAGCCTCGGACTCCTGGGAATGCACTCTGTTTCAGCAATGATGAGGAAAGGGCAGCCCTGGGAGTTTGTAGGTGGGCCGGGCTGGTTTGCGAGCACCTCCATTTCTGAGCGTGCTCTGGTGCGACGCTGTCGTTGAGGGGAGTGGTAGTGTGTCGCCGTGCGTGCGCCATGTTGGCCTTGGCAGAAGCGCTGCAGTCAGAAGCGATAGGTTTAGGTTTTGTGCATGGCTGGTGGGGTCTGTTGGCGCTGGTCTGCATTGCTGGCGGCGAGCAGCGAGTGTGCGTTTGTGGCGGTGGCGGTGGCGGGTTTTGTGGCGGGCTGGATTGGTGGTCGGTTCTGATGGGTGGGTGTGTTGCAACAGGTGTGGAACGTGGTGGGAGTGTTGAACTACCTGCAGGCGTTGATCGAGAAGTCGATGATTCTGCAAATCCTGGAGGAGGAGAAGGAGGGCAACGTGACGTTCACGGCGACGGACGGGTACGACTACCACGGCGGGACGAACGTGCTGAAGGTGTTGGGGTACTTCAGTATCGTGGGCCTGCTGCGGGTGCACTGCCTGTTGGGCGATTATCAGAGCGGGCTGCGTGCGCTGTCGCCGATCGACATCAACCAGCCGGGGGTGTTCAACACCGTGATCGGGTGCCAGATCACGACGATCTACTACTATGGTTTTGCGAACCTGATGCTGCGAAGGTACGGCCAGTGTGATTTTCTGCTGCTCTGAGCGTGGCAGATGTGGTGGCGCGTGCTTTGCCGGTGCTGTAGGAGGATGGGCCGCTGACCTGCATGGTGCGTATTGTGGGGCAGGTACATGGACGCCATCAAGTCGTTCAACCAGGTTCTGCTGTACATCTTCAAGACGAAGCAGTACCACCAGCGGTCGTCCCAGTATGATCAGATTTTGAAGAAGAACGAGCAGATGTATGCGCTGCTGGCGATCTGCCTTTCGCTGTGCCCGCACCCGAAGCTGGTGGAGGAGAATGTGAACAACCAGTTGCGGGAGAAGTATGCGGAGAAGATGCTGCGAATGCAGCGCAGCGACGAGTCGATGTTCGACGAGTTGTTTTCGTACGCGTGCCCGAAGTTCATCACTCCGTCGCCGCCGAACTACGACGAGCCGCCGGTGAACTTCAATCAGGTAGGAATGACGAGCGCAGTGGTTGTGTGGGCATTTTTTGGTGGGTTTGTTGGTTTGTTGGTGGCGTGGGGGTGTGGGTTGGGTTTGACTGAAGGGTGGGTTGACGATGGTGGGGTTGGACAGGACGCATACAGGTTACAGCTGAAGCTGTTTTTGTCGGAGGTCCGGCAGCAGCAGCTGCTGTCGAGCATCCGGAGCTTCCTGAAGCTGTACACGACGATCTCGATTGCGAAGCTGGCATCTTTCATGGACGTGGACGAGCCGACTCTGAGGTATGCTTGACCCGTGGTGGCCCCCGCTCTGGTGGTGAAAGCGTGAGCATTCATGGGATGGGGAAGATGAGTGAGTGGTTCCTGTGAAGTGGATGGACTGGAAGCTGGGTTTTGCGGGAGGACATGTGTCTTGGCGACGTGGTTTTTGTGGAAGCAGTAGGGGGGATAATGTTTGTGGGCTTGGGATGGTCGGATTGGGTACTGATGGATGTATGTGGGTGGTGGTCAGGATGGCGTTGCTGACATATAAGCACAAGACGCACGTGATCAACAACGATGGCAGCGTTCTGTCGAATGCAGATGTGGATTTTTACATAGACGACGTGAGTGTGGACAGCTTGGAAGTGGCAGTTTGTGAGAGGGTGAGTGTGGAGTGGCATGTGGGCGATGTGGTTTGTGGTGCTGACGTGGTGAGTGGCCCCGTATTTTTGCAGGACATGGTACATATTGCGGACACGAAAGTGACGAAGCGATTTGGAGATTACTTCATCCGTCACATCCAGAAGGTACGGTCTGGTTTGGTGGTCTGTGGCGATTGCAAGTTTGAAGGAGCGTTGGGTGCTTGGAGTCTGGTCGGAGGACGCTTTGGTTTGGTTGTGGAGGTGGTGTAGTGTGTGGTTGTAGGGGGGTGTGACTGAGTCGAGGTGAGGCTGACCCGTGTTCTTGGATTTGGTGTTGGGGTGGATGGTGGCAGTTCGACGAAGTGAACAGCGAGTTGGAGCGCGTGCAGCTGGAATGAGGAGATGGCATGGGCAGTGGTAGTGTGAGTTAGTTGTAGGGATGAGATTTAGCCCGTTTCTCCGCAGTGTATCAACGTGTGTTCCGGTTTGTGGAGAAGTACAACGACGCGATGGTCGTTTTTTTGTAGCTGAGTTCTGGAATGTTATGGGGGCTGGGTCTTACAGCTGCCCTATACAATTGAATCGTCCGAGTTGGTATGTTGGTATGTTGGTACTTGTTTGCAAAATCTCAAATGTGCCCTTGTAGCCGAACTCCTAGGGTATAGTAACTTTTTCATCATATCTGATTAGTTTTGAAAATAGGTTTTAGTCCCATAATGCCGTGATATTTCTTCTTGGTATAAATAAATAGCTCAAAAAGATTGTTGAAATTTTTAATCACACGAGCCCTAGATTCTCAAAAACCCCGTTCGTGCATGCTTGGTCATTGGGATGTTAGTGGGTGGTTGTTGTTTAGGAAGACGGCCTCGTTGGAGGGCGTCTTTTTGACATAATCCCCTTTTGGGTCGCGAGATTCTGCGTGGTGGGTATTTTCCCATCACGTTCGTGATACTGTGGGAGGCACGTCGCAGAGAATGGGGACAACACCCAAAGAGATTAAGATTATGATGTTGAAGCTGTAACCCCTAAAAGACAGAGCTTATGACCATGGCATCAATCCCAATTTCCATTCCATTGGATTTTTTTAATTTTATTTTTCACACATGAGATTACATGTCTTGATTGTGTCACAAATTTGCAGATTTTTTTGTGAATATTTATCATTATCGTGATTTTCCTAAAGGAGTATCATTTGAAACACTCAAATTTAGATTTAGAGCAAAATGTAGAAGTTTCTAAAATACACTACATTGAGATCCATGTCACAAAGATTTTCTACGTTAGATAAAACATGACTACCTCAACAAGGCAAGTTTCATCAGCATCTAGTACTTACACATTCAATAAATCTCCAAAAAAGAATGGGATGAAGAAGATCATTCACATTGATTATCATCCTTGAATAGTCATCCAAGAAGCCTATTTCAGGCTCCTCTGATGTTCCCGGGTTAAGATGTAATTGTTGGAATTGAACCAGGTTTCACTGGAAGTTGTGAGCGTTTGAAGTCCTTTCTCTTTGAACTTGGTACCAATCTTTGTCGCGTAACAAGAAAACTTTGTGTGGAATCCACATCAGTTCCCAATCCACATTGTATAGAGTAAACAATGAAGTGGAACAGAAGCTCATACACGGACGAGTTACACTAGAATGTATAATCCTATGACCGCCTAGTGCAATGTAAAGTTCCCTTTCAAGTTTCGGCCTTGACTTATTACGAGTTTTCTATTCACATTACAAAGTGTGAGTTTAAATACTAGAAACTTGTCATATTCAAAAAGGCTCCAATGGGGTTTAACCCACTATTTCCTTCTTCTTCCAGAGAGACTCTGTCGTAGACATTGTATTCGACTTGCCTGGTGATGATTAACTTCTGTGTAAGAATTATTTTTTATATTCTGGTTCTTAGATACTCCCGAGGGTGTCGGCCACAAAATCACGGACAAAGGTGGTTCAGATGAATGGAGTGTATTTCATTAGTCTCATCTTACAGCTTATAGACTCCCTGCAATTGAAATATTTTTCTACACAAAGGGTGACATTGTTAGCTGAGTCGGTATGAACGGCCATTTCATGCCCTCTTGGAGCAGTTTCGGTCCACAAGTGTCAATAATGAACAAGACGCAATCAGATGGCCAAGTGACAGATACACCCATCCACTACAATGCACTGCACTAAGCGGCTCACTGCACTCCAGCCTCCACCCGAGAGCTTTGAATCTGGAGCATTCAATACTCTTTCTCTATTCATCTCCCATCGCGATTTCTCTCGTCACTTGAAGTTCAGGTACTCGAATGCATGTGGATTTTTGTTGCGATCCAACATCCGGATGTTAAAGAAAGACGAGTGGTAAACACCTCCTCAGCCCCTCCTGCTTCTGTTCGCAAGGGCAGTTTCTTATCAATACTCGTAACCATATGATAGCAGGTCCCACACGAATTGGGAGTGTACCACAGTAGTAGGTTCAGTGAACTGGTGCCGAGTACCACGAGTACCCAAGCCAGAAGCCCAAAGCTGCTCGGATATGGAGCAGAGCTACAATGCTACAACAACGAAAGTGCACCAAATGCAAAACGAACATAGCCGGAGAGGAAAGGATACGACCTAGTCCCAGACTTGCTACAAAGCGCATTTGCAATACTGCAGTGCAAAATCTGCCGTGCCACCCCTCTGAGAGTGATGAAGACGATACGGCGTAGGAGCGTTGCTACAAAGGAAAGGAAAGGCAAGGAAGATTCCGCACCTGATAGCCGTGCTGGACCCAACAGCGAATCATCCAGTTCACTGAGGCTCATAGCCCAATGTGAATGTCCGGAGCCCTGGAATGACGAGCAGCTGGATCCTCATGTATCCTCCAACCCTGTGAAGCTGCATTGCACGCCAAGCATGGAAAATGTGACCATGTTGCAAAGCAGCAACTGCCATGGCTTCAGGGTTTAGGGCTTAGCACTCGAATTCGATTCCGCGGATCTGTACAACACCACGACGTACTCACTTCCGCTCCTCACACCAAAATTGGCTTGTTGCTGGCTTCACCGGCTCGTGCATTCTCGGAAGGGTGGGGCTGCTCATCAGTGTCCATCCTATGGATATTTCTCGCGCCACCGTGCTGTTTAGAGGGTCCAGCACCAAAGCTCTGCACCAATTCCCTATGAGCGGATGCACTCGCTTCACCTCGTCCCTGAGATATTCGAAGGGCCCGCCTCTTGGTTTGAATAGCCCGCACGTACTCAGCGACGAAATGATGTAGCTTAGGAGTTGACTTGGCGAATGAACCCGGCGGAAGCACAATGCCAGCCTTGCGTAAGGAGCGGGCGGACTGTTTTTGCGTTTGCTGGAAGTGAGGGGGACACAGAGGGGGCGACACGGCCTGCAGAACAGGCTTCTGGCACAGGATGTTGGCAATCTTTCCGCTACCCCTGAATACAACAACCACCAAGGAAATGTAAGCCAACGAAGATTTATGGTGGGAGTAGGAGCGTGCGACAATGCCAATGCAGAGCACACAGGAAGAAAGAAACCGAACAAGGAGAAGAGGAGGAAGACCTGCGGACGATGAAGGAACAGGGCTTGTACAAACGCTGGCGGGGCTCCTGAAGGATGTGCGAGTAGCAGTAGCTGCTGAGGAGCAGCGGCCGGGCGAGGCAGCCGTGCGCGCCGCAGCGGGACACTTCGGAGGCGGGGTTCTCGGGCGCCAGGGGCTGCTTCATCTCGCCAGGCACGGCTGGCGCGGGGGTGGGGTGGTCCGGGTCGTCGCGAGGGGCGGTGGCGGGGTCGCGGCGCCAGCCGGATTTGCCATGACGGAGGTAGAAGCGGCGGTACTTGGAGCGCATCTCCTCGAGCAGGCCCCAGTACTGCGCGCGGTAGATGCGCAGCAGGTGGCGCAGGCGCGAGGCGCGGCGGTGCAGCAGCTGCTCGTGCGTGAGCACTTTGGCGTGGTGGAGCGGGTCGAGCGGATGCAGAGGGTTGGGCGGGACCAGGGCCATGGCGAGCGAGGCCGGGTGGTCGTCGTCCGTGGGGGCGTTGTTGGTGGCGCCGTCGTCGTCACTGGGAGGGTGCGGGTGTGGGTGCGGGTGCTCCAGCATGACGGGGGAGCAGCAAGTGAGGAAGGCAAGGCAAGGGAGGGCAGGGCAGGGCAGGGCAGGGGAGGGGAGGGGAGTCGACGAGAGCCGGCAGGCAGGGGGGAGAGGCACGGACAGGCAGACACAGACAAATGGGGCGAGCGAGCGAGCGAGCGAGGTTGAGCCCTGGAAACCGGGATCGTGTGGCGAAAGAGAGCCTCGCGGGAAGGACAGGCAGAGAGAGACACGCAGACGCAGACGCAGACGCAGACAGACAGAGCAAGAGGAAAAAAGCGGACGGAACCGGTCACTCCCCCAAGCTCATTCTAGCCAACTCCCGGGTCTCCCCGTCTTCTCCCCTCACGCTTCAATTATTTCCACATGCAACCAATTCAGGTAGAAGCACCAAAAACCTACCACCAACTTCACCTACCTTTCCTATTTTTGCAACACCTGTTACTCCATTGGGTTTTAATTATTCACAGGTAATATTATCTACTTTGTACATAATTAAATCACACTGTACACATGTCCAAAAGATTGAAAAATTCAAGAGATTTGTCTACGTGATACCCAGATCATGCCAAGGTGATACCCATGTGATACTACCTAGATGATACCAGTGGCATGCCTAGGTGATGCCCGTGTGATGCCCGTGCGATGCCTAGGTGATACCCGTGCAATGGCTAGCAACCGCTGTGATTTCGAAAAATAAATACTGTGGCATGCAGGTGTAGGAAGTGGCCCCGTCGCCCTGTGCGTTGGTTTTACCACACCCGTGCCAAACTACTGTAGTTTCAATTTGCATTTTTTAATTCTGCAAAAAAAATTGTACAGTATTTTTTCTACTCGTGCCTTCCCTTTGCCATGTTTGTCCTAGTTTACGCATCTTCTAAGGTAGAGGCACCCACTTCTGATCACTTAAGCTAGTTGGGGACTCAAATGACATTGTATGTCAAAAATATTTATGTAGGATGATGCGGAATTAGGAATGAAACTCAACAAATGTTTTTTCAAATTTAATCTAAAAGATTTGGAGTTGATATAGAATTTAAAAGCCCAAAACCGCCGTTGCCCATAATCAAACTATAGAGTAGGTGAGATTTGGTGCCCTCCTTTGCCCAATGCCAATAAGTGACAGTGAATAAAAGAGAGAAGACATGCCATGGATAACTAACTCATGGAGGGTACCCAATGTCGATTGGCCTTGTTTGACTTTCGAGGCAAGGCCAACAATGAGAGCTCAATTGAGGTGGAGCAACCCAAAATTGCACACTTCATGACCCAATGCCAATAATGACTGTTGTTTTCAGATTTTGAGTTATCGATTTTGGGTGGCTTCATGCACCATTTCATGCATTTACCATTTTCATGCACCATTCCATGCATACTCTACTAATCGGAATTGAGTGGCAGATTGGAATTGGGTGCCTCTACCATAGTTTGATTTCTCAGGGACATTTAGCCCCTTAGGAGACTCTTGCCGTTTGGGTGAGTTCCTTTATGCCCATTTTGATATCCACTTTGTGAACTATTTCATGAAAATGTGTCATAGTAGTAGCTTCATGAGAATATGATTTTCCCCCACATCAAACCTCTAGAATATAATATATGCTATTCTAAATGTGACTTGTTTGACTTCTTTTTTTCCTAGGTAGCTCCAAACCTTTTGCTACAACTTTCTACAAATATTGAGATTTTTTCTAAATTTGAATGATATTATCATACTACTAAAATCATAATCCGCGCAATGAACCACGCGGCGATCAATCGCACAGTCAACCGCGCAGTTAATTGCACAGCCAACCGCGCACTGAATCATATTACCATTTTTTTAATATAGTTTGTAATATAAAAACTACATTAAAGTGGTTGGAGTAATGCGTTGCAAAGCATTAGCTTGAGTTTTTGGGTGTTACAAATTTGCATTTGTGTGTTGCAATTTGTGCTCTTGATTACAAATTTGACGTTCAAAATATTTTTTGAGTTAAGCACTTAAAGATTGAATTGTAAATTATGAGTTGTAAACTTGGAGTGAAAAGTTGTGCAGTTGGAGTTGTGATCTTGGAGGTTGGCATACAAAGTTGGAGTTGCAAAATTGCATATTCGAGTTGCAGAGATTGAAATTACAAGTTTTGAGGTGAGATTGTAAGTTTTGAGATTGTAATTGCAAATTGAGTTTGTGGGTGTGTGAACTTGAGATTGTAATTGCAAGTTGAGTTTGTGGGTGTGTAACACACAACCAAATACACACACAAAAGCCCAAAAAGGCACATAATATATACACACATATACATATACACACACTCGCACCTCCACACTTGCGAACAAAAACCCACTTACAAAATACCACAAAAATACACACAAAAACACACCAAAAAAACTATAAACAAGCCCACACAAACTCAAAAAGAAATGCACATCCAAAAATAACACTTAGAGCCAAGGGAAAAAAAAGACCACAACAAAACCCACATACAAAAACACACACGTACACAAATAAAAACACAAAAAATAAAAACAAAAAAACAAAAAAACACCAACAATATACACATAAACCAATAAACCAAAAACAACACAACAAACCTTCACACTATAAAATCCTACTACTACTATGTGGAGATATAGAAACCAATCCGGGACCCATGCCCAATATACTAAAAAGACATCCCACAACACATAAAAAAAAAACGCCAAAATTTACTTCATACCAAATACCATAAAACTACAACCGGAATATAAACACATTGCACAGACATTTTCACCACTTTTCAAACCCACACATATATTACATCAACTACACATCACAACACATCTAAATATTGCCCAATACATACAACAAAAAAATACACACCCACCAACACATATTTTCTATGCCCTAGTAATCACCACCCACCCAAACTTAGACGAATGTAACAGTCTTCTAAATTTACAAAACCCGAATATAATTACATGGACTAACACATTATTACGAACCCTATCAAACTTACAAAACCCACCCGAAAGACACATCCACACCACACACCCTTATACAAAATTCCTTGAAGATAATCCAAGTATCATAAACCCCAGAAATTCAATACACGAAGAATTATACGAATTTTTACATAGTCAAACCGTACCCCCCTCAAACAACACAATAAAACAAAAATTCCCTTACCTCCCTAACAATCTAATTAATGAGGCACTAAAATGCTTCAACCCCATATCAAAATATGCCCATCCACCTCCTCCACCCTCTCACTTTTGTGGGAATCCGTTCCCACAAGGTTCCGGAAGTTAACCTAAAAATCTGGCAAAAACAAAAAAAAATTTAGTGTTAGAATGTTAGAATCATAAGTTTGAACTATAGAATAGATAAATAAGAAATAAGACAACCTAGGGGTACCAAAGATCCTTAAAACCGTTTAGGAATTACCATAAATCCAAGGGATCCGGAACCGGAGAGAACACAACATCCGGAACCTGCCAGAAGCATCCGGAACCGGAAGTAAGCCGGAGCCGGAAGGAACCCGGATCCGGTGTTGGTTAGGAGCCGGAACCGCTGTTATGATTGTAACGGCCGTCCGTACACCACCGAGAGTATTAAAGCAAGAAGTTAGGTCTGATGCCCCACACTTCTTGGCTTACTCTTTCCCCTTCGCTCTTGCGTCTTGCCTTCTTGATTTCCCTAGAACGAAAGTGTTTCCAGTAGAGAGAGTGTGTGGTAGGTCAGTGCGTGCAGGTGATACTGGAGAGACTGTGAGAAATCTCTGCAGAAATGGCGGAAGGAGAACCTTCCCGGACTACTTGTGGTACGACGACGCAACCGGCGGTTCAACGGGTAGTCCCGATCATACCGACAGACCCGGAGGAGAAGGCCGTCCTCGAACACTACCTCACCAACATGGGCTGCCGAGGGCTTCTCGACGTTGCGTGGGGTGCGAAGGAGGCGAAGCTGGTGGTGGAGTTACTCGGTGCACCGGACAACCAGTACGACGGCACCATACGAGCTCACCCTGAGACATGGGGTATTCCGGAGTGGCAGCGTACCTACTCTTTCAGTAGCGGAACCGTCAAGACAGCGGAGCGGAACGACGACATCCTCGGGGACGAGTTCACGAAGCAAGCCGACCCCAAGGAAGGCTACAGTACCGACGACCTCCGGCATCAAGACCCGCAAATTGTGGTAAGATTCTTGAACCCGATCTTTCACCCGGAGAAACCTAAACAGGTGGTGTCTAAATGGGCCACCACCATATTAGGTTCGATGAGGGAGAAATTTAGTGTAGATTGGGCCTCGCTTATGAGCGAGATGATCAACCGGATGGTGAGAGGGCTCCAGAAGTCGAAGAGGGCCAGCACCCCTCTTCCCTCGTACCTCACCCACCTCTATGCGCAACACGATGTGCTTACCCCGGACGAGCAAGATGCATACGAGCTGCTGCTGGAGATCCAGAACTATGGCGGGCCGGAACCAGGAGACGACAACGAGGTTGTGGAGGACGCAGAGACTTCCTTGCCCGAGGCTGTTCCCCAAAACCGGAAGAGGAGCAGATCTGTACCGCGGGAGTCGACACCGGGACCATCTACATCGATTCAGCCAACGGGTGAGCAACCTCCGCAAGACCCCAGGCCAGCTCCACGTGAAGGTCGCATTCCTCCGGCGGAGCCCCCGCACCTTGTTGGACTCGACGGACCCGACCTATTGGAGCTCATTCAACATGCAGGTTGGCGTGCGGTGATCGTGTGCCAATCCGAGGCACGATTAAGAGAAGTCGTGGACGGCATTCGTCGGGAGCTGGAGGTGGAGAGGGTCGTGGAGATACCGACAGCGATCCAAGACCTGCAGAAGAATACGCTCCGACTCCAAGCCTTGGAGATCCAACAGGCTGCTATCATCCGGAGTCGAGACAAGTTTGCAGCCACATGCGATGAGACGTTTACGGCGTTGACAACATCCAGGAAGAGGTTGAAGGAAGCTGAAGATCGAGCAGACGCTGTCGCACAGGCCTTGACAGAGGTACGCGCAGCATTAGCCTTGCCGGTTGACACTGTCAACCGGAGTCTTCTCTTCACAGATCAGGTGGAGAAGGAGGGCAAACTCAACTGGATCGAGATCATACGGTTCTTGCACGACCACGGCAAGAAGATGGAGAAGACATGGAGTCGGATGTAGGAACTGGTGGCCAACCTACCCACTCAGAGACCGGAGAACCGGAGCACCGAAGCACCGGAGGACATCGCAGTTCCGGTCCGAATCCGGATGTCTCTGGACGAACCCGGACCTTCAAGCGTACACCCGGAGGCTTCCGGGAAGCAGACGGAGACCCCGACTCCGTCGGAGCCTGTTGCACCCATGACCTGTAGTCCTCCCGGCAACCCGAACCCCGATACTGGAAGGCACTGGACGGAGTTACTACCGGAGGTAAGTCAGGGCGAAACCCCTTCTTCCATCCGGCCTGCACCTACTCCTCCCTCATCAGGCCGCCGGAAGTCCACTCCTCCACTCGCTAGGCGTTTGGCGACGGATCTTCCTAGTCCCGGAGCCGAATTCCAAGGCTTTGCTGAAGCTCCGGAGACTATTGTGGTGGATTCCACCTCCGAGCCCCCTCCACCGGCAGCATCACAGCCTCCAACTTCCGGAGCCGGATCACAAGACCTTCCGGCAGCTTCTACACCCCAACAGAGGAGGGCCGGAAAGGCCAAGGCAGAAGCATCTACGAGGCGTACCAGTCCTAGATTCAAGAACGTTGGATCACCCCCTTAGATAGGTTAGATTTAGGAGTAGCAGCAGCTTAGGAATCAGAATTAGATAGCGATTAACGATGGGGCCCAGAGTTGCACCCGGCTACTTAATCCGGAAACTAAGTCTTCCGGAAACTTGGAACACTTCCGGAACTTTGCGTACTTTTCGGATGTCCGGAATCTTGATCCGGGAAAATAGGATCTGAGATTCACTTTTCCGGATTTTTCGGGATAAGATCCTTAACTTTAGGGATAAGATCCCCCGGATTTCTCGTAGATAGGATAAGCCTTAAAATAGGAATAGTTCTAAGTACTTAGTAGATGGGTTTTTGAAAACTCATCGCCTTGTTTCTTTTCCTTCACGTTGAATATATTTTCAGAACTTCCACTAGATTTGCTACCTAGTACTTGTGAAGAGAGTCATTTTACGTGAGAGGTTCAAGGTCCGTTACTGTAATACGTGTTTGTGCAAGTTTCTTCGAAGAGAAGGCTGTTTTGTTAAGCTAAGGAGTGAACCAGCTTAGGTCTTTAGCAGGGGAGTGTCCGGAATATCTAGAGGAGGTTGCAGAGGTGTTCCTGGTCACCTTCAGAAATCCGGAAGAACCAGGAGGGGAGGGGATCTATTGCAGAGGTGTTCCTGGTAGTCTCTAGGGCACGGAATAGTCCGTGTGAACCCGGATTCCGGTCCAAAACCGGAGTTTACCCCCACGATAGGAAAAACCTGCTATGTGAGTCTAGAAGGAGTCCTCCCCAGTGAAACTACATCACTATCTTCTTAGGGCTACAAAAGTGCTACCGGAACGTCGTTGTAGTCGGGACGTACCTTTGCGTGACCGTATCCGGAAGGCCTTCCGGATGTCGTGAGAGTTACGGCTAGAAGCAACACTATATCACCGGTTAGTAGATTAGGGGAAAAGTGATTGTCCGGTTACTATAAACTCTGGGGCAGTGGGTGTCTAGCCACTTTAAGTCAGAAGGCAGTGGGGAATCCGGCCACTTACACAAAATAGGATCAGTGGCTTTCCGGTCACTCGTTTAAACCTTCTGGAAGCCGCTCTGAGGAGGAACAGAGGTAAATCAAACTACCCTCCTGGTTTCCGGAAACCATTTCCGGGAACAACGGTATATACCTTCTGGAAACTAGTTCCGGAAAGTTTTGCTTGGGTTTCGGAATCCGGAAGGATCCGGAACTATTATTGAATAGATTAACTAACCTAGGTGATGATTAGACTAGTTTTTTTTTGGGATGATTTGAAAGGATAAATAGATCTCTGTGGGAACGAAACCGGAGCGGTTTACTTTGGAAGTACCTAGTGACGATTGAGTGCATTCCGGAGGAATACTGACTCTGCAAACTACGACAACCTTCCACCACAACACCAAAACATCAACTCAAACAATGAAAACACAAAAATAATTACATGGAATGTTGCATCTCTAAATACCGCTCTCCCTAGCCTACAAACATTGGTCACACATACAAATACGCCACCGGCCATCATAGTCATACAAGAAACAAAAATATCGGCCACAAAATCTACAAAATACATACAAAATATACTTCAAGACTACAAACTTATTTTTAACAATGATGCACTAACAAGGTGCATCCAACAACGTAGACCATACACACCGGGCAGAGGTGGCCTCCTTACACTAATACACAAAAAATAAGCTTTTCCGGGCAACATCAAAAAAATTCCTACCCCAATGCAAATATCTCCCTACCTTCAAATAATTAAAATTACTAATCAACCACTACAAGCATGGTTAATCTTTCACATGTATATGCCCTCCCATCCCGAAGATACTAGATTTACTATAGACATACAAAACACCATTACATCCCAAATAAATCAAAACCCTAACCATACCTACTTGTTATGTGGTGACTTCAACAGAGACATAGCTTTAATTGGTAGACAAAACGGAAACCATAATACCCCCCCCCCAAACCATAGACTACCAATGGCGCCACTTCACATAAAACTTAAACTTTACCTACATAAACACTGATACACAATAGTCCAGACAAGGTGGACATAACTACAGTGATTTAAGCCTAATAGACGGCTTCTACATAAATACAAATAACACTACACCTCTACAACAAACAAAGATACTACTCTCAATTCGGATCACTCACCTGTACAACTTCACATCCCAAATAACATACTAATTAATCGCACCCCTATAATCACACCCCTATAATTTGGATAGGATACTATCCGAATACTAAACCCCATCCCAAAAGATAATTTAGAAAAATTCAACACAAAGTTATTTGAAAAAAACTCCATACAAATAGACTCTCTCATAAACACCCTTGAAAATAACAACCAACTCTCTCCAACACAATGGCACGAAATGTGCCACACCCTAGATACACTTATAAATAATATCTCCAAAACATTAGAACAAACTTGTAAAGCCCAACCAATACCACAAATGACAAACAGATTTTCACAACAAGGCGGTTATCTACCGCGCAAACTGTCCAAAACATGGAAACAACACATAACCACATACCACATAATACGGAAAACTATTAGAATCGTGAAAAATAACCCACAATGGCGTAATCATCCCATATGTAACGAATTACTAACCTTGCACCACACCCAAATCCGTGCCCAACCCCTCCCGAACTTACCCCATGATATATGGATTAAAAACATTGCACAAATCGCAAAAAAAGCCAATATACAAGCCCGGAAAGTAACTACAAAATACACCAAAGATAACATTAGAAAAACCATCTCAAAATACAGACAACTATACGAAACTAGCCCCAAAAAAATAAATAGAAAAGTTTTTAAAAAACTAGAATCCCCACCACTAGATTGTATCGCTGACCAATATAATTACATATTAACTAGCCTGGAAGACATAGCAAACGAAATATTCAACCAACAGACAAAAAATAATAGACCCGCAGTACCAACATGCAACTACCAACCACAACATCTTATCGACTGCATATGCGCAGTACGCCAATACCCATGGCATGACCTAGATGGATTTACCTTAGACAAATGAGGTGAGCCTGAATCCCCATTACACACATACTTCAATAGAGCCATATATGATACATGTCCTCCTCTGGAGACCGGCGTTCTTCTTCTATTTTTTTGTTTTTTTTTGACACATGTCTCCGCAACCTAGGAAACAACAAAGCCCCAGGGCGAGACCGTATTCCGAATTCAATACTCAAAAACATGCCCCCAAGATTTAATAAACTACTATTTCTATTTTTTCTCCCATTGCTATATACAAAAACAAATACCAGCCTCATGGAAAACAAGTGCAACAATCTTACTATACAAAAAGGAGATCCTTCAATTTTACCAAATCAGAGACCAATAGCATTAGCCAACACAATATATAAACTCTACACTAGTACACTTACTTCAATATTATCATCATACGGTGAAAAATTTAAAATCCTACACGATAGCCAAGAGGGATTTAGAGCAGAGAGAAGTACTTCTAGACAAATACAAACTTTAATAGCGGCACTAGAAGATGCACGATTCACAAACCAAGACATATATATTTTATATATTGACTTCAAAAATGCCTTTGGCTCTATAGATCACGCCCGACTACTAGCAATAATGACTGAGATTGGGTACCCAAAAGATGCAACTACACTAGTTGGTAATATCTACTCCCAATCATCTACTTACTACACCGGTGAGTGCTTTGGTAAAACTAGGGGCCGCTTCACACTTGGTGGCCAAGTCGAGAGGCCGTCGATTTCCACCAATGAGATTGCTAGAATGGCCAAAGTCCGGGCTTTGGGCCTTCACACTTGTGCCCAAACTCCAAAGGCCGTCGTCCTACATGGCAACACTTTTGGGTAGTTTTGGCGCCAAAGCGACGGCCTCTCGAGCAAAACTTGGGTTGCCCATTTTGCTCGACCCAGACTACAATCGAGAGTCTGTCGATTTTTTTAATTAAAATAATTAAAAAGTGACAAGATCTAGACCGTTAGATGAAAGAGACCGAATTTTAGGCTGATTTTTTTTGGCTGATTTTTTTGGCTGATTTTTTTTGGGCTGGGTTTTTTGGCTGATTTTGATTGGCTGATTTTGTTGGGCTGATTTTTTTTGGCGTAATGATATGGGGTTTGGACTTTGGACTTGGCCTTTGGGGCTTCACACCACGACCGGCCAAACCTTCAATCTATATTATTTAATGTATTTTTTTGGCAAAAAAGTTTGGCCTCTCGCCATAGTTTGGCCACTCATTTTGACGGTCGGCCTCTCGACTTGGGCATAGTGTGAAGCGGCCCTAAGCCCATCCCCATTCATAGAGGAACTACACAAGGAGACACCCTGAGTCCATACCTATTCATTATATTTTTAGAACCACTACTTCGTTGGCTAGAACGAGGCAATAATGGATATACCTTTGGTACATCACAAATCACCATAAACTCCGCCGTCTACGCCGATGACCTTGCCACTGTAACTAACAAAATAAGCGCATTACAAACACAAATTGATAAAACCGACAAATATTGTAAATGGACTGGTATGGACATAGGCGTCCCAAAATGCGCGGCTACAGGATGTCCAAACAAATCCAAAATAAATCCAATTACATTTGAAGCCCTAATGCAAGCTTCTAACATCCACTACCGTGGTCAACCAATCCCCATACTACACCAAAACGAAGCATATGCTTACCTAGGCACAAATCTTGTTCCCTCACTAAAATGGAAAATCCAAATACACACCACAACTACAAAACTCATTAAACAATGCAAAGAATTAACAACATGTCCGGCCACTATGAAACAAAAAATTAAAATGGTTGACACTGCAATACGCCTAGGTATAGCATACAGCTTCTACGCAGTAACATACTCTATGCTAGCCATTAAAAAACTTGACTAAAAGATTATAGCCATACAAAAAACCATATGTGGTATGCCAAAATGCATGGCAAACGCAATAACCCAACTCCCACATAACCTATTCGGACTCGAGCCTTCTCCCTCAAAAATGCCTATCTACGCTGTATAGGAGAACAATTACAAAATGCTCTAAATGACAAAGGTAGGCTCGGAAAAATATATAATGGGTTAACTCAATATGTACTTGCTCAATATGGTGGTGCTGAAAATATACGGAGAATTAAAAAAGCAGATTGTATAAGGTCACCAATAACTCGTACATTCTACCTATTAAAACATGTAGCTAAAGTTCACCTTAAAAGTACACTTCCAAAATTCATCTATGACAAAACACCATTAGAAATAGTATGGTGTCAAGAAACACGAAACCATAACACACTAAATGCCCAACTCTCCCAAAAACTTTTACAAAAACTCCTATCAAAAAATATTTTTGAACTAAAACAAATCACCATACCAAAGGGTATACACATCATGAATAACGAAAACTTCAAAACCTTCCACTTCACCCCATCCAAACTAATCAAGAGTGCCCTAAATGTTGCCAAACAACTTTTTTGCCACGCAACATGCCCAACTATATGCGATACCCCTTGTAACATACACCCATACTCCCACACACTCCAATACCCATTCATTGCCGTCGATAACAACATCCTCCTGAGAGCCACCCTACCACCAATCCACCCCCCCAACCCCCCCATACCCATACCACCCCCGCCCCCCAACATACATAACCAAAAATCCCACCGCATATCCTATTAATAATATCATACGCCATAAACACATACAACATCTAGATACCAACAGAATACAAAATACCTTTACAAAATACCTTTGCCAATGGCAACACAACAACAATACATTCAATAAATGGCTTCCTCAACGAAACCTTTTTCCAAGACACAACTGTAATACCTCCACATACAACACCGAAAAGCTAAAACAATATTACCAAAAAATCAAAGATAAATTCTACTCGGAAATCATTCTAGCACACCACCCCCAAGAACAATTACAAGACTCAAGATCCGTAACTCCACCTATAATCATCCCACTCCTTAACATCTATACTATGGAATGTAACCCCGAAAACGATATTACCACAACCTCGAACACAATCAAAATAGAGAACAACCAAGCCCACCTATACGAAGCAAATGGCCGACACTTACACACTATCCCCACCACTAGACTTCAATGGCTATGGAATCAATACAATATGAAACTAAAAACCACTACAAACATTGAACCAACTACCCAACCATTTGAAACCGAACTGATTAGGCTATACCAAAGATATAAATACCGCATTCCAAAAAATAACCCCCTCAAAAATGCACAATACACAATATCCACACCCATTTTAGACTCATTAATCTCATCTTTTAACATCGAACAATCATACTTCTCTTCCCCCGTCACATGTTCCACCAAATTAAAAAAATTCTACTCACCCTTTGAAAGAGATAAAATATTTGGCTCCTTGGGAAAAGCCTTTGACTATAAATGGGTCGGTAATGATATAGCGCACCCCCACAATGAGGAAGAAACTCGACAAGCACTACACTGGGCCCGCCTCGCTCCTAAAAACGACCCACAACACACATCTACACTCATTATCACGCCAGACAAAAAATGGTACCCAAACTTTAATCCCTAGTCCAGCCCATTTGTAGATTCCCACATCCTTGCATTATTTGAAGCAGACTCAATTCATTACGAAGAACCTACTATCCCACCCGAGCTAAAAAAGCCCAGAATTGAACCATCTACATTACAAGTAATGTGCGTCCACCACCAAAACCAAACCCTAGGCACCCTAGATCAACTTGCCGAACTCACCTCCATAGCAAAAACTCTTAACATAAATCGGCTATATACAAAGATAGCGCCACACTATAAGAAACCCGTGTTTTTTGTTATGTCCTTAATCATGTCAGCGTGTTTTTTTGATGTCTTGGAGCTAGCCAGTAATGTCCCCGTGAACGTGAGGATGTCCACGCATCAATAATGAACAGTGGAGGTGGGAGGGTCCCGAAACGCGCGTGCGAAATAGGAGACGCGACGATGTCTCCAACAACGCGCCTGTCTTCGAGGACGTCATCGAGGACATCTTGGGTGACGCAAAACTGCCACGCTGGCAGCGGAAAAGCGTTTCACCTGGGGTAAGAATGTCGAAGTTACTGTTGTGAAAGGTAGAAAGCAGCCCAACGTTAAAAAAAACAACGAAACGGGCAGCGGTCTGCAAGAGGAGAAAAAAAAAGGCACGAGCCTTATAAAACTAGATTTTTTTTTAAAAATAAAAAAAATACAGTATATAAAATTGAAGAATATTCTAATTATATTTATTAACTTTGATCCTCTGAAATTTTTGATTTGTCCACTTCGTATCAAAATGGTTTCCAAAATAAAATTTAATTTTAAATATTAAAAATACAAAATATTAATTAATATTATAATAATATTTTATAAAAACTGATTATTCTGTAATTAAAGCGGACATATTAAATTCAGTACTGTATATTTAAATATTAAATAATATTTATTAATTAATATAATATTAAATTACCACTTTTCTACTAAAACCCGAATTATAAGGAATTTAGGGTGATTTTGTAAAGTCCTTGGTGGCTTACCCATGTGGACATATTATATATTTTGTAGTTTACAGCACTTCATCTACATGGCAAACACAATTCCATGTCGGACAAGGTGACACGTCATTCTATGTATAGGTCCACGTCACTTGAGACATCCAATTGAAGATGTCTCGAGTAACGTCTACATGTCTTTGAGGACATCCCACAGAGACGTCTCTGAAAACATCAGCAGTGTTTGGCAAAACATTGACATGTCCTGGAAAACATCGACATGTCCTGGAAAACATCATCGTGTCTTGCAAAACATAACCATCAAGTAGGATGAATTTTGTCAAGTTCATTGGATGAATAGAGGCGGCGAGGGTTAGCTGCTCCAGGCATAGTTAGGTCATGAGGCGGCTAGGGTTAGCTGCTGCAGCCATAGTTAGGTCATGAGACCTTTAAGTAGAATTTGAGGTTGCACAAAGCTCACTTTGGCCTTCATTTCTCCAAGTAGTTAGAGTTTAGAATGTAGAGGTTGGAGTTTTAGAGTGTAGACTGAGTTTACAAGTTAGAATGTTAGAGTTTAGAGTGTAGAGGTTCGAGTTTTGAGTGTAGAGGTAAGAGTTTAGAGTGTAGAGGTTAGAGTTTAGAGTGTAGAGGTTAGAGTTTTGAGTGTAGAGGTTAGAGTTTAGAGTGTAGAGGTTAGAGTTTAGAGTGTAGAGGTTAGAGGTGCAGTGTTGAACATGAAATGTGCTGTGAGCAACATATAGACGTGACCATGTTGTAGAAGACGTATGCCGCAGTACTTAGGAAACGCAGGGACGTCTTTTGAAACATCCCCGTGTCTATGGAGACATATTTTAAATTGCGTGTATATCATATTACCACATTTGCAAGTAGGCCAGTAAGCATGAATTTGGATGAATGTACATGTTACATGTAAGATGAGGTATTCATGTCTTGTACTCATGTCTTGTACAACATACTCATGTCTTGTACAACGTATTCATGTCTTGTACAACATCTCTCAATGTCCCTTCAAAACACCATCACATACACAGCGTCAGCAATACCATGCATCAGGGGATGTCACGTTAGACACGCATAAGTTCTTTGAGACGTCTGCGATGACACCCTCATTGCCGACGACCATGGGTCGGCAATGTATTGGAGGACGCAATCATGTCCATCGCCACGTCCTCTAGGGCATGGCGATGTTCAACGAAATCAGCATCAAAATCCAGGTAGCGTTGACGTAGACGTCGAGCAGGACATCTCCACGTCAACCCGGGACGTCTTAAAAAACACAGCCATGTTACCAATGACGTCCCCGCAAACACGAATCTGAAAAAAAAACCACGCAAATCTCTGCTGACGTGGCCTGCCACGTCACTCTTTCCCGGGTCCAGGTCAGACGCCACGTCAGATTCCACGTCACCATTGGATTGGATGAAATTCCCGGCCATGTGGCACTGCCCGTCATCGTGCCGCTTAGGTGTCGTCTACGTGGCGCCCAGTTGGCACCATTTCCAGCCTCCCAAAATCTCCGAAAATCGTCCCTGTCGCAGGGATGTCCTCGCGTTTTTGGTGATGTCCCCACGCGTTATAGCGTGTTACACGCGTTGGTACGTCAGAGGGATGTAAATTCGGATGTCTACATGTCTCCTGGGACATGATTCAGGACGTGACAAAAAACACGGGTTTCTTATAGTGCCACCAAGACCTATACAAACATCAGTCAATAGCAACAAAAAATGGTCAAAACTAAACTTCAATAACAATACACTAGATCACAGTTTACCACTCCCACCCCTCCCGGACTACCAAACTACCACCTCACCAAAATTTGACCCCGCATATTGCTACTATACCGATTGCTCCTTCAAACCACCAGAACTGATTAGTCCGGGTAATTGGCGTAGAGAAAAAGCCGGTTATGGAATATACAATTTTACGAAAGAAATCAAATTAGTCAAAAGACTACATGGACTACAAAATATTCTTAGAGCAGAACTTATGGCCATCCACAAAACACTGGAAATTATCACAACAAAATACAATAATGAACTAGCGCACATATTTACGAACTGCATTAATGCACTATACTTATTAAACACCCAAATAACACACCCTACCCTCCACAATAGTCACCCCGACCAAACCAAACTAAAGTCTATGGTCCAAATGATACTAAAACAAAGAGAAATCACAACCATACACAAAATTCAAGCCCACGCTGATATTGATGGTAACGAACAGGCGGATAAACTAGCAAAAGAGGGCCGGGAAAAATCACACAAAAATGCCAAAGATCCACATGAACATGCCCACGCCACCCCATACTACTTCCAAAAAGAAGATTGGCCCTCCAAAGAAAACACCCCCGATAAAGGCCCAATTAGATTTTTGAGCAAATACCTCCAAAAACAAGACCTATATAATAACCTTGACACAATCTCAGATAACTTCCCTAACATAGAAAAGTGGACTAACAACAACAATATAGACAATGAATTCTCCACAAATTTCTGGAAAAATCCTATCATCACCGACTCACAAATAACATGCCTTATTAAATTTCGTACTGGGCAATACATGGGAAACGCCCGAAAACAACTCTTCTTTGGAATTGAAAGATTCCCATCCATAACATGCCCAATATGCACATCCACGGACCCTGACACATGGTTAGATGTTTTACTTAAATGTCACAACCACCACATACACTCCCTAATTGTCAAAAGACATAACAAAGCCGTATGGGAAATCCGTATATTAATCACCTCCCATAACAAATCAAGATGTTTCATCCTCATGAATGCCGACACCTTTAATAACAACTGTAAGATAGTATTTTTGACCAATTGAAAATTAATCCAATGTGGCCTGATTCGTTCGCTAGGGAGGTATGTAATTAAAGAGTTGAGATTATGACTTCAACACCCATGGGATGGTTCAATTCAGACTTAACTCAAATACCCATGCTTCCATAACACCTCATTGGTGATAGTACCAATCTCTCAATTTTCATATGTAAAACCAAAAGCTAACCTCTTATTGGTGCAAGATGTATCTTCAATAATCTTCTACTCCATCGTCTTCATAATATTCTCCAAGTTGCCAGAACATCACCGCTTCGATGCTGCAAGGCTCTCGTATGATTCCCGTCCACTTGTACTCACGTTCAAATTTGATCAACCTTTGGTAATCTTCTTCCCTTACCACCGCTCCAATCGGTGTGTCTTTGTTGGTCTTCAACAAGATGTGAATCTCTTCACAATCTTCTTCTTTGTCTCCAAACTTATTGATTTCACAATTCCTCCCAAATAATGCACTCTTCCATATTTTTGTTTTAACAATTCTCTCAACTTGTCTATTAATTCCCTATTGGTTAATTTCACACCCGGCATAGGTGTTACTAACCACCTCACAACATTACTCCCATCTCGGCAATTAAGGCTTCATAACATCTTTTTCTCCATCCTCCAATTATTCTTCTTCTTTAGTTTTCTTCATTTCATTTTCCACTTCTTCTTATTTTATTTTTTTAAGCCACACTTCTCTTTTTATTTATTTTTCTATTTATTATTTTTATTATTTATTTATTTTATTTTTCTCTTAACAGACGCAGGTCTGATTACTCTCCAATTGTTAATTTCTCTTCACTGGTCTCCAGAGCCAATGGGGTAACACTTCCCAATCTGGCCTCAATCAACTCCAGCACACAAAGTACCAATTGGTAACATGGCCATGGCATGCACCCATGCCTGTTCAACTTCTCCAATTGGTTTCAGTCTACTCCTCTAACTCAATCAACTCCAATCAGTCCAATTACCAATGGGTGACACAACTTCCCATTGATAATAACTCACTCACAATCACACACACTCAGCGTGGCTTCGTCATTGGTTTCTCCAATTTGTCTACAACGACACTCCATCAACAGTTCTCCAATCACTATTCTCCAATAGTCTCAATCACATTCTCTTCACTCACCCTTTTTATTGATTTTCATAATTTTATAAATCAAACACAAGTCTGATAATGCTCCAATCAGCTTATCCCTCAATCAGCTCTTCTCCCAATGGGTAATTCAAATCCCCACGGGTATTACTCACATCCAGCATACTTTACCTATTGGAAACCAGCCCATGGCATGTACCCATGCTGGTTCGTTAATTCCAATCAGTTTCAAATCTTCTCCATTCACCACTTAACTCCACATCGACATCAAACTCCAATCACTCAAATTTCCAGAATCATATGTCTATTTCTCTAATAGTTTCCACACATCACAGTCAGAGTCACACAAAAGAAAACTAAAAACTCAACTAATACTTCTCTATCTCCAGGAAGGAGCTCCTGCACTACACACAAAGAGACTGTCTTTCCAATCGAGTTTGTCCTGACTTATACTACCTGATTGGTTTGGTTGGTTACCACCAACCACCTAACTGCACTATTTCCACCTATTGGGAAACTAACTGCTACTACCCGCCAGTTAGCCTATCAGAATCCTACCTATTGGTAACACCACTACTATAACCACAAAAAGTCACCAATAGAGAAAAAAGAAATAAATCTAACTACCACAACAACCCACAAGAAAACACGGTACCATCATGGCTACTCCCATGTACATGTGAAACCCAACGATGCCACTGCAATGCTAGACCCAAACCCGACATACTTTGTGTTAAAGGCCTACCATATAATGACCCCCCACCCGACCATATAAACCAAAACTATACCATTCAATTCATCGAATTTACATATTGCAATGACTGATTTTCCCCTGAAACAATCGAAAACAAAACCAATAAATACCAACCCCTTATTGATGACATCACTACCCTCGGCTGGAAAGTGGACCCCCTTGTGGTAATCACAGCCGGCGCTCGTGCCACCACCTTTATCCCATCTGTAAAAACCCTAGAAGATATCTTCAAAATTCCTATTAACGCAATTACAAACACTTTCAAGAATATTAACGTCATTGCCATACAATACGCTATGTCCATCCTTCTACACAAACACAAAATTGAAAACAACCAAACCCTTCCTGATACACCAGACCCCCCATAAAATTCCCTCTGCTTCACTCCTCGATACTTCTTTGATTGGTTGGTTTTATAGTTTTGTGGTTACTTCTTACATAGTGTCTATCCTCGAGAGGGGGAAGTAGTTCCAGCTTACTAATTCCTTGTCGGGTGGGCATGGTCTTAGTAGTGGAACGAACAGACACTCTATTCACGCCGGCCTCCCTTGGAGACCGGCATTCTTCTTCTTCTATGGGTGTGTGAAATTGAGATTGTAATTGCAAATTGAGTTTGTGCGTGTGTGAAACTTGCATTTGTGTGTTGCAATTTGTGCTTATCCAAAATAAATTTGAAACTCTTGATTACAAACTTGACGTTCATAACATTTTTGAAATTCCATGTTAAAATGCAAAAAATCTAAAACCTAATTAATTTTGTTCTATTCTATTCTATTACATTATTAAAATTCATGCATAGGTTTCAAAATTCAAAGACATATTTATATTTTATGTAGATTGTTGTTACCTTTCTTTTTTTATATTTTGGAATATAAAAACTACATTAAAATGGTTGAACTAATGCGTTGCAAAGCAAACGCCAACTGCTAGTTGTTTACTATAATTTGAGATCAAAAGAAGAAGTTCTTATCTTTAGTATAAGCCGTATTTACACAAGCCATACAGTTTTATACATTGTTAGGCAAGTGCCAAAGAAACTTCTTCATTTCCATATAAAAATGAGAGATTTTCATATTTTTAAATATTATATTTACTACAAGATGTGGATTAAACCTTCTTTTTGATCGTTGGACTCTCTGATGACAACTCCAATTCACAAAAATCAAATCATTGGCCATTATTAAACTATCTATGCTTGCACAATTATTTTGGATATGCTACACTTAATTATTCAAGGTAGCAAAAAAATCTATACACAATCTTTTGCACTTACACCTATTTTAAAAGGTAGAGGTACTTAAGAAAGAAATAAAGTATTGATGGTGGATAGTTATTATGCCCGGTCACTACAGTCAATCCGGATTCGCGGTGTCAGGGCCCGATTTTAGGCCTGACACCGCGAAGAGCGGCCCTTCTCCCCAAGCGCCTTTTCGCCTCTATGCGCCATTCTTCCCACAATAACGTTCACTTTCGCCCACATTATTTTTGCGCTGCCCGTATCCCTTATCGCCATTCTCGCCGATAGCCCCTTCTCCCCCTGCCTTCTTCGGATCACGGAAAGCCCCTTCTCGTCCCGCCACGTGTACTCCAGAATGACCCGTCTTTCTCGGCGGCTGCGAAGGCGAAGTGCCATCCACATCGTTTCGTACGGTGCCGTCTTTCGCACCATCTATTGTGCCGTGTAGTACCCTGCCGGAAGGGGAGTGCTTGCCTCCGCGTGAATGGAGTTCCTCGATCTCAATCTCCCCATACAGGATAGGCCGAGTGGGAATTCTGGCGAGACGGTGCCACCAACCGTTGCCGATAACAGGGCAGCAGTGAAGAAATGGAGGCGTCAAGGGAGAAAGAAACCGGCTAGCGTGTGTGAGAATGGGGTGGAGGACCTTGATGCCGCGTTCCGGGAAGGCCCGCATGCAGACTACCTGAAGAAACACGATCACAAGGTTCTTCGGATGCGCGATTCATTACAAAACCCTCCTCTAGGAATTTTGACATGGAAATGTCTTAGGTGGAACATGGAGGCCGAGAATGATACGAAGTTCATAGAGGATCCGCAATCATCGAAGAAGAAGGAGTCCAAGCTTATCGCCTACATTCCCTGGGATAGGGTCTCGGATTTCGTGGAGGGTGAGCAGTCTGGCCGAAAGGATGTAGAGACTACCTTCGTCCGCAACAAGAACGACCCCACAAACGTCGGCGAGAAGACGCACTATCGGTGGAACTGCCACATCGAGTACCTACGGTAAGTGAATCTCGACCTCTGATGTCACGATATCCACGCTTATCGGCTGTGCCGTAACATCTCTTCAGTACCGCACGTATCTCTAATGGTCATAGCCGATAAGCAGATGGCGTTGTCAATATGGTCCCGAAGACAACTAGGACAAGATCCAAGCTATCACGCCCAAAATGACACCAACGCCATCGAAATACAATCACAAAGGGAAACAAGTTACGTCCGGCGCTGGCCAGAAAGGCCCTCGTGCCACTGATGTGAAGGAGGGGGGCTCTATGAAAGTGGGCTGCCAATGTCGATTCTACGTAAAGAGGTACTATTTTCTCCCACATATTGCCGAGATAGGGTACTTTTTCTCGGAACATGTCGACACTCAGGGCCTCATCGTCCACGATAAGGACAATGTGCAGAGGGGAAAGCTCCGCTTTTAGAAGTACATGTCGGAGGAAGTAAGGCTTTGGGTTCTCAGGCAATTTGAGGAGCAAATTCCGATGGCAGCTATAATACAGAAGCACCAGAAGTTGGTACTGAAGGCACAAGATGACGGCACTCTTACGCCTTCTCGGGATTGTTTCCTTAGCATGGAGGACATCCGCAACATATGCGGAGTGCGTGCGCAAGAACTATACAAGAAATACGACAACGACGCTAAGAGTGTCAGAATGTGGATAAGAGAAAACCGAGGTACGGTTTTTTACTACCAAGACCCGGGCAGCAAGGTTGACGGAGTACTGAATGCCGATAACGTACCCTTCGTAATTGGGATTCAAACCCCATTTCAGACGCACATGATGCTGAAATACAGTCACCATAACATTATTGCTATAGACGGGACATTTGAAACGAACAACAAAAAGGTACACATACCTATACCGTGGTCCATGTAAGGTCCGTCTAAAAATTAGGAGCACTCACTCCCATACCACTTAATTTCTTGCTTGCGTGTCCAGTATCCGCTCTTCACGATGATGGAATTCGACGAGTGGAGAAACGGGGTTTCAGTGGCTTTTGTGATCACTGCGAAATCCAAACTAACAGATCTCGTGCCTTGGATGCGCGCTCTGAAGCAGAAGTTGGTGCAGATAAGGCCGGACTGGAGACCCACTGCCTTTGTACTTGACGACGCCGATAATGCGATCAACTCTCTTCGGTAAGCGATTTAGTATTCTTACGTTATCGGGTGACGGGCCTTCGGCAAGTTGTACTTATCGGCACCTTGGATTATCGCAGGGAGGTTTGGCCGCACTTGCATTTGTTTCTATGTCTCTGGCATGTTCGTCGAGCGTGGCAGAAGAATGCATGTGCTAAGTTGAAAGACATGGAGACGAGGGCCGGAGCCTTGGGAATTGTGGGCTCACTTATGTACGTATTGGAGACACCAAGTGACTTCCAAGACCCTTCGACGAGAGCTCCCGACGATAAAGTGTGGAATTTGGTAGAGTGGGTGCGGCACGTCTACGGCGAAGCTAAGGCTCTCTTGCCAGACGCTGATGCATACTAGAAGTACTTCGACAAGGAATGGCTCCCGAAAATCAAAATGTGGGTTGTGGGAGACCAGAAAATCCTCCATGCTGGCGAGGACACCACTGCAGCAATCGAATCATACCATTCTAATATGAAAGCAGTGTTCCGGCAATCCAAAAGGAAGCTTATCGGCCGAAGGATGGACTGGCTTATTTATGAGCTCACTGGAAATGTCATCGAGAAGTATGATTACAGTCACTGGTATAAGCTGAACGGTTTTATAAAGAACAAGAGGCAGCGGCAGATCATGGTCAATGCAATCAACCAAGCAAATACAATTCCCGATAATGTGGTCACCTTGCCCGAGTGGTCAGGAGGTCCTGCATATGTTAAATCCTCAAATAGGAGACACCTTACGTATGCGGTATACAATCCGTGCACCGAATGGGCCGTCTGCCAATGTGTTCATTCCCAGAAAGGTAACATCTGTAAGCACCAGGTTAAGGTCCTGAAAATGACAAGACCTGACCTGGCAGAGGGAAAAATTGTTAGATATCTGGGCTCCCTTCGTGGCACAATCCAAGGTGGAATGACGAATCTTCTCCGCCAAGACAATGATCGACACCCGAATACCGAGGGCTTCCCCGATATTGGTGTCCCCTCCGATACCGAAACCGGAGATGTAATCCCAATGGCTTCCAACCTTCGAGAATTAGGCGAGACATGGGTATGCGACTTTGATTGTATGCATCAGCTTGTCCTGAAGCTACTCGACAAGGCTTATCGGCAACCGTTGCTGGCAAGGCACTTGGATGCAGCTCTGCGCAACACCGACGCCACCCTCTCAAGGTTGGAGGCTCAAATCGAAGCCGGAATGCTTCATCCACTCCAGGAGATAGCTGCACCGCTCCCCACAAATGAAGACGGCCTTGGAATGAGGCTCCGAAGGTTGCATGACTTCCTGGATTCCAGAGGTTTTCGGGTGAGGTCCGTTCCAGCTAGCGAAAGACTAACTCAAGAAACAACTTAGGTTATCGGCTCCGAAGTGGTTATGTATAAAGGGCAGAGGATTTTAGCTGCTAATCTGTACCGATAACTATTAGTAATCTTATCAGTGGAATACTGCCGATAAGATGCGATAAGATTAAGTTCCATGCATCTCCTGAAATTTCTAGTGAAGTGATATTTATTTAGTTATGAAGTTAAAACTCAACATTCAATATAATCGGCAAAGACTGGATTTTAAGTTCCGCTTACAGGCCTCAAGTGGGTCTCAAATTCCGTTTATGTACGCTATTGAAAAATTTGTCATTTACAATGAATGAAATGTACAACATCGGCATCCTATTAATCTGTACAAATTCCTGGAGTCTATCGGCTATGTACAGCATTGCCCCCCCCTTATCGCCTACTTCTTCGTCTTGGTGGTGCCCTTCGGTTTTCTTGATTTTTTCGGGCTTTTTGACGTGGTTGACTTCTTCTGCCTTCCTCGAGTCACAGGTGGGTTTGTGAGCACGTTGAAGCCCTGAAGTTCACGATTCCCCACTGTCTCCTGAAATACCGAGAACTAGGACTTCCTTCTTCTTCGCCGTCTCTGCACCGGCTTCCACGAAAACTACGTCCGGACTTCCGCTTCCGAACTCCACCGTATCCTGTCCACATAGATTAAGGGCATCGTGGAACGGAAGCGGTGCGACAATCTCCCTGTAGAGCGCTTGCATGAACCATCGGTACGCCTTCTTCCTGTCCCAGTCTAGATATTTTGTCCCCATTGTCACGGTCTTCTCCTCCGCCTCTTTGCGCCCACCACGTGTGATAAGGTACTGCTAGAAGGCCAAGCCTGCCATGAAACCACACTCCCAGCTTTCTTTCTGATTAGGCAGAGGCAATCTTATCGGCAATCGATTTTGCCATTCTCCAAAACTTCGAGATCCGATCCTCACGCCCTTCGCGTTTGCCCATTCCATGTGCACAAGGAAGATAAAGTTGTCCACTTCTTGACCCTTGTGCATACCTTTCACTGGGTCGAGGTGATACGTTCGCCTTTGCTCCACGACGAATACGCTCCAGTGACCTTTATCGTGGTAAGGGACGATAAGGGTATTCGGCGACTTGGTGGTGGTACGAAATGAGGGGCTGAGAAAGCTCACGATGTCATCCCAGTCCTTCTCTTCATCCGCCAGATAGCATTGCAACGTTGCCGATAACCAGTTGTGCGTGCGATGATACAAGATTTGAACATGCTCCTTCGCACGGTAGACGACATGCCTAAGGAGGAAATCCAGAAATGTGCCTTTCACTTCCCGCTTGTCCTTTAGCACGCAATGCTAGTCCTGTAGTGCAAGCGAGACATCCACGGCTTACCGAAGGTCTGGACCGAAAAACCTCATACCTCCAGTCAGGTCCTTCGGGTGAATAAAATGAGGCCTGCAATTCAGAAGAAAGGGGATGTTAGACAACAGGTGCCGATGAACAACAGGCGTGGAGAACACGATAACATAGACGACAATACTCACCTAAGTTTAAGGACCTCCACAATAATACCGAGGTTCTTCTCTATCGTGGATGCGTCATGCTCCTCGGCTTCGTAGCAGAGCAAGGGCTCTTTCTCCCAGGAAACACAGTCTGAAGTACATACTCCGCGATTCTACTCCAACATGCACGTATACGCCACCTTTTGTTCTGCCCTAAAACCGTTCTGAACACACTCTTCTAGTCTAAGATAAACCCAAATACTGGTCAATTGCGATTCCTGTGCTTCCTTGATAAAACGCAATGCCAATCTGATCTCCTCGGGGTCCATCCCCTTTAGAGCAGGGCTTTCGGGCTCTGGCGGAGGAGCATGGTTATCAGGCTCAGAAATCAGAGCAGAGCTATCGGGCTCTGGCGGAGGAGCACTCTTAACGGGCTCTGGCGGAGGAGCAGGCTTAACGGGTTCTCGCGGAAGAGCAGGCTTATCGGGCTCTTGCGGAGGAGAAGAGTTATCGGGCTCTGGCGGAGAAGTGTTATCGGACTCCGAATGCAGAGGATTCTCGGGGATTGGATGAACCTCCTGGGGTGCGACGCAAGGCTCCTCGGGAACAACCGGGGGACTGACAATAGAGTCCAGGTTTTCAATACCTTGACTCGACAGAGGGAACGATAGACGGTGGGGTTTCATGTTGGGTTCCGTCCCCCCCGTACCCCTAAACACAACATGATGACGAGGGGTCTCGAATTGAGTTTGCCCCATCGGCCACTGTGAAGACTCCGCAATGCCCAGGTTAGGGTCATTCATTTCTTGTGCAGCGACGCTATCTTGTGAGCGGTGAGCAGCGAGCGGCGAGCAGGGAGACTAAAAATCTCTCTCGAAAAAAAAAATGTTTTAAATTTTTTTTTGTAAAATTCAGGGAAAAATCCGTAGAAATGAAAAAATTGCACACAAAGTTTGATACAATTTACTAAATTAAGAATGTATCCTATAACTGTGGTCACCTCAGCTTTGTCACAACAACTTTTGATTTGGGGTCTTCTGCTCTCCCGTGACTACGTTTCTATGAACATTCAATTTATTACCTAGCACAATATCATGTCCAATTTTTTTTTAGAATTCAGGATTGTGATTGTAAGCCAAATAAACTGCCCCTAAAGGGTGGCTTATCTTGAACACAAGATCCTAATACGGGGCCTAGTTCCTCGTGTGACCAATCCTCAGCCCATTTATACACGGGGATTGCTATTTTGCGTGCGTAGAGTGGTGAGCGGTGAGCAGTGAGCATTTGATTGTGAGCGTAAAGCCCAAAAAGTAAGTTATTTTTTGGAAATTGTGTGATAAAGTAAAAGTTTTGAAAAAAAATTAGTTGGAAAATATTATTATTAGTAAAAATGATGGACCTATGACCGTGGAGTAGGATGCATGAATCTTGCGTAGAAAAGGTTGATTTTGGTAGTACATGTACCTTATGGTAGAGAAAAGTTGCATTTTTCAAATAGAAAGACCTATCACCGTGGTGGTTAGTGTTTTCAATGATGACATGATATAATCTTTTGAGGTTGTAATTATAAAGGAAATGGAAAGTTAGAGAGAAGGTTAGTTAGAGAGAGTTTGAAAGAGGGACAATGGGTGTTGGTTTAGGGCTAGAAAAAGAGGCAGTTGCAATGGAAGATTTATAAAGTACAAGAGAGGAGAGAGGTTAGGGAGTGTCACATAGAAAGCTAGGGAGAGTTAGAGTGGCTTATGGAAAAGGACAATTGGAGACAAAATAAATAAGGATTTGGGAAGAGGGTCAATTGGAAAGAGAGTTAGGGAGAGGAACAACAAAATCAAGGGAGAGATAAAGAGTGTGATAGGGGATGTTGAATTAGGGGGTCCGGAGAGAGTTAGAAAGAGTGAGGAAAAATCAATAGGACGATTAGTAGGAGGAAAAGTTAGTGAAAGGGACAAGTGGAGGAAGATGCGATTGGGACAAGGAGAGTAAGAGAGAGTAAGAGAGAGCAATCGAGAGAGCTGGGCACAATTGGACGGAGATTGAGGCTGCACAAAGAGAGTAGAAGAGATAAAAGAAACAAGGGAGAGTTTGGAAGATGGATAGTTGAATTGACAGAGTTAATATTGACCGTTCTCTTATAATTTCAAAGCAAATGAGAATCTTTATTCCTACTCGCCATCCCTCCCCTCAATCTCCGAGAAAATAGAACAAGTGGTCGGCAAGAACATGTTCATGTACGAACTACGTGGGTGGCCATTTTATTCTTACTACCTTTTCATTATAGTAGAAAGGAGCAAGACATTGATAGAATACAATTCAAGATTCCTCTGCATTATAGTATTTAAGGAGCATAATCCGCAAAACTTGTTTAATCTCATTCGAGCTGAAACTAAGAGCGTGCATGAAGGCATCTACCTTTGAACCTAATCCATAAACTACGTTGAACATTTATTAGAGGTGCTTTCAATACGTCTGCACCGTGCTTGCAGAGCCACTTATCTGACATCTCTTTAAAGGATTGGCAGTCGCAGCTAGGAAACTAATCAATTGTCAACAAATATTTTGAAACATTGGACATGCTTCTAGACTTGAAGGTCACAATGCAATCCAAAGTTGAAGGCAGAACCATCAGAATTCTACAGATCTTCCCACTCATTAATAGGGTAGAGGCACAACTGTTATGATATTTTGTAGTTGGAGCTGAAGGGTTTTTTCAAACATGTTCTTCCCGTACCTCTAAGTAGGACGTTTCGTAGAATTGGAGGGAGGAGGGTAATCACCCAAGTTTACGGATATATCTTCTCCAAACACCTTTGATAAGCGTGTCAAGCAGATTTGATGTTTTGCAATCTAGTTGTAGTTGTAGGTGACTTTGGTGGAAGATCTTTCGCTTCTACAAGCACATATTTGGAATGAGATGACAAATCGTTTGTTGTGAGGTCAACAATTGTAGAATCAATTTGACGTGCCTTCAGTCAAACACGTGAGACACAGGTCTTGTCAAGGCGATGTCAGTCAATTTCTGAATGAGGTGGGAGATCTACTATTTATTTTAGAGAGGCATTGAAAACTTCTTCACATTCCAGGTGAGGTTCATGTGTACTATAGTCGCCAACACCATGCATGTTGGAGAGGGCGGCATAAAGGATCTTTGCATTTCCAAAGCGTAGAGTGGTGCGATGGGTAGTATGTAGACAAATTCTTCCTTCCCAGAACTAGTACCCAACTTTTTACCTTTTAGAAATTGGTAGAAGGCAACAACTTGCATGAATGCTCAAACCTTGTCATTGATGGCCGCAACATACAAATTATTGTTCCTTCTCTTTGACTGTTGCAACTAATTGTTAATGGTTGACTCCGCCAAAATACATGACGACATCTTGGCCAGTTCATATTTAAATAGATCTTGCAAAGAAATACTTATGGTAAAGTTGGCAGTAGATAGGACAAAGTTGACTAATAAATGTACTAGGATATAAAGGACTGCCTATAGCAACAAAGAATAATGCAATTAGATACAAATGGTAGCTCTCAAGATAGAGTGTCATTTTTGACATTGTTTTGTCATGGACTTCATAGCACTGACAAGGGATCTGATTACTATATAAGATACGTACAACATTCAAATTGGCTTATGCATTGTTATCCATCAATCCTTTGAAATTTGGATTTGGAATACTATGCCTACTCAAAATTGCATTCAGATTCTTTGAGAACACCTCTTGGGCTGCCACACCTTTGGACGACATATCGCAAATACCAATAGTTATGACGCGGCTGGAAGTGAAATTGTACACATGGTAGGCCATAGTGGTCCAGGACTTGACGCATTTGACATGGTCAGATATTTTCTAAGTGTCCAAGTCACCCTCAAGTTGCATCTAGATTCTACTTTACCTTTTAACTGTTTTTATTTCTACATGGCTTTATTCAATCAACCCCACTCTTAGAACCCACCTCATCTATCCTAAAAGAGAAAACCTTATCGAACTGTATTCCTTCTTCCAGAAAATGGTTCTTTTACATGAAGGCCCACTTATTGGAACCTCTCATGTTGGTGATGCTATCTATTATTCCAAAATATTGCAAATATCAAAAAGTAGTTACCTTGTTGCGAATATTAGAGGAAGTCATATGTTTAAACATGTCCAAGACGGGGACAAGTTCGTCAAATTCAAGTGTCTTCTAGGAAACACGTTCCAGGTATAATAGTAATTCACTGAGGTACTCCTTGTTTGCTTCAAGGACAATAACTAACCTTGTCGCAAATAGAGTCATCTCTACTTGTTCGTCAATTATGGTACGGAGCTTAGTTGTGAGTCTCTATAATTTCCTTTCTTTACAACTTGACCCTAGATACCGAGATGCACGCAAGCACGTGTTTAGTGGTTGTTTTCTATGTTCGTAAGAGATCCTTGTGGGGCAACTTCCAATACATGTCGGTTGAATTTGATAGAATGAAATGACAATAGTAGAATGAAGAGGAGAATTACAAATAGGAACAAAGAGAGACGTCGCGGTACCCTTCCATTCAATCTCATTTATAGGTGGCATGCAAAGGGGACGCCACAGATAGTCGCAAGAACTATAGATAGTAGGCACACCGCATGTGCTCCAAATAAGCCAACGTTATTAAAAAAAGGTAAAACTCATATTCGATGTGCGTCATAATTGTTTGAGTCCATGCGTAGCTGTCATCTTTTTTATCCATTCCGTGCAGCTGCCCAACCTAACTTGACGGCGGATACTTCTCTGATGGTGGAAGGAACTTCCATAAGAGGTCTCCGATATCGGCGTCTTCTTAGAAAGAATTACCAGAAGATATCTCTGACATCGGCATTCTTCTTGAGGACCCTTCATAAATATAGAAAAGGAACTTTCAAAGGAGATGCCAACATCAACATCCCTCCAGAGAATGCCTCCAATGTTTAAAAAGGGAACCTACAAAAGAGATGCCGACATCAACACCACTTAGGAGGCCTCTTTAGGGACGGTCTACAAAGGTACCCCGTTTTTGATGTCATAGTGTTACAAAGTTGGAAAAAACACTACTTATTTCTTTTAGGGTATACAAATGAGGAAAATTATTGAATTTGAAGGAATGATTGATATTGCTAATGTATCCTAGGGTCCAAGGGCAATTTGCCATTTGTAATCAATGTTTGGTTTTATTCACTAAAATTACTAAGAAATGGGGAATTCCATAAAAAATTTGAAATATATTTTTTTCACTTTTGTTGATTGAAAGATTAAATTAACAAGGTTGTACAAGTAGGCCTAATTTTTTTTTAATTAGTTGTTGTTGAAATAACCGTCAACTCAAAATTAGGAATTTTTAGTGTCACAATGTCTCTCCTTTCTAGTTCAGCATTCCTAAACGATTCTTTGTAGAAGGGATTATATAACCAAAAAATGAGTCCTACATGTAAAATCAAGTTAACTTCTACCACCAACCAACCAAAATATTAAAAACTTTATTTTCCAATTTTTATTGAACTCTCCATTTTTGCACAAAGGTGAATAACGTTAGCACACAGTGACCCTTCCTATTTTTAAAAACAAAACCTCTAAAAGAGATGCCGACATCGGCACCTCTCTAGAAAGATCCTCCAATGTTTAAATATGGAACTTCCAAAGGAGCTGCCAACATCAACATACTTCTAGAGGGTCCTTTCAATGTTTAAAAAGGGAACGTCCGAAAGGGCGTCGACACCGGCACCCTTTTAGAGGGCCCCTCCAATGTTTATTAAGGGAACCTCCAAAAGAGATGCCGACATCGGCACCCCTCTAAAGGGCTCCTTGAATGTATAAAAAGGGATCTCCAAAACGGGTTCCAACATTGGGATTCCCTGTAACTTAATTCCACAACCTAGGAAAACATAAGGGAATTTCAAAACCGTATTACATGTCACCATCCGCCACTCTAAAGATGAGTTATCAACGGATGAAGTTTCAAATCTCACAACTTCATCCGCATATAAATCATTGGTGCAACGTCCGATGATAAAGTGTAATACAATTTCGGAATTCTCTTGAAATTGCCAAGAGCGTGGTTGCATACTTCAGGGGGTGCCGATGTCGGCTCTCCTTTTAATGGGTCCCTTAATAAACATTAGAGAGGCCCTATAAAAGGCGGCCGATGTCGGCTCCCCTTTTAATGGGTCCCTTAATAAACATTAGAGGGGCCCTCTATAGGAGTGCCAATGTTTGCGCCCCTTTTGGGAGTTCTTTTAGTAAACATTAGAGGGGCCCCCTAAAGCCATGCGAATGTCGACCCCTCTTTTAGAGATTTCCGTTAGAAATATTAGAGGGGCCCTATAAAGTGTGGCCAATACCGGCCCCCTTTTTAAAGGTTCCTTTAGTAAACATTAGACGGGTCCTATAAAGGACGGCCGATATTGGCGCCTCTTAAATTGGAGATCCCCGTTAGAAACATTAGAGGGACCCAATAAAGGACGGCCAATATCGGCGCTCCTATTGGAGATTCCCATTAGAAACATTAGAGGGACCCTATAAAGGGCGGCCAATATCCGCGCCTCTTTTGGAGGTTCCCTTAATTTACATTAGAGGGGCTCTAAAAAAATAAATAAAACTCCAGTCTCCGAAGGAGACCGGCGTGAATATAGTGTTTGTTCATTCTCTTCACTAAGCATATGGCCACGAGACATAGGCTAGCGTAATAGAACTACTCCCCCTCTCGAGGGTAAACACTTTTCTACACTAAGTGCTTCCCTACACTAATTGCTTTAGAGATAACCGACATGTCATCTCCCCCAAGGGCTTTGTGGGTCCCTATACAACAAGGCCTTGGGACCCCCCACCATAATTGGGTGGACTATGGTGGTAGGCACTACGCCGGCAATAGGGCTTGAACTCACAACCACCTCACTGGTGTGCCATGACTCAAACCACTACACTCAGGCCGTGGTGCCTTGAGGGGCTCTATAAAGAGCCGCCGATATCGGCGCCTCTTTTGGAGGTTCCCTTAGTAAACATTAGAGGGGCCTTCTAAAACCGTGTCGATGCAGCGCCTCTTTTCTGTAATCCGCTTCAAATAATACTTGTCATGCTTCTTAATCTTTTTAGCATTTGGAATTGCAAATTAAATAGCTATAAGCCTTTTTGACATGTACCTTTGCATATATAAGTCCTTGATGTATTTGCTTATCAAAATTGAAGTGTCCATTCTTTCCGTCCATAATGATGATTGTGGACAAACCGTGGTGTTCAACATACCGCTTGCGTGCACGTGTTTTGTTGGTGTTAAAAGTCATGGATGTTCTCTGACGCCAGATTCTTTGGTGTCAAATGATTGTTGATGCCGGTAAATTTTGTGGTCTCGAGTGACCTTGCTACTTTATGCAAACTAAATGATACTTAATGCATTAATCAAAAAGCTTATCAAAATGATCATCCACAACTTCTTTAGACTCCGCTAACAATTTCTAGCAACTATTATGGTCCATTAAAGAATATCCCTCCAAGAATATACAACAGCATGAGGAACAACTCCATACCGTCTATGGAGATGTCTAGCAAGTCCAACACGGAAGTGATTCCTTTCCACATCTTCTGCTTAAACATGGCTTCACATACCTGCTAATACATTGAGAGAATTCACTTGTGTGCCTTTACCAAGCCTCCCTTGCATTAAATGTCACGTCTATTTTGTCTCCAACTTCCAGCTCCATTAAGGCCTTGTAATGTCGCCAAAATAGAAGTTCTAAGCTATTTTAGCTCCCCACATCAATCAACTCTATTATGTTCAAATTCAACCCCAATTGCTCCATCTTGTCTGCAACGTCCATAGTTCTATCATTAGATTCTGTCCTAATGCCAAGTACAAAGAACTTTGGTCGTTCTAAAGAAATGGAACCAGAGCTCTCATATCCTTCTATTCACTCTCGTCCCGTACCATTAATCAAAAGTTGCCCTCACGACTCACAACTTTTAGAACCATTATATTACTTTGAGAATGACTACAAGTTCTAAGACTTGGTTCAAATTCCTATTATCAAGTCCTCCTACACTACAAGAATAGGCCAACTAGATACCCGTAGATCTACTGAACTAGCCATGACGCTGCCTCCGAGATGGTCGCACCATTTTTTCCGCTCACTGTGTCATCCACATTGCTAGCACGGTGTCTAGAGAGTGTTTACCGTATTATATGCTTACCTTCCTGTATGTTTACGCATTGTCCATAGCGCGTGTTTACCACATCATGTGCTTGCCGTGTTAACCACTATGTATGAGGTGAGCTTCATATTTATTGGCAATTGTTCTCTGTTGAGTGTTAATTGTAATTGTATGTGCTTTTTTGCGCAAGCTGTAGAAGATAAAAATGACAATGTTTTTGGAGAGGATTCTGGAGGGGATCATTGTATGGTTCCTAGATAATTGATTGATTAACCATCACCAATTGAATTACGCCTCTGAGCGCCGCTTCTGCTAGTAGTTGTCTAAATATAATCCTTCATATTTTTTCATTCCCTCCTCACTGATGTGGTGAGGCATTGTTTGCACAAGAAATTTAGACGTACATGTTCCAATTCATAACGGCAGTGGTGGATCTAACGGTCGCAAATAGAATTCTTCAACCGATCCTAACACCAGCTTTTTTATAAACTACTTTGTCTACTCTATCCGCAACATGTTTGCAATTCTACACTTTTCACCCTCAACATTACTTCCTGCGCGGACCTAGTCCATTTGGTATATTTTTTCAAATTTTTTGCTCATTTCAGGCAATCTATGTTTTGAGGTTCCAAGTTTATAAGACCACAGTCTTCACTTACTAAAATAGATTAAGCATTCCCTACTATTCACTTCTTCATTCAGGCTCTAATTTCTCTTCAAACAATTCAATGTGAATAATAATTGTACTTACTTACATGACATGATCATCCCATATACAATCACTTAATAGTTGTGTATTTACTTTTCACATGTGAAGGAACCATTTATTCAAGATTTGTTTATTCTTTATACCACCTTTAACTTCTGACTTCTTTAAGTATAACTAAGCAATGTGAGATGCGGACAAGCAGTACAAAAAACCAATACTTATTACATATATTTGTTTAATTATACAAGAATACAGTCCACAATAGATTCCAATTTACTCTTTAACAATTGAAGATCCCATGGTAACTAATTTCTTTTAAAGAGCTCCAACCATCCACGACTACAAGGTATCTAATATCATATAACCAAAAAATAATTTCTATTTTCAAATTAATTGCCCTTTGCTGCAAACTAGGTGTATAAAATTTCCAACATTAAATCAAAATCCATGGCTGTAGGGCCCTACTAGTCTACTTTAGCTTTAACTTTAACTTATCTTTTTCTTTGATTCCATCTTTTACTTTTACTTTTAAAAAAATGCACAACTTTTTACACTCTGGGCTTGCAACCCTACACTCACCGCTCACCGCTCTCTGCACACAAAATAGCTTTGTCCTCCATGGCCATAGGGTTCCTACAACCCTCACCAAACTCACTCAGCATCCCCTTCTTAAAAAGTACCTCCCTAGGTACTTTGGTATACAAACAAATAAATAAGATAATACTAGAAACCCACGGCTATAGGCCCTCAAATGTCACCTTTCGCTCTAATTTTCACTTTCTCATTTATATTATTTCCAACTTTATCAAGAACTTTTCCCAAAAATTGCCCAACTTTTTTGCTCTAGGCTCACCGCTCACCGCTCTCCGCTCACCGCTCACCGCTCTGGGCACGCAAAATAGCTTCGTCCATTCATACACAACTTATACAAGCATGGTGACACATCTCAAGCTTACTTAGGCGCCTTGTGGTTGATTAATAAGGTGGTGACCTAACCCAGCCTTTTAATTGAACCCACCTTTAAACAAGTGTAACTTTTGCTCTAGGGCTCCGAATCCAACATTTTCAATTCGTATGGGTTCAATTCAGCATCACGAACTTGATTGGACCCTTAATGATCAGCTCCAGGCTTAGGTGTGACCCTGGAACCAGTCGGCAGCAGATAGGCTCCCCTATTTTCTACAGACTTATAATCCCAATTATCTCCTTGACTATAACTCCGTTTCATATGGTTGTTTTTTGGTTTCTTATTAGTTTTTTGTGCTTAACATGATGGCATCTTTCAATTAATCATTGGACTCGACCCTGGACCTCACAACCAGCGACCAACAATGCACACTTAACGTCTATGTTTACTCAAAATTGTGACCACACCTTCACTTGCACACCACATACACTTCACACGATCCACCCTACCTTATCACTAAGTTATGCATGAGCATCCAGTTGCGTCTTCTTATTCTTGTAGATTGATCAATTGCTTGGGTTGAGTTGATAGCAACCCTAATTCTAGTGAAATTTTGACAGCGCTTCCGCGTGACGTGTGGTGACTAGAAAATTAGGGTTCCCTGATGCGCAAGGAATTGACTACTAGCCGGGTGAGCGGAGAGGCTCCCTGAACTGATTCGATTCACCCTCCTTCCTTCAGTTCGTGTGCTTCGCCTTCAGCTCGGTATCTCGCCCTCTTGCTCTTCGTGGTCCTGCAGGGTTGTCTATCGTGACATTGTGACAGTGACGTGCCGTCATGACGTGACCTGTCGTGACGGACCCTCTCGTCACGACACAATAGAGTCAACCTAGGGTCAAAGCTGAACTTTAACCCTATGTATGGTACATATGTTACCTTGGCGTCGACGTGGCCGTCCTATGTGGCATTGACATCCTACGTGTCTCTCACCACTTTTATCCTTTGCTGTGTTGTATTAACCTTTGAGTGAAAATCAATTAAGTTGGGGGGTTTTTCAGAGGGAGCAGTTTAGGAGCGGACTGCACGCGGACATGCGATGACCGTCCGCGGACATGCCGCGGACTGCGTGCGGACACTGCCGCGGACTGGCTACGGATACGCAGCGGACTGAACTTGGACCCGCGGACTGAGTGCAGACCCGCGGACTGCCTGCGGATACGCAGCGGACAGGATATGTACCCGCGGACTGGCTGCAAACGCTGTTGCGGACTGATCGCGGACTGGCTGCAAACGCTGCTGCGGATTGATCGCGGACTGACTGCAAACGCTGCTGCGAACTGATCGCGGACTGGCTGCGGACACTACCGCGGACTGGCCGCGGATACGTAGCGGACTGGATGTGGACCCGCGGACTGACTGCGGATACGCAGCGGACTGGATGGAAACCCGCGGACTGGCTGCGGACGCTGCCGCGGACTGATCGCGGACTGGCCGCGGACACTGCCGCGGATACGTAGCGGACTGGATGTGGACCCGCGGACTGGCTGCGGATACGCAGCGGACTGGATGGGGACCCGCGGATTGAGTGCAGACCCGCGGACTGGATGCGGACACTGCCGCGGACTGGCTGCGGACACTTGTGCGGACTGATCGCGGTCACTGCCGCGGACTGGCTGCGGACTGATCGCGGACTCGCACCGGCCTAGGTGTGGGGGCGCCAATGCAACGCGGATTGGGAGTGGGGGAGCGCGGATATGGTAGTTAGGATATTTTTTTATTTAGTTATTCCATTTTTATTTCTGAAGATACAAAGGGCGGATTGGGAGACCAATTCAAAACAATTTGTACAAAGTTGTTCTTCATTCAAAATTACAGGGAAGTCCAAAAAGGCATTCTCTTCTTTCAAATAACCGAATACAAATTAGACAACACTTCACAACATAGAGAAGATGCTACATACCCTACAGTATCTAAGGACTATGAAATCACAATATACTATATACTACTCATTGCGGAAGAAATCCCATGGTATAGCTAGGTTGTAGGGCGGTCCTTTCAACAAGTCTACTACATGCGTGACAATTGATCTCTCTAGTGGATCGGGTTTCAACAACTCGTCCATGGCTTGCTCAAATCGCTTGGACAATGAACTCGGATCTTTGTTCTTTTGGAACAAGCTTGAAGAGCAATCGCGGTTGTAGATCCTCCTTGCCAAGTACCCCACTGCATACGCCTCAGATCTATGGTTGTGCTTATGCTTTATTCCCATTCTCCTCGGTGACGTTGGTGTTCCGGGCTTCCCATATACATGGAATAGCTCGGGGGCAGCATGACGATACTTAGCTCGGAAAGCACCGAGCTCTGTACTAGAGGGTCGACCGTAGTTTGACATCTTGTCTTCGCCGTCCCATGATGCCATTCCCCAATCACACACCCCGATGAACACTACATCTTTTTTCTCTTGCGGAAAATGAAGCATAACATTGTTGGGGCTCAAGTCGTTGTGCAAAATGCGCTGGGAATGTATCACATCCATGATGCAGAGTAGTGCCCATGCTAAATAGGCCCGATTTTTACGATACACGCATAGTTCCATACGAGCCTCAAGGTCGATTCCAGCTGTTTTAAGAATATCATCTTCGTGTTCCTCCTCATATTTTGAATCGATCCTCCAAATAGATGCTAGTGAGCCACCGTTCCACCATAGAGTATACGACTCGTATGTTCTTCTATCCAGGTACTGGATTTTGATAACCCCTGCATGGTCCACTGGACATGCTAACGCCTCAATTGAACGTTTCTCTCGGTTTTTTTCACGACTATCCTCCTTCATTGTTTTCCCCGCAAACTCCATGTGTGCTGGAATGCAACTTACACCGTCAATACTCACACAACGGACAACTCCAAAGCCTCCTTCATAATTTCTAGTATCCAACGCCTTTACCTCCGCATGCATTGGAAGCCACACTACACCTTCACGACCTCTACTCGCAACTCGCACAACCAAATCTTGATCAATCCAAGGAATAGCGAGGTTAGTTCTCCCTTTCGGCTTGATTGCTTCTACCCGCTCTTTGAGTCTCTCAAACAATAACTTCACTTCCATTGCTTGTTCGCTTACATCTTCCTTGTAATAGACATCCCAAATAGTCTTCACGGGGTTGTGAATAGCTTGTTTGGCAAACAAGCTGGGCCATGTATCCATTGAATGTCTCAATTTATCTTCGCGAAAATTTACTTCATTGGCAATATTTTGGATAATGAGTATCAATCTTGCCTCCATAGCTTCTAGTCCTGTAGCGCCGTTACACAAGTACCGTTTCTCCAACTTGGATAGACCTTTCTCTATCATCCAAAATAATATATCCGCTACAACCCTGCACTTAAATTCCTTGCTCATTGCATCCAAATGGCTTGTCCTTGCTCTTTTCTTGTAGGGCTCTGAGTCCTCTAAAAAAACAGGCCGTTTATCCCGCCCTTGTCCCGCTCCAACTGAAGGTTCGTTTGGAACCAAGGAATTTGTTGCAGATGGTACCGCACCATGTTGAACGGCCCTCAACGATGGCTCTCCTACTGCGGGCTCACCACTCGATCCGCCTGAACTGCGAGCTCCCGGGTGTCGAAATCCGCTCAAACTTTGAGATCCTCGTGACCGCCCTCCTTCTGTGGTCCCCCGCGCTGATCCTCGTGGAACCCTTCGAGATCCTACTGCGCCTCGTAAATATGATTGCGACCCACGAGAATTATTTCGTCCAAGTGCATGAAATTCTTGGTGCAGTTCTTCCATGCCGTGCCTGCGACCCCCGTCACTTCGCCCACTTCCACTACCTTGTCCTCTCGCCAACATACCACCACTCACACGATCGGCTGCAGTAGTGGTTGATTGAATTTCCACCTGATGAGCCTCGTGGAGTTGCATGTCTGCATCTTGATAATGCACCCTGCTATGGGCCATTCCTGTAAAGTAGTTACCGGTCACTTAAACCGGTCACTTAAAGTGCAGTGCGAAAGTGAGTGAGTCTGGAAAAAAATGACAAGGGTTACCTCCGCATTCGTCTTTCCCAACTCCTATACCCTCGAAACCCGTGCAATGGTGCTCGCGCAACAAGGTCTCGGGTTCCTATTGGGCAAGGAAATGGAGGGAAAAAAGTGAGGTCGTCAATGGCCTATCTGCCTTTATATAGGCTGCAAGGGGTCGGGAACATTGCGGATAGGGTTGGGAACCTGGAGAACCGCGCGGACGGGGAGCGGACGGGGCGCGGACTGGACGCGGATGGGGCGCGGATTAGGTTGGAAGAGCCCGCGGACTGCCCGCGGACTTGCTCGCGGACTGACAGCGGATTGCCCGCGGACTGCAGCGGATTGCCCGCGGACTGCAGCGGATTGCCCGCGGACTGCCCGCGGACGGGGCGCGGATTGGGTTGAAAGAGCCCGCGGACTGGCAACTGATTGCCCGCAGACTGACCGCGGACTTGCCCGCGGACTGGCAGCGGATTGCCCGCGGACTAGCAGCGGACTGCCCGCGGCCTGTCCGCTGAATGGGCGTCGTTTTTCTCCTTTGAATTGCTCTTTGCAACTGCCGTTGCTGTAGGGGTGGGGTTTGGGGGAGACAACAAGGTCGCCGTGTAACTACAAGTTTTGGCAATGTGAGAACGGTAATGTCCAAATTTGAACCTCGATATAAATGCATTCAAAATGGGTAAAAAATATCCCGTTGTGTATAACTCACTGTGAATTCCATGTTCGTAATGTCAAAGATAACAACATAAGAGCTTTGATTACACTAATTCAATCGGGAAATTAGACTTGGTCATAGTTTACTGAATCTTTAATCCTTCACTTCCACAAATTAATATGGTGCTCTAAGCTCTTGCAGCATCTCTTGCACGAACATTACTCCGCGTTCGATATCCATGACGTCCATGGCCTTGCCGATATCGAGGTATCTCCCCACCATTAAGCCATTCCTTCACCTCCGGGGCGACGTCTTCCAAAATGGCATCTAGCGCCGCCACAAGTAGTCGTTTTTGATGGTAGCGTTCTTCCCAATACAATTCCTCCGTTCCAGTGGTTGCAGGTAGTGTTGTATCACGATAAGCCCTTCGTAGTTCTAGATCCCCCACAGCTCGCTCGCCAGATGAGTTGTAATATGGTGGCGGTCCTAAGCCGTGCGCCAATTCGTTTCTTTGACGATTCCAATGCCACCCTAGGGTCTGGTAAAAAAACATCTTCATGCCGTAATCTGCCGGTTTGTCAGGATACATCTCGTTTGCTGCATGTACTAGTTTGTCCGGATCATCTAACAATTCTTCCCCTTGAAAGGTATGTCACAGTTGTGCCTTGGACATATTATGTCTCCAACTCCACTCAACAGGGTTCCCATTGAAGTCTTCAAGTGCAAAGTCATAATCATCTTGACGATACACCCAGTGACTTGGCATGATATCCCGTAGGCCAAATTGAAGATACAAACGTGGATGTAATGGCGCCCTACATACACCACAAGTACGCGAACGAATCATACTCTTGATTAGACAATGCGGATGGAACAAATGGCCACACGATCCAATCATATAACACCCTTCAGGACCCCAAGGATTATCGCAGGTAGGACATGATGATCCGTCGGATGTCATGGGGTGTGGTCTTTGCCACAACGGCTTTCCAATCATTTCAGTTGGATGATCATGCACTTCTTCAATGTCCCAACGGTGATCCTCTTCTGTTACAAGCCTCCAATCAATACTATTGTTGTTCAATAGTACCGACGGATCACTATCGTCCCAGCTGATTGGATACATGGTTTCATCACGAGGCCATGATGTGAGCAAAAGGGTCCTTAACTTCTTCTCCGATGTCCATTCAGCGCATATACTCTGGAATTCCGCCTCGTATTGCCGTGTCCGTGCCACAGCGAATAACGTTGTGATCATCATCTCTTCGCGCTCATCGATTATTGTTGAAACCAATAATTTAAGATTGTTTCGGGCCGATTCTTCATTCTCCCGATATGCTTTTGATTCATCCAACTCTTGTTGCAAACCTGCATGCGTCATCTCCGTTGCTACATGTTGTGCCTTGATTTCTTGTAGTTCCCTCTTTAAGTCTGCAACTTCAATCATGTACTTTTCATTACTATCGTTGACTTGATTGACTTGATTGCGTAGATGGGTCACTTCAGCAAGCAAGTTCTTCTTCTCTATCTCTAGCGCAAGTACTTTTGACACCGTTTGCACATCATCGTCTCGTCCATGTTGCAACCTCTTTATCTCCACACTAAGCACTTCCAATTGTGCTTGTAACTCACCATACTTATCTTCATCAAACTTCATCGGGGCGTCAGCGGCTTTGCTTTGAATAGCATTGGCCATCTCCAAAGTTTCTGAAAGTGGGTTTGACCCCTCCCCAATCTCGTTTGGGGCATGCTTGTCCAATTCTTTGCAATGAGTGTCTTCAACCTTCCTTTCTCTACGCTTTCGACCGCTACTATTCCTTGGCGAAACAAATATTTCTCGATTGAACGGCACTTCATCATTTGGATCGTCGTACAAAGTAGGGTTATCAAGGAACCATTGAGGGGCATTGTTTCTTGGAATCTCTCGAGGTTTCTTTGCTGAAAGATGGCGTCCAAGTCTCCGACCACCTGAAAAGGGGTCGTGAATCGTTGACCAATCCACTTCCTTCCCTAATTGATATTCTACATACATCAATGCTGCAATGGATCTAGGAATATTATTCTTAGGCCATTTCTCCAAGTTAGAAATGGCACGTAAGATCTCGAGGAACCTCCACTTCACATGCACGTCATTGATCTGTCTGTACGTGACTGCTCTCGCTGCACAATGTTTAGGGTGGAGCTCCGCAGGCCACCATCTGTCGAGATGCGCAAACTTGATGTACTCCAATGCACTGTCGGCTGTCCATGGCTCATGCACTGATTCTCAACCCTCCTTTGCTTGAAGATCACGATTTGCGTATACCTCCAGCTCCAAATCTGTTGGGTTCCTCTTTGTCCTTTTCACTGTAAAACCCTCCTCGCTTGGTTTGTCCACCATCATCCTCTGTGCTCCTTGAACACCACCTCCGCTTTCCATCATGAAATTCTTCTAAAGTCTTCTACAGATTCCCGTATCAGAAAAGTTACTTACAATAATATCTATTTCCTCTCCCACATTACCTATTATCATACAAAAATTATACAAAAATTCTAGAACAACTGCTCTATTCCAAAAATCTGAAGACTTCCTGCACTTCAAAATAGTGCTGCCCAGGCTACAAATTGAAGCATGCACTTCAAAATATTGTTTCCATGCTTGGATAGATTGCTGAAACCCCACCGTTGGCATAACCATCGCCTATAATAGTGAAAAAACAGATGCTTCTGAGGACAAACATCTCCCCTTGGGAAAATGAAGGTCCTCAAAAGGAGCACTTTCCCTCTTTGAAGCCCCGCACACCGCCGTCAACGTGGAGGCAAGTGCGTCAAGGCTTTCTAGGACTAAGAAAGTGTCAAGCCATGGGCCCTTTCCGCTTTCTATAACATGTGCACCCCGTCCGCGTCCCGTCCGTGGACATTCCCTGCCCAGCCCGCGGACGGGACGCGGACTGCCCGCGTCCAGTCCGCGGACTGTCCGCTCCCAGTCCGATCCCCGTCCACTCCCAATCCGCGGGCAGTCCGCGGACTCTCCGCTCCCAGTCCGCGGGCAATCCGCGGACTGTTCGCTCCCAGTCCGATCCCCGTCCGCTCTCAATCCGCGCGCAGTCCGCGGACTGTCCGCTCCCAGTCCGATCCCCGTCCGCTCCCAATCCGCGGGCAGTCCGCGGACTGTCCGCTCCCAGTCCGATCCCCGTCCGCTCCCTATCCGCGGGCAGTCCGCGGACTGTCCGCTCATAGTCCGATCCCCGTCCGCTCCCAGTCCGATCCCCGTCCGCTCCCAGTCCAATCCCCGTCCGCTCCCAGTCCGATCCTCGTCCGCTCCCAGTCCGATCCCTGTCCGCTCCCAGATTGTCTAAACCGTCCGCTCCCAGTTTGTCTAAACCGTCCGCTCCCAGTTCGCGCCCTATCCGCGAACTGTCCTCGCTCAGTCCGCAACCCGTCAGCGCGCCCAGTCCTAGCCCACTAACCCCTAGTCCAGTACACTAAACACTGAATATAGTGTAGAGGGATTATTCACGAAATCACTCACACTAGTTTCCATAAAAGCATGTGCATGCCAGGTTCTGATTGGGTATTTATTCTCAAGCAAGTGTGTGTCAGTCAACAATTGCATGTAAATTTTCAATTAGTGTAGGAAATTTCAAATAGTCTGGTCTACACTATATTCAACACTATACTCAAGGAACGGTGTAGTCTTCAAGGGAATTAATACATCAAAAAAAAAAAAAAAAAAAAAAAAATCGACAATGAATACAAGAAAGTAAGCCTTTAAAACAATACTTGCACATCAAATTTCATTTTTTACAATGGTCGTGCAATGTGTGCTCTAGAAGAACTTATAAGGTTTTTTGAAGAACACGTAAAGAGGGTTGGGAAAATTGCCTCTAGTAGATGGGAGTTCTCTATATTTTTTTTCTCAAAATCAAGTAGAAACTTGTACACATGTACACAACTTCATTTTTTTCTACTAAATAGGTAATTGATTTTGCGACTTTAGGCACCTAAACTATTTGAAATTCGCCTCGTGAAACACATATGCCGAATTAGTACGCATTATTTACATTCCATATCCGGAGCGCGACGAGGAGGCACCTTCACCGTCTTTGAATGCGGGGCTTTGGTTTTGCTCGGTCTGCTGGCAACTCTTCGTTAGGTGGGTCAACCAAAGTACTGTCGCGCATAAACCACTCCGGCACGGGGTTTCTAGGAATCGATAGCACAGGTAGCTTTGAAGAAAGTGCTTTGCCTAGATGCACGCCAAGGTTACCAATAGTGTACAAAGGTTGATCAAGCGTCGACCAATCAACCTGCTTTCCCAACTCACATTCCGCGTATATCATTGCTCCAATTCTTCTCGGAATATTATTTGATCGATACCGTATTTCGTGGGAGATGGCTCGTAAAACCTCTAAAAACCTCCATTTTATCTCAGTGGAGGTAATATTCGAATATGTCAATTGCTTCAATCGAAAATGGTCCTCATGTGCTTCCGAAGTATACCATCGGTCGAGGTGAGCAAAACCAATGTGTTCATACGCCTGTTGACAAGTCCATGGCTCCGGTAAATCCTCCCATCCTCTATATGCCAAATGATTAATGTCCCCGTAAATTTCTAGCTCCAAATCCGCAGGCTTCTTGGCTCTTTTCGAAGGACCCGGGCCCAAACGTGGCACATTTAAATTCTTCCTCCCCCCACCATCTCCACCACCTCCACCACCGCTATGCATGGTGAAAATGTTTCAAACAAACCTAAACCACTACGAAATACTTCTAATTGCTTTTCTAATACTAGCTAACTATTCTAATATGATTATGCCGCCTATAACTAATTGCACTTCAAAATAGTGCTACAATAAATCCCATGCAAGCACTTCGAAATAGTGCTGTTAAGAGATGGAAAAAAAGTATTAAATACTCGGCTTCGTCAAATCTCTGACAACTTCAAAATATTCTGTACCTGTGCTGATGTATCTGAGGACTAAAAATCCCCTTTCGGGTAATCTCCGTCCTCAAGAGGACCACGGACCCACCTGGAAACCCCGCACACCGCCGTCAACGTGGAGGCAAGTGCGTCAGGGTGCCCAGGATTCGTGGAAAAGTGTGCCTGCAAAATTTTCTCCCTCCCCCTTTATAGCACTCTGCCCGACCATGTCCACCCATGTCCAGGCCTGTCCGCCGCCGTAGGGTCGCAGCTGTCCGCGGGCAGTCCGCTCCCTGTCTGTGCCCTGTCCGCGCCCTGGCCGCGGGCAGTCCGCGCCATGTCCGCGGGCAGTCCGCGTTTAGTCCGCGACCAGTCCGACGCAGATTCCTTGTCCACTCAGTTACTTGTCCGCGCGCCTCTAAAAATTTTGCGTATCCTTTTTTGTATTCTTCATGTGGCCTTGGAATTTGGCACACTTATTATAAACATAGAGATGATCTTGTGCCAAAAATTTCAAGGTAAATTAACCCCTAAGGTACCAAGACAGTTTTACACCAAAAACACTTCAAAATTAATGGGTTCTAGTGCAATGAATTAAGAAGGTAACAAAAACTTTGATTTTTAGTTATGACCGTAGGATCTCAATAAAGGCTTATTAAGTAATACATGTTCAAAATTTCATAAACTTTGACCGCACGGATTGAAATATTATAGTGTTTGAAGTCAAGCAAATGGTTCATTTTCTTCCCTGCGTTTAGTGGATCAGCAGACTTTGACTTCAGTTAGTGTCAAAAAACTTCACTACACAAGGTCTAAATCTATTACCATCTTGTTAAGCATGATGTTAGCTCCTTACACACCAATTTTTAGAGGTAGAGACAGGGTGTAGCATATTCAAAACAAGTAAGCAAGGAGTGGAGGCTCGAAATTTGTTAATTCACACTTTAATTTTTTTTGAACTTAATGTGTTTTCGATTGATAATCCGAATGGTCAATAAGAAGCTTTACATTACGTATTGTTGTGGAAAAAATAAAAAGTGAAAAATATGAAGATCTCTAGGTTTTATGTGGAAAAGAAGAAGTTTTTTTGGTACCTTGCCCGACAATGAGTGACAATGTGTGAAAATGTTTGACTTGGGTTGGTATGCTATTTTTCACTAAAGACAAGAATTTTTTTTTGACAACATGAAGGGAAATAATATTACTTGCGACTACTGAAAATCTCACTTTCAATAGAGTATCATATCAAAAGTTTTTGGAGGTGCCCGAGGTGCCCGCCCTCCCCATTTAAAATTCAATACCCTATAACTTTTTCATCAAATGTTCAATTTAGGAAAAAATTGTTTTCCCACTGAGCTCTTGGTAATGTCTTTCTATAGTAAAAATTTCAAAGTGGAATGTTGGAAATTGACACCATAGGAACCTGACCGATTTTTCAAAAAGCCAAATTTGGACACTTGGTCCTGTAGGGGTTAACAAATAATCAGCCCTGGGGAGGATGTCAAAGTTGGCAGCTGTGAATGGCTCACAACTACACATCTT
>OZ020521.1:152004-227646 GCA_963971425.1 Bryoerythrophyllum caledonicum | reverse complement strand
AAACGAATAGAAAGATCGGGTGATAACCTTCGAAAGATTGCGTGTGGGGCATGGTGGTTCTTGATGAATAAACAAACAACCCTTGCCTTCTTAACAATCCTTTGTACCGACGCTTCTTTGCCCCAATCTTCCAGTAAAAGATCCAAGCAATGGGCAGCGCATTCTTGAACATAGAGATGTGGAATTTCTTGCATGATGTCACGACATGCGGCCGCCATGACTGGAGCATTGTCCGTGCATACTTGGACAACATTTGCATGTCCAACCATTTGCAGAAACGGTCGGATTTGAGAAACAACATAAAAGTGGACTTTATAATTTCCCGATGTATCGATGGTGCCTATGAAAACATCCCCTTTTGTGCATGACTGAACAACATTTAGCAAAGGTCGGTTCTGAACGTTGTCCCAGCCATCACTACATATTGTAACGCCATACTTTGATATAGCATTACCCATGGCTACATTGACAGTCGTTTGTACATCAACTTTTTTGTTTGTCAACAACTTCGTACGTACGGCATTGTAGGTGGGTGGATGGTAGGCGGGCATTCGTGCGCGTGCAGTTTCCTGAACCGCTTTTACAAAAGCAGGGTGCCTAATGATATTGAATGGAATGTTTGCTTCATAGAAAGCGCTAGACCAAGCCTTGTCCAAGAGATGCCTTTTGGAAATGTTGAAGCCCTCAGGCAAGGTCGCTTGACGTAGCTCTCGAGGTTCCCTATCTAAGTGCACGGATTCCACGCCACGACTTGTTTGGGAGTTCTGAATCTACTCCAGGTCGTCTACCACGGATTGTGTCAATAAGTGTTCCACTCCAATCCCATTCTCGTCATCAACACGTTGTTGGAAACATGGTACATCGTTGGCAGCATCAGAACGATTAGGAACAATCCCATCACAACTTTGAAACAACAAACGCACATGTGGAGGCACCATCCTACACAATTTGACGTCACGACCTAGATTACTAGGATGACGGTACCCAATATGCGACAACATCCTATCGGCTCTATAAACCATAGAGTGAGAACAAAACCGACACTTCACTTGTCGTGCAGCTCTTGAAGGAGCGTTGCCCATGTCTTCGTACCATAGATCCCATACAAAATTCCGACGCGGCATGGAGTCGCACTGAACTCAAAGCCAACTATGTGTCAGCAATTCCCTCCTCAGCAATGGGATTTCGAGCAATGCATTCTTGTACAAAGAATCCAAGGTCTTGAAAGCCACTATGGAGGATTAAGTACCGTCGCCTTGGAACGGCACTATTTTATACTGAAATTCAAATGGAACAGGCGCGGTTGGGGCGCGGACTAGCAGCGGACGTAGCCGCAGACAGCCCCGGACAACCCGAGACAGCCCGCGGACTGCCACGGACTGCCGCGGACAGCGCGCGGACTGCCGCGGGCTGCCCGCGGACTACAAGCGACAGTGGTTCGGACAGGCCGCGGACTGAGCGCAGACTAGCAGCGGACTGAGCGCGGAAGGGCCGCGGACTGCCGCGGACTGCCCGCGGACAGCCTTCGATGACGGAGTGAGGCGCGGATTGGCGCGGACACTCGTTCGACCCATGCTGAAAATTACTGCGACTTGAATCTACCGCAGTTGATGACATGTCTGCACATGTGGCATGCAGATTCCTTTCTGAATCCAACGTGTCTCTCCAGAGGTAAATGTGAAAATTGTGTTTTCTGCCATCAAAATGGCCCCGTCACAATAAAGTCACGATCCGTCACAATGTCATGCCGTCATTGTGTCGTGACATCGTGACATTGTGACGGAAATTGTCCCCGTCACGACACAATAGACAACCCTGTGGTCCTCTCGTCTTCGTGTTCTGGTGATCTTGCTCGTCCTCTTCCTGCTCCAGCTCGCGACCTCGCCCTCTTGCTCTTCGTGGTCGTGTCGTCTTCGTATTATGGTGATCTTGCTCGTCCTCTTCGTGCTCCAGCTCGCGACCTCGCCGTCTTGCTCTTCGTGGTCGTGTCGTCTTCGTGTTATGGTGATCTTGCTAGTCCTCTTCGTGTTCGAGCTCGCGACCTCGCCCTCTTGCTCTTCGTGGTCGTGTCGTCTTCGTGTTTTGGTGATCTTGCTCGTCCTCTTCGTGCTCCAGCTCGCGACTTCGCCCTCTTGCTCTTCGTGGTCCTATCGTCTTCGTGTTTTGGTGATCTTGCTCGTCCTCTTCGTGCTCCAGCTCGCGACGTTGCCCTCTTGCTCTTCGTGGTCGTGTCGTCTTCGTGTTCTCGTGATCTTGCTCGTCCTCTTCGTGCTCCAGCTCGCGACCCCGCCCTCTTGCTCTTCGTGGTCGTGTCGTCTTCATGTTATGGTGATCTTGCTCGTCCTCTTCGTGCTCCAGCTCCCGACCTCGCCCTCTTGCTCTTCGTGGTCGTGTGGTCTTCGTATTCTCGTGATCTTGCTAGTCCTCTTCGTGCTCCAGCGCGCGACCTCGCTCTCTTGCTCTTCGTGGTCCTGTCGTCCTCGTGTTTCTCGTGATCTTGCTCGTCCTCTTCGTGCTCGTGCTCGCGACCTCGCCCTCTTGCTCTTCGTGGTCATGTGGTCTTCGTGTTATGGTGATCTTGCTCGTCCTCTTCGTGCTCCAGCTCGCGACCTCGCCCTCTTGCTCTTCCTGGTCCTGTCGTCTTCGTGTTATGGTGATCTTGCTTGTCCTCTTCGTGCTCTAGCTCACGACGTCGCCGTCTTGCTCTTCGTGGTCGTGTCGTCTTCGTGTTATGGTGATCTTGCTCGTCCTCTTCGTGCTCCAGCTCGCGACCTCGCCCTCTTGCTCTTCCTGGTACAGTCGTCTTCGTGTTATGGTGATCTTGCTTGTCCTCTTCGTGCTCCTGCTCGCGACCCCGCCCTCTTGCTCTTCGTGGTTGTGTGGTCTTCGTGTTATGGTGATCTTGCTCGTCCTCTTCGTGCTCCAGCTCGCGACCTCGCCGTCTTGCTCTTCGTGGTCGTGTCGTCTTCGTGTTATGGTGATCTTGCTCGTCCTCTTCGTGCTCCAGCTCGCGACGTTGCCCTCTTGCTCTTTGTGGTCGTGTCGTCTTTGTGTTATGGTGATCTTGCTCGTCCTTTTCGTGCTCCAGCTCGCGACCTCGCCGTCTTGCTCTTCGTGGTCGTGTTGTCTTCGTATTATAGTGATCTTGCTCGTCCTCTTCGTGCTCCAGCTCGCGACCTCGCCCGCTTGCTCTTCGTGGTCGTGTCGTCTTCGTGTTATGGTGATCTTGCTCGTCCTCTTCGTGCTCCAGCTCGCAACCTCGCCCTCTTGCTCTTCGTGGTCGTGTCGTCTTCGTGTTCTGGTGATCTTGCTCGTCCTCTTTGTGCTATAGCTTGCGACCTTGCCCTCTTGCTCTTCGTGGTCGTGTCGTCTTCGTGTTTTGGTGATCTTGCTCGTCCTCTTTGTGCTCGAGCTTGCGACCTTGCCCTCTTGCTCTTCATGGTCCTGTGTACCTAATTCACTCTTCCAGTGGCCGGGGCTTCCGGCTCTCCCTCTCTCAGTTCTCTCTCCTCGCACATTCCTTCCACACACTCAATAATCTCCCCTCTCGAGGGGGTACCCCCCAGCCTAGCTTCGTTCCCATGGGTGTTCCCCGCCGCCTTTGGCCCTTCTTCGATTAATGACTTCCTTCTTACAAAGCCTATTAACCCCATGACTACTAATTCCGTGCCACCCTTGCATTAACAAAAGTGGGTGTGCCACTAACCAAGGAATATCTAAATCTAACTTTAACCCCATGCCACATGGTGCGTTCATGACCTCCAATAAGTGAGCCATTAAGGCTAATTTCAAGTTACAAAAAACCACTACTCTACTTAGCTCGAATTCCCTTGCTTGGAGGAATTCCTATTTTTACTTAGTGATTGGTGAGGAGTTTGCCAAGCCTTTTGGACGCTTTTAACTCCTTTTTTAAGGGCTTTTTAAGCCCCCACATTTTTCCTTCTCTCCACCGTCATTTTTCTTCTTTTTTCCTAATTTTTTCCCCGTGATTTCCTCACCGTGGCCAATTGCGGTCCCCGATGCGGTAGGAGGTAAATTCGTCTCCACCACTTCTATTTCTATTTTTTTCCCCTTTCTTCTATTGTTTTCCTTTCTTTTGTCCTTTTCTATTTTTTCCTTTATTTTTTTCCCTTTCTATTCATTTTTTGGTTAACTTTATAAAATCCGTGGTTGCCAATAATTGGCTCCTATTTGAGGAATTAGTGAATGGAAAGGCTACTTAGCCCTTTTAATCAAAAAACCATGAGCTAACACATGGGTTAACCTCATTCCACTACTTGTTAAAGTTAATGGGCACAATGCGTGGCCCATTCGTCACCGTGAGCCGTTTTGCAGCTCACACTTGGCGGCCATCTGGGACAACTCGAAGATGCAGAGAACCCATCTCTTGCTTATGGGCACACGATCAAGTTCTAGCTTTTTGTGTTCGAATGACCGATGGTTGTAACCAAGATTTAGAGGTTCAACGATGAAGGTTGTGAGCAAATCACACCTTGTCCTCTTTGCATCGGTTGCCTGATGTTCTGGTGGAGAAATCTTTGCCGTTAACGGTTTGGAGTTGAATGGAGTTGTTGGGAAAGACCTCCTTCACAAGATACGGTCCCAACCACAAGGCATCGAATTTGCCAGGGAAATCCATTCTCCTTGCATCTTGGAAGAGGACTAGCATGCCCGGTTGTAACGATCGGGCCTTGTTTCGTTTGTCGAAGGCGATCTTTCTTTGACGTTGGATGGCTTCCATGTTCTGGGCGCTCCATTGGCGCATTTCATCGAGCTTCTCCAATCGTTCTAACCGATCGGCTAAGGACGTGGCGATGGACCATCGTTCGCTCACGGCCACTCGCAAGGAGGGGATCTCGAATTCTATTGGCAAAATGGCTTCAATGCCATACACCAATGAGAAGGGAGTAGCATGGGTGGTCACCTTGAAGGTGGTTCGGTTGGCCCATAATGCGGCCGGGAGTTTCGTGTCCCAGTCCCTCTTGGAATCGGTGACCGTCTTCCTCGAAATATTCACGAGGGTTTGGTTGACCTGCTCGATGTAACCATTGATTTGAGGGTGATAAGGGGTGGTCTTACGATGGTTGATCTTGAACCGGGTGGTCATGGCCTCGATCATCTCGTTCAAAAAATGTTTCCCCCTATCACTAATGAGGATTTTGGGACATCCAAACCGGATAATGATTTGTTCGAACAAAAACTTGGCCGCATGATTAGCATCATTGGTTTTACGGCTCGAGCCTCGGCCCACTTGGTGAGGTATTCGGTTGCCACCACAATGTGCTTCATCCCACTAGAAGAGCTAGGGTGCACCTCCTCCACGTAGTCAATACCCCACTTCTCGAATTGGACCAAGGGCAAGGACACGCGTAGTGGCATACTCATTCGATGGTCATTTCGGGCATACCGTTGACAAGCGTCGCATCGCTTGGTGTACTCGTGGGCGTCTTGGAACAATGTGGGCCAATAGTAACCCGCGCGAAGGACCTTTTGGGCCGTTAAGGTCCCAGAGAAGTGCCCTCCGCATGCGCTGTCGTGGCAAGCCGAGAGGATCGTGGGGATTTCCATGGACGTCACACATCGATGTAGCATGCCGTCAACCCCACGGCGGTACAATTTGCCTCCCACTATGGTAAAGTGGCGGCTATGAAGGCGAACTTTCCTACGCTCGTTTTTGGACAATGAGTCCGGTAGAATGTGGGTAGTGAGGAATTTGGCCACCTAATTGTACCATGTGGGAATAGAGGATACTTTAAACAAGTCCTCATCTACCAAGGCCTCGTCAATGGGGACTACACCGGTTTCCTCTGAGAGACGGGAGAGGTGATCCGCTTGAAGGTGCATCCTCCCTGGGCCGTATTCAACCGTGTAGTCAAACTCCTCTAAAAGTAAGGCCCACCTCGCCAAACGACCACTCAAGTCCGCCTTGTTGACAAGGTACTTGATGGCCATGTGATCCACGTAGAACACTACGGGGTTGAGTAACAAGTAGTGGCGGAATTTTTTGACCGAAAAGACCATTGCCAAACACTCACGTTCGGTGGTGGTGTAGTTCTTTTCGGCGGGGTTTAATTGCCTACTTGCAAAGGCAATGGGGTGGTCCTTGCCATTAAGGCCCACCGGTTGGCACAAGGTGCTCCCAACAACCACCGCCGAGGCATCACAAAAGATGTGGAAGGGCAATTCCCAATTCGGGGGCCTCAAAACCGGGCAGGTGGTTAATTCCCCTTTCAAGACCTCGAAGGCCTCTTGGCAGTTGGGAGTCCACTCGAACCTTACGTTCTTTTGGATAAGTCGAGTAATAGGCATGGACTTCGTGGCATAGTCATGGATAACCTCCCAATACCACCCTATGTGCCCTAGGGTTTTCTGTATTTCTTTGACGGTTGTGGGAGGGCTTAACTCCACTATGACCTTCACCGTGTTGGGGTCTGGTTCTCTACCTTCCTTGGAAACCACAAATCCTAGCAAGACTCCCTTCTCTACGGCGAGGAAAATCTTTTCGGGGTTGAGAGCGATACCGGTGCGTCTACACCATTCGAAACTTTGCCTCACGCACGTGAGGTGGTGGTCCTTCGTGGACTGGGTGCTAAAATCATCAATGAATACCGTCAGTGATTTATGCAAGAGGTCTGAGAAAGCATAGGTCATGGCCGTCTGGAATGAGGAAGGGGCATTACAAAGCCCGAAAGGAATGACCAAATAAATGAATGTCCCTCATGGGGTAGTGAAGGCGGTCTTGTGATAGTCCTCGGGAGCAATGGAGATTTGATTGTAGCCCGAGTAGCCATCCATAAACGTGTAGAGCTCATGACCACCTACCTCCTCTAAGATGGTGTTGATAATTGGCAAGGGAAAGTGGTCTTTTTGGGTGTGGTGGTTGAGTTTCCTATAGTCAATGCACACCCGTAGCTTCCCATTCTTCTTTTTAACCAACACCATAGGGGAGACCCAATCGGATATTTCCACGGGTTTAATGAACTCCGCTTGGTGTAGCTTCTCCAACTCTGCCTTGACAATGAGTGGCAGGTTAGGATTCATACGCCGCTCTTTTTGTCTAATGGGAGTAGTGCCCGGGAGAAGGGAGATGTGATGTTGTGTCACCGCCGGGGGAATGCCCTTGAGGTCTTTGTATCACCACGCAAAAATGTCCCCAAATTCGACCACGAGCGACTTGTATTTCACCATCTCTTCCTCGGCCAATCCAACTCCCACCTTTGTACTATGGACTTCTTCATCCTCATGAGAGACCACCATCAATTTCCGGTCATCGTGATGTACGTGTGGTTGTTGAGTAGGTCCCTTGTACCAATCATTCGGAACTTGGGGGTACGTTGCTCCCGAACCACTAGCTAGTATACCGGTGGATCTTCTCCTAAAGTGAAGAGATGGGTTGAGAGGGGCTTCGTCCCCCAACACCTCCAATTCGTCCCCTTGTGTGCCATCAACAGCCATTTCAAATACCGCCGCGGGTTCTAAGTCATCGAGGAGGGAAACCACGCTAAGTTCCAATCCGGGTTCCTCCTCAATCAGCTCACTCTCCATGAAATGCACGGACATGGCTTCATCCGCGCTCGAGGTGGGGTGCTCCCTCAACCAGTCTACAAATTCCCCGGTGGAAACCCACTCGTAAAGGCCCGGTCCCATGCTCTTGAACGGCATCACGTCGGCCCTCGAGGGTTGGGCCCTATCCAGCGCCTTGTGGGGTGCGAACCTCACTCTCTTGGGGAGTTCTTTTCTCAACACTTCTTACGACTCATCCTCCGAAGGGCCCATACAATCATGGCATAGTCCTAGCCTACTCGGTTGGATATGGACAGTAGTAGGATTCTCAGGGGGCCCGTAGGTGATGCGTGGCTTCGGTCCTCCCCATTCCACCGTGGCATTGGCGATTCGCAACCACGGTCTACCTAATAGCAAGGGATATGCCTCCTTGTTGGTGTGCATTTGAATGACTTGGAAGCTGAGGGAGTACTCTATTCCCCCCGTGGTAACTTTACAACCACTAATTTGGCCTAACGGGGCCTCCGAGCTTTGATTAGCCATGTTGATGATGTAAGGTGATCGTTCCGTGATGTCTAGGCCCAATTTCTCCATAGTTGAGAGGGGCATGATGTTCAAACCACTACCACCGTCGACTAGTACGTTGGGTACCACCTTATCTACGATTGAGACCTCAACTTGAACCGCCTTGACTTCGATATTGGGGTGTGCGGATTTTACACGAGCCGCCAACTTAACCTTTGCCTTGGGCCTCCGCTTCACCGCGGTGCCCGACCTAAGGACCTTCCTCATGGGTGGGGATACCTCCAGTAGTTGGGCTATGGTGATGTCCGCCTTGAGACAACTCAAATCCGCCCATAAATCGTAAGGCCCTTCTCTCACGTGTTCCTCGACACGTGGGAATGTGTTCACTGCGGAACTAGGGACCGGTGGACCTTCCTATGGTTCTTGGGAAGTGGATAATGGTGTTCGGGGCCTAGGTGTCCCATGGGAGGACCTTAAGTTGGCCCGTTTAGTGCCTTCCACCGCCTCCTTGGTGGTGTCGTTTAGGTCGGAGAAGTGAGGTGAGTCCTCCTCCGAGGTATCACCATTCTCCAGTGTGGGTGGAGGAGGACTCGAGTACCTAGGTTCTCGCCGGTTGGACCGAGTTTGGACCACCAACGCCGGTAATTCACAAGACCTTGCCCCCTTGGTCGAGCTAACCTCGTGGAAGACTACATTGAGCTCGGTAAGGGATGGGGTGTGCGTGGACACAACCTCACTTGACATTGTGGCATAGCGAACATCTTGTGGGCCTTGGTTTTGTTGGCCCCCGTGTTTTTGTTGGCCCCCGTGGTTTGATTGGCCACCGTGGTTTGGCCCTTGGCTTATGGGGATGTAACCGTCCTTGGTATTAACCTCCATTGGAGGAGTTTGACTTTGGCGGTTGTTGTTGTAGTCATAGTAGAGGCTAGGTGGCCTAAGAGTATTATCGGAGGTGGGGTTACGTGCACCTCTCAAATGGTCTTGAGCTTGTTGAGGGTAGTTCCTTGGTGGAGAGGGCATGGGGATTACCTTATCCGGCCTTCGACACACTTGGGTAAGGTGATTACCCCCATAGTTACCACATACTACTCCACTTTCGACCCAACACTACCCAGGTGCGTGTCTCTTGTCACAAGTGTGATGGATTTCATACCGTGGTCGTGGAGGTCCCCCATAACCTTGGTTTGGTGGTGTATAGCTTTGCGGGCCATAGTTAGTTGCCACCGGTGGTTGATTCCTATGGGGAGATACATACGGGGGTTGAGCGACCTGATACTACTGTGCTGCCGCTGGGGTGGTTTAAAAGGGACTAGTGTGCCCCGGTTGGCCACATTGAGTGCACCATAGGCCTGAAGCATGTCTACCAGACTCTATGGGTGGAGGCGTGGGGTTAGGGACTTGGTTTTTAATCAACAAGGCCATTTGGTCCTACATGGCCTTGATTTGTTGCGCTAGTTGGTCCTGGAAACCTTGCTGGCCTTGGAGGATTTCATTCTTCATTTCCTCCTTCCATGTGCCCCGCTCTTCGTGATAGGTGAGCTCGGGGAGAGCTGCTGGTGGTCTAACGTTCAAGGGTGGAGCATAGTAGTTCCACGTAGGAACTTGTGCGCCTGTGGATCCTTTGTTAGGTTCTAAGACTGGTCCCTTGCCCTTGGAATGGATGGGTATGAAACTAGGAATATGGTGATCTTCCTTCCTCCACATGCGCTCTTGGTCTCGATCCACCTGCTCTATTAGCCTAGCTTGTACCTTGGCCTCGTCTAACGATGCGGGGCGGACCTTCAAAATCTCCTTAATGGTTCCCTCATTGTCAACCTTGGATAAAGAATTGGGTTAAGGTGTCATTGATGAGGAGGTTTCCCACGAACCTTGTAACCACCAGGTCGAATCTCCTAATGTATGTTGTGATATCCTCCCCAGGACCTTGGCGTAGCGCGGCTAGGGCTGTGAGGGCATTACTTTGACCAACTTCGGGTCTAAAGTGCTCCAAAAAGGCCCTCATGAGGCTATCCCAATCCTGGAAGGTGTCGGGGGGGTGGTTCCTATACCACTCGTAAGCGGCATCCTTTAAGGTACACGAGAACCACACTAGGAAATACCCGGTGTTGGTGATGAGGCAAGTAGTGAGGAGCTCCAGAAACCGTTCCATGTGTGAGGAGGGGTCTTCATCCTTGGTTCCTCTAAATGTGGGCAAATTGGGTGGCATAGGCGCCGCTTACAAGCCCTCCGGTACTACGATTGGCAAACCCCTTGGCTAAACCAAGGGGTTGATGGGAGGCCGAACCGGGGGTGGTCCTCCAGAGGCCATAGTAGGGCCTGAGGTGTTGCCTCGTGGACTAGTGGTGTTGGTGGTATTCATCGGGTCAATTGAAGATATAGAAAAAGATGGGTAAAAAGGAAGGGGAGGAGCTGGGATAGCCTCTAGCTGAACCTCTAAGAATCCTTCCGCCGTGTCCTCGGTGAGTTCCCTAGACCTACTCCTTCGTTCACTCGCCGGTTCCCACGGTGGTGTGAGGGAAGGTCTTTGGGACCTTGTGGCACGGGACATCTACTCTAAGGTCCACAGTTAAGATCTTGTCGTTCGTTGATGGTAGTCATGTCTCCCCAAAAGGTTTCCCGTCGAAGGTTTAAAGGTCGTGGGTGGAACTACACGAAGCACGGCCTGTCTCGAACGATGAGTGGGTTTGTTCAACACTCTTACTCCCAATACTATCACGAGGATGGACTGACTCACGACCAAGACCAGAGTTTTTAGTTGTGGAGTTTTAGCTCGATGAAGCCGCGGAAGAATCCTATTAAGGACTACCCTTCAAGGGCAAACGACAAAAGGCTAACCGAATTGAGGAATGTCTCTACGAGCATCACCCCGTTGGAAAGTTGTCCCCCAAGTGGTGCCACATGGTACAAATCCTTACTGTGGGGCTGACCTAGGCTTCAACTTGATAAAAGGTGGGGTTCCTTGGTATCCTTGGTATCCCCCTTCCACCTTTTACCACTTTGAGCTAGGCATCATCCTCTAGGAGGAAAACGACACAATAATGGGACGGCATGCAACAATGTGTGTATGCAGCGTTATCACCATGAAAAAGACATACCTTGATGCGTCTCCAGCGACCCTGTCACTATTAGTTGAAGTCGACCGTGGACCTAATCGCACTTCTAACGATTCTAAGGCCAACCCATGGATCGCATACAATGTTTTAGAGGGGGATAACTTACCTTTAAGCAACTCCAACCAACCCACTTGTTAGCACAAGGTTCGTTGTATGTAATTTCGTGGTTGGCCCACCGTAGCGGTTCTAAGGCAAGTGTTCCACACGGCTCAAGTGGGAAATCAGGGTTTCCTAGCCCTAGTGTGGTCACCACATCCAAGTTGGTCCTATTTACTACTCGCGGTCCTAAAAGAGGGTGTAGTGCACATACCGCACGCAGCGCTCCTTCCAATTAGCACCCCTTTGTCTTGGATGCGTCCACGACTCTACTCTCCTCCACAGTGGCTCAATTGGTCATGCATACCATTAACTTGCATCACACAACTCAAGACTATTACTCAACACCAAGTTATTCTTACCTTGGTGGTTAGTCAAACGCGGGGGGAAGGAAGGGGCGCCCTTGTCCCATATCCGGGCTCATGCACCCTTCCCCTTCGACCTAAGGGCTCATTGTAAATCCTTGTAGATTTCCGTGGGAGGGCCTCAACCTTTCACCCCTAGGCCCCTTGCTCAACTCAAGCCACAAGCCTAGAAGGGGATCCCCCCAACACAAGGTGTTTTGTGGTTGGAGGGTCAGGAAATCCACACTCTCTTCTATACCCCCACCATTAAACACAACTTGGCGTTCATGCATACACAATATTTCAAGACCTTCACAAACCATTCATAATTAATGATAACTCAACCATACATAAGCAAGTTGGGCACTTACCTCGAGCTACCCAATGCTACTACATACCCATAAAGCTATTAGCGTTTGTACCTACATCCAACGGTAGAGTGATTAACACAATCAAACCATGAACACGCCTCCTCCAGGCAAACGCACCAAAATGTGAGCCAAATAAACCGCCCCTACAGGGTGGCTTATCTTGAACACAAGATCCTAATACGGGGCCTAGTTGCTTGTGTGACCAATCCTCAGCCCATTCATACACAACTTATACAAGCATGGTGACACATCTCAAGCTTACTTAGGCGCCTTGTGGTTGATTAATAAGGTGGTGACCTAACCCAGCCTTTTAATTGAACCCACCTTTAAACAAGTGTAACTTTTGCTCTAGGGCTCCGAATCCAACATTTTCAATTCGTATGGGTTCAATTCAGCATCACGAACTTGATTGGACCCTTAATGATCAGCTCCAGGCTTAGGTGTGACCCTGGAACCAATCGGCAGCAGACAGGCTCACCTATTTTCTACAGACTTATAATCCCAATTATCTCCTTGACTATAACTCCGTTTCATATGGTTGTTTTCTGGTTTCTTATAAGTTTTTTGTGCTTAACATGATGGCAGCCTTCAATTAATCATTGGACTCGACCCTGGACCTCACAGCCAGCGACCAGCAGTGCACACTTAACGTCTATGTTTACTCAAAATTGTGACCACACCTTCACTTGCACACCACATACACTTCATACGATCCACCCTACCTTATCACTAAGTAACGCATCAGCATCCAGTTGCGTCTTCTTATTCTTGTAGATTGATCAATTGCTTGGGTTGAGTTGATAGCAACCCTAATTCTAGTGAAATTTTGACAGCGCTTCCGCGTGACGTGTGGTGACTAGAAAATTAGAGTTCCCTGATGCGCAAGGAATTGACTACTAGCCGGGTGAGAGGAGAGGCTCCCTGAACTGATTCGATTCACCCTCCTTCCTTCGGTTCGTGTGCTTCGGCTTCAGCTCGGTATCTCGCCCTCTTGTTCTTTGTGGTCCTGTCGTCTTCGTGTTCTGGTGATCTTGCTCGTCCTCTTCGTACTCCAGCTCGCGACCTCGCCCTCTTGCTCTTCGTGGTCATGTCATCATCGTGTTTTAGTCATCTTCCTCGTCCTCTTCCTGCTCCAGCTCCCGACCTGGCCCTCTTGCTCTTCGTGGTCGTGTCGTCTTCCTCTTCTGGTGATCTTGCTCATCCTCTTCGTGCTCCAGCTCGCGACCTTGCCCTCTTGCTCTGCGTGGTCGTGTCGTCTTCGTGTTATGGTGATCTTGCTCGTCCCCTTCGTGCTCTTGCTCGCGACCTCGCCCTCTTGCTCTTCGTGGTCATGTCGTCTTCGTGTTATCGTGATCTTGCTCCTCCTCTTCGTGCTCCAGCTCGGGACCTCGCCCTCTTGGTCTTCGTGGTCGTGGCGTCTTCGTGTTCTGGTGATCTTGCTCGTCCTCTTCGTGGTCGTGTCGTCTTTATGTTCAGGTGATCTTGCTCGTCCTCTTCGTGCTCCAGCTAGCGACCTCGCCCTCTTGCTCTTCGTGGTCGTGTCGTCTTCGTGTTCTGGTGATCTTGCTCGTCCTCTTCGTGCTCCAGCTCGCGACCTCGCCCTCTTGCTCTTCGTGGTCGTGTCGTCTTCGTGTTGTGGTGATCTTGCTCGTCCTCTTCGTGCTCCAGCTCGCGACCTCGCCCTCTTGCTCTTCGTGGTCGTGTCGTCTTCGTGTTCTGGTGGTTTTGCTCGTTCTCTTCGTGCTCCAGCTCGTGACCTCGCCCTCTTGCTCTTCTTGGTCCTATCGTCATCGTGTTCTGGTGATCTTGCTCATCCTTCCTGTGCTCCTGCTCGCGACCTCGCCCTCTTGCTCTTCGTGGTCATGTCGTCTTCGTGTTATCGTGATCTTGCTCCTCCTCTTCGTGCTCCAGCTCGGGACCTCGGCCTCTTGGTCTTTGTGGTCGAGGCGTCTTCGTGTTCAGGTGATCTTGCTCGTCCTCTTCGTGGTCGTATCGTCTTTATGTTCTGGTGATCTTGCTGTCCTCTTCGTGCTCCAGCTCGCGACCTCGCCCTCTTCCTCTTTGTGGTCTTGTCGTCTTCGTGTTCTGGTGATCTTGCTCGTTCTCTTCGTGCTCCAGCTCGCGACCTCGCCCTCTTGCTCTTTTTGGTCCTGTCGCCATTGTGTTCTGGTGATCTTGCTCATCCTTCTCGTGCTCCAGCTCGCGACCTCACCCTCTTGCTCTTCGTGGTCGTGTCGTCTTCGTGTTATGGTGATCTTGCTCGTCCTCTTCGTGCTCCTGCTTACGACCTCGCCCTCTTGCTCTTTGTGGTCGTGTTGTCTTCGTGTTCTGGTGATCTTGGTCGTCCTCTTCGTGCTCCAGCTCACGACCTCTCCCTCTTGCTCTTCGTGGTCGTGTCGTCTTCGTGTTGTGGTGATCTTGCTCGTTCTCTTCGTGCCCCAGCTCGCGACCTCGCCCTCTTGCTCTTTTTGGTCCTGTCGTCATCGTGTTCTGGTGATCTTGCTCATCCTTCTCGTGCTCTAGCTCGCGACCTCGCCCTCTTGCTCTTCGTGGTCGTGTCGTCTTTGTGTTCTGGTGATCTTGCTCGTCCTCTTTGTGCTCCAGCTCGCGACCTCGCCTTCTTGCTCTTCGTGGTCGTGTCGTCTTCGTGTTCTCTTGATCTTGCTCGTCCTCTGCGTGCTCCAGCTCGCGACCTCGCCCTCTTGCTCTTCGTGGTCCTGTGGTCTTCGTGTTCTGGTGATCTTGCTCGTCGTCTTCGTGCTCCAGCTCGCAACCTCGCGCTCTTGCTCTTCGTGGTCGTGTCGTCTTCGTGTTATGGTGATCTTGCTCGTCCTCTTCGTGCTCCAGCTCACGACCTGGCCCTCTTGCTCTTCGTGGTCGTGTCGTCTTCTTGTTATGGTGATCTTGCTCGTCCTTTTCGTGCTCCAGCTTGCGACCTCGCCCTCTTGCTCTTTGTGGTCCTGTCATCTTCGTGTTGTGGTGATCTTGCTCGTCCTCTTTGTGCTCTAGCTCGCGACCTCGCTGTGAGCCGCCAAAACGACTCCCGAGGATGAATGGACCGCACATCAATTGTGTTAGGTTCAACTAGTAGTTGAAGTGGGTAATCCAATAGGATTAACCCATGATTTTTGATCAATACGGCTAAATGGCCTTTCCGTTCACTAGTTCCTTAAAATGGAGCCACTCTATGGCGACCACGGATTTTATTTAGTGAACCAAAAAAATAATTAGGAAGGAAAAAATGAAGAGAAGGTTAGAAAAAGCCAAAATAAAAAAGATGAAGAAGAGAAAATACAAAAACAATAGAAAAGGAAGAAAAATAAAGTTGTGGGGAAGAAATTACCTCCTACCTAGTCATGGACCGAAATTGGTCATGATGAGGAAATCACGAAGGTAAAAATTAGGAGAAGGAGAGAAACGATGGCAAGGGGAAGGAAAAAAGAAGGAGGTTTAATAGCCCCTAAAAAAATGGTTGGAAGAGTCCAAAAGGTGGGGCAAACCCCTCGTTGATCACTAGGGAAAATTAGGAATTACCCCAAGCAAGGGGAATTCAATCTAGGTAGATTAATTGATTTTGCAACCTTGGAATTAACTTAATGGCTCACTTATTGGAGATCATGCACACCCATGTGGCATGGAGTCAAGTTTAGATTTAGATATTCCTTGGTTAATGTGACACCCACTTTTGTTAAATGCAAGGGTGGCACGGAATTAGTTAGTCATAGGTTTATGGCTATTTTTTTGAACAAGGTCATTAATGGAAGGAAGCAAAGGCGGCAGGGAACGCCCTTGGGAACGTAGGGGAAGCCAAGGGCTTGGGGGTCACCCCTGGAGAGAGGTTCATTATTCAAAAAGTGTGAGTAGGAAGGGAGTGAGGGAATGTAGAAGTGAGGACTAGAGAAGAGCCGGACTGGAGAAGAGCCGGCCAGTGAGTAGTTTTTTTGGTAGGAGGTAACAAGTTCGGTAGGAACCAGCAGTAGAGGAGCACGATCACGAAGAAGAAAAGACGACTAGCAGAAGAGGAGCACGATCACGAAGAAGAAGAGAGACGACCAGCAGTAGAGGAGCACAATCACGAAGAAGAGAGACGACCAGCAGTAGAGGAGCACGATCACGAAGAAGAGAAGATGACCAGCAGAAGAGGAGCACGATCACGAAGAAGAAGAGACGACCAGCAGAAGAGGAGCACAATCACGAAGAAAAGAGACGACCAACAGTAGAGGAGCAGGATCACGAAGAAGAGAAGACGACTCGCAGTAGAGGAGCACGATCACGAAGAAGAGAAGACGACCAGCTGAAGAGGAGCACGATCACGAAGAAGAGAAGACGACCAGCTGAAGAGGAGCACGATCACGAAGAAGAGAAGACGATTGGCAGAAGAGGAGTACGATCACAAAGAAGAGAAGACGACCAACAGAAGAGGAGCACGATCACGAAGAAGAAGAGACGACCAGCAGGACGACTGAAGCTGGGTCACACAACTGAAGGAAGGAGGGTAAATCGAATCAAACCAGGGAGCCTCTCCTCACCCCCCGGCTAGTAGTCAATCCCTTATGCAATAAGGAACCCTAATTTTGTAGATACTAAAACCACGCGGAAGCGCTGCCAATTTTTTGCTAGAATTAGGGTTTGCTTCACATTTAACTAAACAACCGGATAAATGGTCATTAGTAAGTAAAAGCAGCTGGAGGTTCATTCTTAACAAGGTTGAAGTGGAATACTTGTGTGAATGGATGAGGTATATGCGTGGGAATGTGATGCACGATCTTGAATACACTCATATGTTGAAGGTGCACTGCTGGTCGCTGGCTGTGAGGTCCAGGGCTGAGTCAAATGATCAATCGAATGCTGCCATCATGTTAAGCACAAAAAACTTATAAGAATCAAAAAAACAAACATAAGAATCGGAGTTGAAGCCAAGGAGATAATTAGGATTATAAGTTTGTAGAAAATAGGGAAGCCTGTCTGCTGCCAACTGGTTCCAGGGTCACACCTAAGCCTGAACCTGATCATTAAGGGTCTAATCAAGTTCGGAATGCTGAATTGAACCCATGAGAGTTGAAAACGTTGCATTTGGAGCCCTAGGGAAAAAGTTACACTTGTTCAAAGGTGGGTTCAATTAAAGGGCAGGGGTAAGTCACCACCTCACTAATCAACCACAAGGAACCTAAGTGAACATGAGATGGGTCACCATGCTTGTATGAGTCGTGTATGAATGGGCTGAGGATTGGTTACACAAGGATCTAGGCCAGGGTTGTCATACTGGACGGACGTCCGGTACGCCCGTCCGTCCGATTCGCCCGTCCGGTAGAGCTCTCGCCCGTCCGGGTAAGTCAACTCAGGGTTGACTTACCCACTAGGTAAAAAACATGCGACGTGGCAGCCATGTTGGCACCACATAGCTGCCACGTAGGAGAGGGTCATGTTTGAGTAGGATCGAGGACTAATGGCAAGAGGGAGGTGGGGCGGAGACGTCCACGCCCTGCCCGTGTGAGGCGGGGACGTCCCCGCCCCTGCCCATAAAGGGGCGGGGACGTCTCCGCCTCTACTAGTGCAGGGGCGGAGACGTCTCCGCCCCTTCATGAGTTAGTTAATAGTGTTTAACTATTGACACTATGTTGGTAAACTAAAATTTATGTTTACTGTAGTATACACTAAATGTGAACCCATACACCAATTGCAAATGAGGCACTTAGTGTAGTGACATAACCGGACACTAAATGCCATTTACTACACTATGTATCATTTTTTGTAGAAATAATAAATTTATTTCTTTCACTTGTGCACATTTAGTGTATCAATTGTTATTTGTGCTTGAACAAATGCAAATCTCGGATTTAGAATTTAAGATTTGGACGTATCCAATTTTGATTAAAATATAACGTATGGCAATTGCCAATTACACATATTCTTCTACGAAGATGCCGTATTGCCTATTTAACCACCACATGCGAAACTAATGCAGCTAATTAACAAAAAACTATTGTTGGTAACAACATAGAGGCATAGTCTAGTTGTTGGGGGGTTTCATTAATGTGTCTAAAACATCTGGTACAGAAGACCGTTCTTCGAGCAGTTGTTTTTGCAACGCTGTAAGTTTTAGCTTCAAGTTTACATATTGCTCCGTGTTTTTGCTGGTGAAATACAAAGTGTCCCAATCTTCTTTCCAAATTTTTTCACAAATCCAACCCACCGCAAATGCATCTGCTGCCTTGGAGTAGAGGTGTGACCGTTGCATGACTTCAAGCGAGTTGGTGGAGTCTTGCAGCCCAAAATTATAGAACAGTTCTAGTGCCACAAACCGTCGCCGCTCTCTCTCTTGTTGAAGCTCCTCCTTGAATTGATAACCATACCTTGATGGCTCATTCTCCACAACCCAACTAGAAAGCCCCCAATCGCAAATTCCGATGTACACCGTATCGGGTTTCCACTCATCAAAGTGGAGCAAAACATTCGATGGAGAGATGTCATTGTGTATATAATTTGCATCGTGGCATTTTCCCACAATGACAAGCAATGATAGCGCGAGGTTCACTCGATTCTGGCGGTAAGTTTTTACCCACCGAAGCTCTTGGATTGACAACCCGATATTCGGATGCATCTCAATCCGTTCAAATGGCAATGCTTCGTCCACTTTCGAGTCAAACTTGGACCAAAAAGAAGCCAGAGATCCCCCATTCCACCAGAGCGTGTACCCTTCCATAGTTTTCGGGTGGATGTACGCAAGCCTAATGATCCCTGGATGCACTAACGGACATCCTCCAGCCTCGTTGATGATGTTTCGGCGCTTCTCCCTCTCGTTGGTGTTGGTCAGAGTCTTTCCGGCGAAGTAAATCCAACTTGGAATGTTTTCCAATTTGGTTATCATCACCTTCCGTACAGCCCCATAGCCACCCACCGCGCTTTGCCCTGGCATTGGAATCACTTTAGCGCAACTTTCAAGCCACTTGAAAGTTCCACTAACGCAGTGAACCAAAATTTGTTCCTCAATAGTCGCTTTCCAAGGAGCTAGTTTCTTCTTACGGGAAGAAGAGTCCTGTTGAACGAAGCCCTGGATCATCCTCATCTTCGCCACTAGTGCGCGCTCCTCCAGGTTCCAGGTGCTCTCATCCTCCTTCTTCCCTGTGACGTAACACCAGTTCGCAACGATATTGGTGGTCAGTGCGGTCACTTGTGTGTCCAACCACTCCGAATGCAACCAATAATCTGAGAAATTATTAAATTTCTCAGATTTATCAAGGTTTGACATTAATTCGTGTCGCATGTCAACCGTCAACTTGTGGTATCCCTCTTCGTTGTGGGTCAAATAGCTCCTCGTCAACGCCCCTGTCGTCTGACGCTTGTAAAACTCGACGGCAATCCCTCTACATTCAACCATGTATTCGTGCGGGGGCATATCCGGATTCGGTGACTTCATCCGCCTCTTCCCGCTCGATAACGACGGATTCAATGATCCCGAAGTCAACTCCGTGTTGGTGGACGGAAGAACCGTCTCATCAACATCATCCAAGTCCATAAATACTGGGCGCTTCTCCATCGACCTACTTCCTTCTCCCGCCATATGTGATTGTCAACTCCCTATCGTGGTCGAAATTCCAAGTTGATGGTTTTAAAAAAAACCGCAAAGAGTCTGGGTACAATAAATGGGCCAAGCCCGATCACCCACCAAACTCACTTTCAGGCCGCAAAGCGAACTGACACGTGAGGCCTAGGGAGTGGACTTAGAAGAGAATAAAGACAGAAAGTCCCCTATTTATATGGTGTAGGGTTCCTTTTGCGAAGACGTCCCCGCCCTACGTGGGCAGGGCCGGGACGTCTCCACCCCTGCCCAGTAGGGGCGGAGACATCCCCGCCCCTGCCCGGGGACCCTAGACCAGTGCTTCGTCTATCGGCTATATAATATCGTGCACACCCCTAATTGTCCCCGCCTCACATACTCCCTCTTCATCCACCTCTTAATTGAGTTGGTTGTGGGCGTCGTGCGAGGACTTCATCCATTCGCATCACATATATTATTCAGATTTTTCCCATCCATGGCCACGCCGGTAAAAACGAATAAAGAAGAACGAGACAAGAGTCGACTACGATCGGGAAACAAGCAGCGGAAGAGGTTGCATGTACTTCGGAATCCTGTTAAATTGGCTTTTAAAGGTTGGGAAGAAGTTCCGGAGCCATGGAGTTTTGAGGATTGCGCAAACTTCATCGAGTGGTGCCATATCGACAAGGCTTTCCCGGAGGAGCGACACAGTTATCACGGACGCTTTCACAAGGCAAATTTATGGAAGTGCACCGACGAGGCGTTCAAAAATCGGTGCATTGAAGTATACCAGGTCTTGTACGACATCCCTTATATCAAACGCAACAAAGTAAATCTCTTCCTTGCACGAGGTGTTCATGCGGAGGTAAAGTTGGGCAAGAGGGTGGATTGGTCCACCTTGAAAGCCATAGGAGATAGCATAAGAGTTCCTTCTCCGGCGAATGGATTGATTCCAATGGAGACACGGAGGTATCCAGAAGGCGGATTGGACAAATCGATGGCAAAGACTGAACCGGTCGACACGTACGAGACCGATCCTTCAAACACGGATACAGACTCTGACGGATCCCACGTTCCAATCATAAGGAGCCAAAGGACACAAGCGCGCACCAAACGAAGGAGGGCAGAACAAACGGTTAGCGTAGTCGTTAACAATACTCTTAATGAAGTTGGGGCTCAGGTACAATCCCCCACGGTTGTTGATCAAACGTTAGAAGCCTCTACTGGTGCTATTTTTGCCAACACTATCCAAACCTTGCTGAACCAATTGGAAGGGAAGACAACAGAACTATTGTCATTGCGCGATGAGGTTCGCAAGTTGAGAGTTGATGTCAATGATAAAAACATTGTTATTGACCAGCAACGACGTGATATGGAGGAGCTCCGACTTGCCCTTCAAACTAGTACAATGACCACAGAAGATCGGAATCCACGACGGGAGGAAGAAGTGCTTGTACATGTGTCAACCCAAGACGATTCATTGTCGTTTGATGAGGCCCTTACCAACGCAGACAAAGCTATGGTCAACAAAGAAGAGGGTGTGGGGGATGACTGCGGCAAAGAGCTCGCTAAAGCGCTTGAAGAGAATTCAAGACTACAAAGTCGCTTGGATGTGTTGGTAGAACATTACTATCAATGGAAGTTGGCATGCGTCTTCACGGTCGATCGGTCCCGACAATTGGTGGCGGAATTCCAAAAAATCGACAACAACTATACCGAAAACAACCAGGAGAGGGTGTTTGGTTTGACATCGTGGGCCCTCGTAGATGATCTTTTCAAGATGGATGAAATGGCGATGGTGAAAACCGCTGGTGGGCAAACAACCATCGATTGGTCCCGTTACAAATGGGATTTCAAAAAGGAGGTTTCATCTACCCTCGATCATCGGGGCAAACCCATGTTATTGTCGCCACAACCTTCGAGCTTCGTATCCGACGGTACGACTTGCTCAATTTGTCTAAACCCATTTGGTCCAGAAGGTGGGATGCATCTAGGCACTTGTGAGCACTTGTACCATCCATTTTGTTTGATTAGCTTGATGGTCGTACGCCGGCGGTGCTCATTGTGCAAGGCCCCTTTTCACGAGCGATTGTATGAACTTTTTGGATTAGTTCCATACATGCCCCCGCATTGGGAGTTCAATGTGACGAACGCTCATGATCAATCACATATGTGGGGAAAAGATTTGGTGTGGAGCTGGAAACTGAAGATGCACTCGTTGGATAAGATGCACCTCTCAAACGAGTGGGGTTGGGAAAGGGACCCGGAGCAGATTGTCCGGGTGTGCAAGAATTTGATCCCGTTAATGGACAAATACGGTCAAGGAAAACGAATTTCTTCTACCAATGCTCTAATGGCCATTGGGACGAGAACGGGGAGCAATTTCGTTTCCGACCTCATCCACGGCAATGGTTGTGGGCCGTTGACGGAGTTCGCATCACAGACGACAACGGGGATTGCATTTCTCACGACGTTGACCAACCAGACCCGCAAGAACTAAGACAATTATCGGAATCAGAGTGGAAAGAAATTTTCCAAAATGACGGAATCGACTTCTTGCTCGATGTGCACAGTCCAGGGACACGGCAAGCGCTCGACCAGCTCATGCAATCCCAAATCCTAAGGGCCATGTTGGATGAAGATGGACCAACGAGGAGAACACGATCGGCGTCTCGTAGACTTGTATTGGACTCAGATGAAGACCTCCCTATGCACATAGGGGCACACGACAACGAGGCAGGGGCGAGTGGCACTACTAATAGCCCGATGAATATTGACTAGGTGTATTTTTTATTTTTGCGGTGCCAAGAGACAATTTTCTTACAATGCTTCATCTTTTAGCGTTTAATGTATTTTCCCATTTTCGTATTACATTATGGATACTAAAAAAAAATATGAATAGTACTGTCTACATTCTACTTGATAATAGTGGTGTTAATCTGTGTGATTATGGATGTGCTTAAGCCTCATAAGGATTTGTGCATTTGTATTAAAAAAAATGGTGTGGAACAAGTTTTAAACCTCCAAACATTTTTAATCCCTAAAGGACCAAGGCATTTTTGCACCAAAAACACTTCAAAATTGCCCGGCTATAGTATAATGCCTAAGAAGGGAGACAAAACCTTTTTATTTCTACATCTAACCGTAGGATCACAATAAATACTTCTTTGTTAATGTCCCCACAAAATTTCATAAATTTTAACCACACGGGTTGAAAGGCTTGCATAGCTCCCATGCTATTCACTGCTTGGTATCAAATTTTTGCACTAGATAAGGCCTAAATCCATTACTAATGGTAGTTTAGGATGATGTTAGTTCCTTATACACCAATTGTTAGAGGTAGAAAAAGGGTGTACCTTATTCAAGTCAACTATGCTAGTAGTGGAAGCTAAAAAATGGGCAAGTAACGTTTTAGTTTTTAGATACTTGATATGTTTTAGATTGATGTATATTTATGGTCAATATGAAGGTCTAAACCACATATTGTTGTGGAAAAAATAAAAAGTATAAAAAGTTAAAATCTCTAAGTTTTATGTGGTAAGACGTTTTTGTTTTTGGTACCTTGCCCGTTATATTTTTGGCAATATGTGAAAATCTTTGACTTGAGTTGAAGCGTTATTTTCCACTAAAGACAAGGAATTTTTTTTTTAATTTGGAAGGAAATCATTTTCTACACTCTTATGTTTGCTCCAAAACTAATAGGGAGCTAATAAAGGTGTTCCTTATTAGAGAGCATGCCGTCAAAGTACAAGAGTTGTACTTTTCATTTCGCCTTCCTCCCTAGAACTAGGGCGAGACATAATCTGCATGTTATTTTAAGTGCATTAGGATCTTGTCGGAACCAAAAATAAATCACCCCATATTTAATTGTGCACCCGCCTCATGGAGATGAGGAGTGCCTCGGCCAAGCAAGAGTGGCCTCAAACGCCTCCTTGGAAAGTTTTGTGGGGACGAACCCCCCCTCCCCAATTTACAAGCAAACGTCCCCGCCCTGCCCTGGTGGGGCGGAGACGTCTCCGCCCCATACCCGGGCAGGGGCGGGCACGTCTCCGCCCCATACCCGGCAGGGCGGGGACGTCTCCGCCCCATACCCGGGCAGGGGCGGGGACGTCTCCACCCCATACCCGGGTAGGGGCGGGGACGTCTCCGCCCCCACCGGATTACTATTTTAATGGAGGGGGACCTCATTTGTCCCCACCTCGCATACTGCTATCCACCATCTCTTCATTGAGCTGGATGTGGGCGTTGTGCGAGGTCTCATTCGTCCATCTAGGCCAGAATTTTGCATTCACACATGCACACCATGTCTTCATCCGGACGATTGGCCAAGGAGGAGCGTGACAAGACCCGTGCAAGAGCGGGGAACGCCCATCGGAAGCGGTTGCACGTTCTTCGAAATCCCGAGAAGTTGGCTTTTCGAGGTTGGGAGGACGTAGTGGAGCCATGGAGTTTTGATGATTGCGCGAACTACATCAAGTGGTGCCACATCAACAAGGCTTTCCCAGAGGCGTGACACAACTATCACCGGCGCTTCCACAAGGCAAACTTGAAACATTGCATCGACGAGGCGTTTAAAAACCGATGCATCGAAGTTTACCAGGTGTTGTATGACGTCCCATTCGTCAAACGCAACGAAGTAAATCTCTTCATTGCGCGGGGTGTTCATGCGGAGGTGAAGTTGGGCAAGATAGTGGATTGGTCCACTTTGAAGTCGATGCCGGGGAAGGTAAAAATTCCTCGCCCTGAAAATGGAATAATTCCAATGGGATGGCGCAAGTATCCAGAAGGTGGATTGGGCAAGTTCATGACTATGATAGACGACACACCTAGCTATGATACTAACACGTCAAGTTCAGATGATGACTCCGACGGAACCCACGTCCAAGTCGCGAGCAAAAAGGCACAAGCACGTGGTAGGCTGAGGAGGACCGAACGAGCCCTTCACCAACGTTACTATTGACTAGGAGTATTTAAAGGTTTAGGTCGTAGCAAATCAATTTTGTGAACAATACTTTTGCTCTAAACATTATATGGTTTTAAATATCCTTTTTGTTTGTAATGGTACAATTTATTTAGAGAACTTGCACATTACATTCTACTAGAGGCTTATACTACCCGTTATGGATGGGGACTTGCATAGCTTCCATGCTATCCACTACTTCGTTTATTTTTTTGCTTTCATGGTATGTGGTACATTCCTAATCTTTTGTGGGGCAATTGTGTTTAAATTATTTATTTAGAGAACTTGCACATTACATTCTACTAGAGGCTTACACTACCCGTTATGGATGGGGACTTGCATAGCTCCCATGCTATCCACTACTTGGTTTATTTTTTTGCTTTCATGGTATGTGGTACATTCCTAATCTTTTGTGGGGCAATTGTGTTTAAATTATTTATTTAGAGAACTTGCACATTACATTCTACTAGAGGCTTACACTACCCGTTATGGATGGGGACTTGCATAGCTCCCATGCTATCCACTACTTGGTTTATTTTTTTGCTTTCATGGTATGTGGTACATTCCTAATCTTTTGTGGGGCAATTGTGTTTAAATTATTTATTTAGAGAACTTGCACATTACATTCTACTAGAGGCTTACACTACCCGTTATGGATGGGGACTTGCATAGCTCCCATGCTATCCACTACTTGGTTTATTTTTTTGCTTTCATGGTATGTGGTACATTCCTAATCTTTTGTGGGGCAATTGTGTTTAAATTATATATTTAGAGAACTTGCACATTACATTCTACTAGAGGCTTACACTACCCGTTATGGATGGGGACTTGCATAGCTCCAATGCTATCCACTACTTGGTTTATTAGGGAGCTAATAAAGGTGTTCATTATTGGAGAGCATGCGGTCAAAGGACAAAAGTAGTACTTTCCCGAAAGCCTTCCTTCGTAGACATAACTTGCATCTAATTTTAAGTGCGTCGCAATCTTGTCGGAACCAAAAATAAGGTACCCTATATTAAAACCTCCACCCTCCTCATGGAGAGGAGGAATGCCTAAGCACCCAAAATGCCCCAAAGGCCTCCTTCTCCTGGGTTGGGGAGACGTCCCAGCCCCTACCCAAGTAAGGTCGGGGACGTCTCCGCCCTGCCCTGGTGGGGCGGAGACGTCCCCGCCCTTACCCGGGCAGGGGCGGAGACGTCCCCGCCCTTACCGTGCAGGGGCGGGGACGTCCCCGCCCTTACCCGTGCAGGGGCAGGGACGTCCCCGCCCTTACCCGGGAGGGGCGGAGATGTCCCCGCCCTTACCCGGTAGGGGTGGGGATGTCTCCCCACAACAGGGCAGGGCGGAGACGTCCCCGCCCTTGGCACTTCAGGTCCCACCCGTTCATGGCTCGTGTATAAAAGGTTCGGGGAGGGCCGATTGTCCTCACGCTTGTTACCTTGGCCTCTATCCCTTGGACCTCAATTCAGTTTGAGCTCCTTGCGAGTCTACTTGGGTGGCAGGCGGCACTGGTGTGCGGCTGACGTGATGTAAAAATTGGTTCAAGCATTGCACCAGCGCTATCAGACCTCACAATTTTACCTGATTCTATACTATAACTAGCCCCGGATTTTGGCTTAGACGGGACTTGCACATTATTTGGCATAAGCCGTGAATGCAATGGGAAGTCAAAGGAAGCAAACAAAAGAATGGGAACCTTGGTACAATTTTGGTGACAACGGGGGCAAAGTGAGTTGTGTTTTCTGTAACTACACTTTTAGCTACAAACGTGAGCGTGCGTTCGCTCACTTTGGATACGGCGCCAAGTCAGAGAGGTCGATTTGTCATAGCCTACCTCCCTATGTGCGAAGTCGATTTGCCAATTGTGGAAACATTGTTCCGCAACGAATGACGGGCGGGGACATGTATGGCGGAGATTCAGGCCCGGGTGGTCCATCGAGGGCACCAACTATTGATACTTCAAGCCAATCCGACGCTCAAAATAATGTGGCGGGTGGGGTAACAACTGGGCCTCAGGAAGGAGTGCCTAATCTCTCTGAAGGAAACGACCGCGAACATGTGTCGGGTGGTCTTACCGCCTCAAATTCCACTAGATCTGGGCAACTACATCAACAACGGATGCTTGATGCTTTTAACATTGCAAAGAGGAAGGAACTTGATGAGAAGTGGGCGACTTTTTTCTATCAAGCGAATGTGCCTTTTAATGTGGCGCGAAATCAAGCGTTCATCGATGCAGTGAGGGCGACATCTGTGGCAAAGTTTGAGTACACTCCTCCTACATATCACCAGTTGAGGACTAGATTGATTGAACCTAAGAGGTTGCAAATTGAGAAAGAGATTGAAGCCAAAGTTGGTTTTGCCATCAAGAATTATGGGGTGTCGATATGCACGGATGGTTGGGATGATGTCCATCGGAGGCCCCTCATGAATTTAATGATGTCGTGCCCCACTGGTGACGTATTCTTGGGGAGCATAGACACCAGTGGTGAGAAGAAATCCATGCGGTACATAGCGGACCAAGTGAAAGTTTACATTGAGAAGGTGGGTTCCAAGAATGTGACACAGATTTGTACAGACAATGCTCCCAACATGCTTGGAGCGATGGATGATATTATTCTCACATACCCGCACATTCACAAGCAGGGGTGCATGGCACATGCATTGGATCTCATGTTGGAAGATTGGGCGAAGGTCCAAGAATTTAAAGATTTAATAGAGAGGGCAAAGAAATTGTGCATATATATTAGAAACCACCATTCGACAATGGGGACACTTCGTGAGTTGAGTCCAAACCTGCATATTGTAGTGCCCACTGAAACCCGCTTTGCTTGTAATTTCCTTATGTTGGATCGATTGGTGAGACTCAAAGGAGTGTTGGAGCAGTTGAAAGACCACCCCCGTGTTGTAAACTACTTTGCAACCCTACGGAACAAACAAAATGGAGAGCAAGCAGCAACCGCAGCGCGTAATGTGGTGCTCACCATCGAAGATGTGGCCTTTTGGCAACGATGTCAGAATTACGTGCACATGACTGGGGATGTTTTGAAGGCATTGCGTGTGTTTGATGGCCGCGAACCAGCCATGGGTCGTGCGTGGCTCGTGATGCATAATTTGCGAGAACACGTGTACTCTTTGAGAGAGTCACCCTTTACTCTACGAGTTGACATAGCATCCACTCTTGAGCAATCTTTTGATGCCCGGTGGCAAATGGTTTTCACCGATGTTCACTACGCCGGGGCTCTTTTGAATCCGTACCTCAAGGATAATGTGGCGCTTAGGGCTGACGGAATCGCACAAAGAGCATTGAATCGGGTTGTTCGCAAAATGATGGAGGTATTGGAAGTCTCATATGAGGACGTCCAATATGAGTTAACACAGTAAGAGGAGGGCACAGGACCATATGGCCCTATCGAGGCATCTGACATCCGCCAGACAAAGCTTCTTCTCCACCAATGGTGGGCCAGGATCGCAGACAAGGCATTGTCTAAAATAGCTGTTCGTATTCTAGCCCTTACGTGTTCAGCTAGCTCTTGCGAACGAAATTGGAGTATGTATTCGTTTGTCCACAACAAGAGCCGAAATCGATTAGCAGCAGAAAAGGCTGCGTCATTGGTGTATATTTATACCAATAGCCGATGCCTTCAACAAAGACCGGGGGCCGATCCCGTTCAATGGTACGATGCGAATATTCACTCGGAGGATTCCGACCCAGATGCCCTAGGGCCGGTCCCGGTGGGTGAACCTAATCGTGAATTTGATGTGTTGATAGCCGAGGAAGAGGAGGAGCACAATATGGCAACTCCCCGCACTCCGCTGGAGTACCGTGGACACCCTAATCTTTGGGCGGAAGGCGCCGATCATCTTGAGGAAACGAGAAACTATTACGGAGATGATGACGATGTGGAAGAAGAATTGGCTCAAGGTCGTTGGGGACCTTGGAATCAAAGTCCTCGTCGCAGTCCTTCGCCTCATTTTCATCAAAATGAGGGCATTCATGAAGTGCAACCTTTGTCTACTCCCTCAGAGAGCGACATCCCAAATGTGACTAACCTTGAAGAGCCTGAAACGGGGGGGGGCAATGTCAGGAATGTTCGCGACGAGGATAATTCCCCATCAGACTATGGTGGTGGAAATGGAGATGGCGACAACAACGGAGCGGGAGAGAACGCAGTAAATACTGCGACTCGAAACAACCAAGCATCAGTTGAAAACCGGTATGGCCAAGAGAACTCTATTGGAATGGGTGCATCATTTCATAGCACTGGAGTCGTTCAAGGAGACTCTAACGCAAATGTTGTAAACACAACAATTGTAGGGACGACTCGAAGAAATGAAAGGATTGTTAATCAACCAAAGCGTTTTGACCCGGAATATGTAGACCCCGATGATGCTTTTGCATTCACAGAGGACCTTGAGCCACAACCATCTCCGGTTGTGGTGTTGCCTACGGTTATCAATGACCAGAATATACCAACGCCGCCTTCCCGGAATTCCTCTTCTCCTAGAAAGGCGAATGCCATGTATGGACCTTTTCAACAAAGTGTAGGCGTTGAGGGGATGGGTCTAAACACTTCCGCTACTACTACCAGAAATGGCAGACCCCCTTTGGCCGCTACAAGGACGCCTCTTCATCCAATGGGTCAATATATACAATCGAGTGCAAGGACTAATGCTCGTGGAGGGTCTAGAGGCCGTGGAGCGGCTAGAGGCCGTGAAGGAAGAAACAACGGCGAAGCATCCTCCTCAAGGCATCGTAGACGTCCCCTCCTTGGAATAGGGGTACGAGATCCGAACGTGGTTGTACAACCGTTTTTGGACACGTATGTTCCAGGACGCTCTTCAACAACTCCGGCGTTTGTTGTTCCGAATCGAGAAATTCGTCCTACCAATGGCCCAACCATAAATTCCGACGGCGATGATCCTCACGCACATCGACAAAAGAGATTCAGACGCTCGCGTTGCGATGGTGAAACAGTCGTCGAGCTTCGCAATGACAACTCTGAAATAGAGGGCTTTTGGACTACGGATAATAGCAATGGAGAATTCTCAGATGAGAGCGGTGAAGGAGCTGATGATGACAACCGTCCAGATTGCGATGAGGCACCAGATGATGATGATATCGTCCTTCGAGATGCGGTTATGGGTGGCCCGTCCAGCGAAGGAGTGCGCAGATCGGGCCGTTTGAATAATTAAAGGACAAGAAAAGTAACTACATATATGTAGGCGAAATCAAGAGAGTTGTGATAATTCATAGAAGAAGCTAGGAGAGAAAAAGGTTTCTTAGATAACTACAAGATATTACTTGGTTTGGAAGTATGGGATTGGGGAATTGTTGTTTTATCGTAATACTTTTTAATGTAATAAACAGATTTTGCTTCCAGACATTAAGGCCTATCCGCTCAATGATGCAGGGGCGTGGACGCCTACATGAGGGGCGGGAATGTCCCCGCCCCAGCGGAGGCATCTCCGCCCCTCATTGTGACGTCCCCGCCCCTCATGGAGACGTCCGCGCCCTAGTGCCATGGTGGCGTGACACGTCCGTATGTGACGTGGCGATCACAGTAAAAATTTCTTACTTGCCAAAAATTACTGGGCGCACTTCGGGCAATCCGTCCGAACCGTCCGTTCATGCCGTCCGGACCGCCCGTCCAGTTGTCCCGTCCGATCACCTCAACCCGTCCGTTATGACAACCATGATCTAGGCCCCATATTAGGATCTTGTGTTCAAGATACGCCACCCATTAGGGACGGTTTATTTGGCTCACACTCGCCCTCTTCCTCTTCGTGGTCCTGTCCTCTTCGTGTTCTGGTGATCTTCCTCGTCCACTTCGTGCTCCACCTCGCGAACTTGCCCTCTTGCTCTTCGTGGTCCTCTCCTCTTCGTGTTCTGGTGATCTTGCTCGTCCTCTTCGTGCTCCAACTCGCGACCTCGCCCTCTTGCTCTTCTAGTCGTGTCGTGGTCATGTCGTCTTCATGTTCTGGTGATCTTGCTCGTCCTCTTGGTGCTCGTGCTCAGGACCTCGCCCTCTTGCTCTTCGTGGTCATGTCGTCTTCGTGTTCTGGTGATCTTGCTTGGCCTCTTCGTGTTCCAGCTCGCGACCTCCCCTTTTTGCTCTTCATGGTCCTGTCGTCTTTGTGTTCTCCTGATCTTGCTCGTCCTCTTCGTGCTCGAGCTCGCGACCTCGCCCTCTTGTTCTTCGTTGTCCTGTCGTCTTCGTGTTTAGGTGATCTTGCTTGTCCTCTTCGTGCTCCAGCTCGCGACCTCCCCGTCTTGCTCTTCATTGTTCTGTCGTCTTTGTGTTCTCGTGATCTTGCTCGTCCTCTTCGTGCTCCTGCTCGCGACCTCGCCCTCTTGCTCTTCGTGGTCCCGTTGTCTTCATGTTCTGGTGATCTTGCTCGTCCTCTTCGTACTCCAACTCCCGATCTCGCCCTCTTGCTCAACGTGGTCATGTCGTCTTCGTGTTCTAGTGATCCTTTTCGTCCTTTTCGTGCTTCAGCTCGCGGCCTCGCCCTCTTGCTCTTCGTGGTCATGTCGTCTTCGGGTTCTGGTGATCTTGCTCGTCCCCTTCGTGCTCCAGCTGGCAACCTTGCCCTCTTGCTCTTCGTGGTCCCGTTGTCTTCATGTTTTGATGATCTTGCTTGTCCTCTTCGTACTCCAGCTCCTGATCTCGCCGTCTTGCTCTTCGTGGTCATGTCGTCTTCGTGTTCTGGAGATCTTTTTCGTCCTCTTCGTGCTCCAGCTCGCGCCCTCGCCCTCTTGCTCTTCGTGGTCATGTCGTCTTCGTGTTCTGGTGATCTTGCTCGTCCTCTTCGTGCTCCAGCGCGCGACCTCGCTCTCTTCCTCTTCGTGGTCGTGTCGTCTTCGTGTTCTCGTGATCTTGCTCGTCCTCTTTGTGCTCCAGCTCGCGACCTCGCCCTCTTGCTCTTCGTGGTCGTGTCGTCTTCGTGTTCTGGTGATCTTGCTCGTCCTCTTCGTGCTCCAGCTCCCGACCACGCCCTCTTGGTCTTCGTGGTTGTATTGTCTTCGTCTTCTGGTGATCTTTTTCGTCCTCTTCTTGCTCATGCTCCAACCTCGCCCTCTTCTTCTTGGTGGTCCTGTAGTCTTCGTGTTCTCGTGATCTTGCTCGTCCTCTTTGTGCTCCAGCTCGCGACCTCGCCGTCTTGCTCTTCGTGGTCATGTCGTCTTCGTGTTCTGGTGATCTTGCTTGGCCTCTTCGTGCTCCAGCTCACGACCTCCCCCTCTTGCTCTTCGTTGTTCCGTCGTCTTTGTGTTCTCGTGATCTTGCTTGGCCTCTTCGTGCTCCAGCTCGCGACCTCGCCCTATTGCTGTTCGTTGTCCTGTCGTCTTCGTGTTCAGGTGATCTTGCCCGTCGTCTTCAAGTGCTAGATCCCGACCTTGCCCTCTTGCTCCTCGTGCTCCTGTTGTCTTCGTGTTCTGGTGATCTTGCTCGTCCTCTTCGTATTCCAGCTCCCGATCTCGCCCTATTGCTCTTCGTGGACATGTCGTCTTCATATTCTGGTGATCTTGCTCGTCCTCTTCGTGCTCGAGCTCGCGACCTTGCCCTCTTGCTCTTTGTGGTCCTGTCGTCTTCATATTCAAGTCATCTTGCTCGTCCTCTTCGTGCTGTAGCTCGCGACCTTGCCCTCTTGCTCTTCGTGGTCCTGTTGTCTTTGTATTCTTGTGATCTTGCTCGTCCTCTTCGTGCTCCATCTCGCGACCCCGCCCTGTTGCTCTTCGTGGTCCTGTCGTCTTCGTGTTCTTGTAATCTTGCTCGTCCTCTTCGTGGTTCAGCTCGCAACCTCGCCCTCTTGCCCTTCGTGGTCATGTTGTGTTCGTGTTTTGGTGATCTTGCTCGTCCTCTTCGTGCTCCTGCTCGCGACCTCGCCCTCTTGCTCTTCGTGGTCCTCTCGTCTTTGAGTTGTGGTGATCTTGCTCGTCCTCTTCGTGCTCCAACTAGCAACCTCGCCCTCTTGCTCTTCGTGGTCCTGTCGTCTTCCTGTTTCGTGATCTTACTCGTCGTCTTTGTCCCACATCTCGCGACCTTGCCCTCTTGCTCTTCGTGGTCCTGTCGTCTTTGTGTTCTTGTGATCTTGCTCGTCCTCTTCGTGCTCCTACTCGCGACCTCGCCCTCTTGCTCTTCGTGGTCTTGTCGTCTTCGTGTTCTGGTGATCTTGCTCGTCTTCTTCGTGCTCCAGCGCGCGACCTCGCCCTCTTGCTCTTCGTGGTCTTGTCGTCTTCGTGTTCTGGTGATCTTGCTCGTCCTCTTCGTGCTCGACCTCGCGACCTCGCCCTCTTGCTCTTCGTGGTCATGTTGTCTTCGTGTTCTGGTGATCTTGCTAGTCCTCTTCGTGCTCCAGCTCGCGACCTCGCCCTCTTGCTTTTCGTGGTCTTGTCGTCTTCGTGTTCTTGTGATCTTGCTCGTCCTCTTCGTGCTCCGCGTTTGCGACCACGCCCTCTTGTTCTTCGTGGTCTTGTCGTCTTCGTGTTCCGGTGATCTTGCTCGTCCTCTTCCTGCTCCAGCTCGCGACCTCGCCCTCTTGCTCTTCGTGGTCGTGTTGTCTCGTGTATTGGTGATCTTGCTCGTCCTCTTCGTGCTCCAGCGCGCGACCTCGCCCTCTTGCTCTTCGTGGTCCTGTCGTCTTTGTGTTCTCGTGATCTTGCTCGTCCTCTTCGTGCTCGACCTCGCGACCTCGCCCTCTTGCTCTTCGTGGTCATGTTGTCTTCGTGTTCTGGTGATCTTGCTAGTCCTCTTCGTGCTCCAGCTCGCGACCTCGCCCTCTTGCTTTTCGTGGTCTTGTCGTCTTCGTGTTCTTGTGATCTTGCTCGTCCTCTTCGTGCTCCGCGTTTGCGACCACGCCCTCTTGCTCTTCGTGGTCTTGTCGTCTTCGTGTTCCGGTGATCTTGCTCGTCCTCTTCCTGCTCCAGCTCGCGACCTCGCCCTCTTGTTCTTCGTGGTCGTGTTGTCTCGTGTATTGGTGATCTTGCTCGTCCTCTTCGTGCTCCAGCGCACGACCTCGCCCTCTTGCTCTTCGTGGTCCTGTCGTCTTCGTGTTCTGGTGATCTTGCCTGTCCTCTTCGTCCTCGAGCTCGCGACCTTGCCCTCTTGCTTTTCGTGGTCCTGTCGTCTTCGTATTCAAGTCATCTTTCTCGTCCTCTGCGTGCTGTAGCTCGCGACGTTGCCCTCTTGCTCTTCGTGGTCCTGTCGTCTTCGTGTTGTGGTGATCTTGCTCGTCCTCTTTGTTCTCCAGCTCGCGACCTCGCCCTCTTGCTCTTCGTGGTCGTATCGTCTTCGTGTTATGGTGATCTTGCTCGTCCTCTTTGTGCTCCTACTCAGGACCTCGCCCTCTTGCTCTTTGTGGTCATGTCGTCTCCGTGTTCTGGTGATCTTGCTTGGCCTCTTCGTGTCCAGCTTGCGACCTCGCCCTTTTGCTCTTCGTGGTCCTGTTGATTTTGTGTTCTCGTGATCTTGCTCGTCCTCTTCATGCTCCTGCTCGCGACCTCGCCCTCTTGCTCTTCGTTGTCCTGTCGTCTTCGTGTTCAGGTGATCTTGCTTGTCCTCTTCGTGCTCGAGCTCCCGATCTCGCCCTCTTGCTCTCGTGGTCATGTCGTCTTCGTGTTTTGGTGATCTTGCTCGTCCTCTTCGTGCTCCAGCTCGCGACCTTGCCCTCTTTCTCTTCGTGGTCCCGTTGTCTTCGTGTTCTGGTGATCTTGCTCGTCCTCTTCGTACTCCAGCGCCCAATTTGGCCGTCTTGCTCTTCGTGGTCATGTCGTCTTCGTGTTCTGGTGATCTTTTTCAACCTCTTCGTGCTCCAGCTGGCGCCCTCGCCCTCTTGCTCTTCGTGGTACCGTCCTCTTCGTGCTCTGGTGATCTTGCTCGTCGTCTTCATGCTCCAGCTCCCGACCTCGCCTTCTTGCTCTTTGTGGTCGTGTCGTCTCGTGTTCAAGTGATCTTGCTCGTCCTCTTCGTGCTCCAGCGCGCAACCTCGCCCTCTTTCTCTTCATGGTCCTGTCATCTTCGTGTTCAGGTGATCTTGCCCGTCCTCTTCAAGTGCTAGATCCCGACCTCGCCCTCTTGCTCCTTGTGGTCCCGTTGTCTTCGTGTTCTGGTGATCTTGCTCGTCCTCTTTGCACTCCTGCTCCCGATCTCGCCCTATTGCTCTTCGTGGACATGTCGTCTTCATGTTCTGGTGATCTTGCTCGTCCTCTTCGTGCTCGAGCTCGCGACCTTGCCCTCTTGCTCTTCGTGGTCCTGTCGTCTTCGTATTCAAGTTATCTTGCTCGTCCTCTTCGTGCTGTAGCTCGCGACCTTGCCCTCTTGCTCTTCGTGGTCCTGTCGTCTTTGTGTTCTTGTGATCTTGCTCGTCCTCTTCGTGCTCCATCTCGCGACCCCGCCCTGTTGCTCTTCGTGGTCCTGTCGTCTTCGTGTTCTTGTGATCTTGCTCGTCCTCTTCGTGGTTCAGCTCGCAACCTCGCCCTCTTGCCCTTCGTGGTCATGTCGTGTTCGTGTTTTGGTGATCTTGCTCGTCCTCTTCGTGCTCCTGCTCGCGACCTCGCCCTCTTGCTCTTCGTGGTCCTCTCGTCTTCGAGTTGTGGTGATCTTGCTCGTCCTCTTCGTGCTCCAACTAGCAACCTCGCCCTCTTGCTCTTCGTGGTCCTGTCGTCTTCCTGTTTCGTGATCTTGCTCGTCGTCTTTGTCCCCCATCTCGCGACCTCGCCCTCTTGCTCTTTATGGTCGTGTTGTCTTCGTGTTCTGGTGATCTTGCTCGTCCTCTTCGTGCTCCTGCTCGCGACCTCGCCCTCTTGCTCTTCGTGGTCTTGTCGTCTTCGTGTTCTGGTGATCTTGCTCATCTTCTTCGTGCTCCAGCGCGCGACCTCGCCCTCTTGCTCTTCGTGGTCCTATCGTCTTCGTGTTATGGTGATCTTGCTCGTCCTCTTCGTGCTCCAGCTCGCGACCTCGCCCTCTTGCTCTTCGTGGTCCTATCGTCTTCGTGTTATGGTGATCTTGCTCGTCCTCTTCGTGCTCCAGCTCGCGACCTCGCCCTCTTGCTCTTCGTGGTCGTGTCGTCTTCGTGTTCTGGTGATCTTGCTAGTCGTCTTCGTGCTCCAGCTCGCGACCTCGCCGTCTTGCTCTTCGTGGTCTTGTCGTCTTTGTGTTATGGTGATCTTGCTCGTCCTCTTCGTGCTCTAGCTCGCGACCTCGCCCTCTTGCTCTTCGTGGTCGTGTAGTCTTCGTGTTATGGTGATCTTGCGCGTCCTCTTCGTGCTCGAGCTCGCGACGTTGCCCTCTTGGTCTTCGTGGTCCTGTCGTCTTCATGTTCTAGTGATCTTGCTCGTCCCCTTCGTGCTCCAGCTCGCGACCTCGCCCTCTTGCTCTTCGTGGTCGTGTCGTCTTCGTGTTATGGTGATCTTGCTCGTCCTCTTCGTGCTCGAGCTCGCGACGTTGCCTTCTTGCTCTTCGTGGTCCTGTCGTCTTCATGTTTTAGTGATCTTGCTCGTCCTCTTCTTGCTCCAGCTCGCGACCTTGCTCTCTTGCTCTTCGTGGTCCTGTCGTCTTCGTGTTTTGGTTATCTTGCTTGTCCTCTTTGTGCTCCAGCTCGCGACCTCGCCCTCTTGCTCTTCGTGGTCGTGTCGTCTTCGTGTTCTGGTGATCTTGCTGGTCCTCTTCGTGCTCCAGCTCGCGACCTCGCCCTCTTGCTCTTCGTGGTCCTGTCGTCTTCGTGTTCCCGCTCGCGACCTCACCCTTTTGCTCTTCGTGGTCCCGTGTACCTAATTCACTCTTCCAATGGCCGGGTCTTCCGGCTCTCCCTCTCTCAGTTTTCTCTCCTCGCACATTCCTTCCACACACTCAATAATCTCACCTCTTGAGGGGGTACCTCCCCAGCCTCGCTTCGTTCCCATGGGTGTTCCCCGCCGCGCTTGGCCATTCTTCGATTAATGACTTTCTTCTTACAAAGCCTATTAACCCCATGAGTACTAATTCCGTGCCACCCTTGCATTAACAAAAGTGGGTGTGCCACTAACCAAGGAATATCTAAATCTAACTTTAACTCCATGCCACATGGTGCGTGCATGACCTCCAATTAGTGAGCCATTAAGGCTAATTTCAAGTTACAAAAAACCACTACTCTACTTAGCTCGAATTCCCTTTGCTTGGAGGAATTCTTATTTTTACTTAGTGATTGGTGAGGAGTTTGCCAAGCCTTTTGGACGCTTTTAACTCCTTTTTTAAGGGCTTTTTAAGCCCCCACATTTTTCCTTCTCCCCACCGTCATTTTTCTTCTTTTTTCCTAATTTTTTCCTCGTGATTTCCTCACCGTGGCCAATTGCGGTCCCCGATGCGGTAGGAGGTAAATTCGTCTTCACCACTTCTATTTCTATTTTTTTTTCCTTTCTTCTATTGTTTTCCTTTCTTTTGTCCTTTCTATTTTTTCCTTTATTTTTTTCCCTTTCTATTCATTTTTTGGTTAAGTTCATAAAATCCGTGGTTGCCAATAATTGGCTCCTATTTGAGGAATTAGTGAATGGAAAGGCTACTTAGCCCTTTTAATCAAAAAACCATGAGCTAACACATGGGTTAACCTCATTCCACTACTTGTTAAAGTTAATGGGCACGATGCGTGGCCCATTCGTCACCGTGAGCCGTTTTTGCGGCTCATAGTGATCCCTAATTCAAAAGTATAATTTGATATCTTGTTCACTCTGTGATGCTACTTAAAACCAAATCTCGACATCTGATCTTTGCTACAAACTCTGAGTTACTCATGCCTGTTCTGCAATGTTGGCCAGTTCGAGAATGCGCATCACTTTGCTGAAGCTATAACTGGGAGCGTGCATGAATACGTCAACCTTGTAATCCATCTTATACAAGTAACGAAGGATGTAGTACACATGCTTGCAATACTTCCACTGCCCCTTCTTTCCCAATGCCTCCGACTGCATTTTCAAGAAATCAGGGCAAGAACACCCCGGGAGAACCGTAAAGGTGATGCAGTAGGTCTTTTCAGAGCCTGTGTCAAGGGTAATAACACATCTCCAACTTGGGTATGGTATGGCAACGACGTTCGAAACATAACAGTTATTCATAAGAGCCGTGCTTGACCACTTATTTCGTTGCTCAATTGTGGGAACGTCCGAGCCCCTACGGATCGCATAGCTGTGACGAAATGTGTGGAATGAATTTGGATTCACGGGAACCGGGAAGTGGGAACGCGGAAGGGGCATGTCCAAAGACACTTGGAATTGCCTACGCGGTGAAAGAGCACCACGTTGCTGCAATTGGAAACCAGCTTCGTCTAATGCCAAAACCTCTTGTACTGTTAGGTTTGTACCAAACTTCACAGGCCACATCATTGGAACTGCTGGCCAATCCAGTACAAATGATCGCTTCGATCCCTTCACACAACGGCTAATGTCATCAAGGCAAAACCAGAACTCCGCAACAACATTTCGAGGACTTCTAAAATCCTTCTTCAAACCAGCGTATGTTGGGGCCGGAGTTCCATAACTTCCGCGTTGTACTCTAGCATTGCATTGCTGACCTGTATAAGCTTGCAATGTCTGGCATCTTCGAGCGGACTTCTTTGGAAGACGAGCAATGTGCCACTTCAATGGATCACAGTCCGACTCTTGGACGGAGGTTGTGTGTTGAACCCCGGAACTATGACCGCTAACGGACTCTTCAATACGTGCCCGAGTCACCCTCGTCCCATCTCGTGGAATAGAGTAGTTCACTGTATCGGAACGGTGAGAATCATGTTCAGACCCTGGGGGCAAATCAAGCTTACGCTTTGTTGATCCAAAAATCTCCGAACCTTCTAGTCCGCCAGTTCGGGTTAATAGATCTGTAGCATTTGGAAAGTTCCTAACAGCCTCAGCAATGAGTTTGGGATCACCTAAACGTTGAGCAGAACGAAGCCTCAGCGTGCCTTTGTCCGGTCCTGTACAAGATGTTCCACCCTTCAACCATGCACGATATGAAGTTATCTGCATGAAAGCACGGATGAGGTCGTCCACGGTTGTTGCGTACAAGCATGTCATTGTGTTCCCTGATTGTTGAAGCCACCGGTTGTGGACGGTTTCAACGAGGTTGCATGAAGGCATGTCCGCCCTCTCATCCAACGTCAGATCCTAGCAGGAGTCAATGACGGTCATAAAACGATTTCAAAGCACTATAATAGTTAGAACTGGAGAATAGATTGTATGAAAAGCGCAGAGAACTTACAAGTTGCATTGCGCCGTCCCACTGTCAATACCGAAAGTGCCAAAACGCCATCCAGTCCTCAAGAGCTCGTCGCCCTACTTCGGTAGTGGCACTAAAGGACACCCACCACCCTCTTATTACATTGTATTGCGCTTCGGCCTCCTCTTGAGACTTTGCATTCTTCCAGATCTTGCAGAGGGCAATATGCTGGTCTTGGAAGCCGGCAATAATGTTCCGAACGGTGGCTCGCTGGAGGCATTTTGTCCAATGGAATAAACAAGTGCATTCCTTGTTGTCCATGGGCTTATCTTTGTCGCCGTTGCCATAAACTCGACGAACTGTGTGCTAGTTTGCTCCAGCACTATCTGCCATGAAGCCCTTGAAGTTTGTTGCCTCCAATCCATGGTTCTTCATCGTATCATTCAAATTCTCCCAAAAAAGCTGTTGTGCGTTGGCATCCTCGGATTGCATATCGCACATGGCAATTGTCATGACTCGACAATACTTAAAGTCATATACATGACATGCCATGGTAGTCCAGTCCTTGATTTGCTTGACATCATCGAACATCAACCAGCAATCCTGTAGGTCATTTCCAGGTTGCATATGCTTGACGAGATCCACACCACTACCTGCTCGATCGACTGACATCTCGAAGACAAAGACTTTACCTTTGGATTGACCGGGGAACTTGTTCTCATGGATGAACACAAACTTGGACGATTCCTTCAGGGTCATAATGTTGTCCATCACTTTCTTACCACCACTATAGAACCTCTTACAAGTTGACACAAAGTTTCTAATGTTTGGAGATGAAAGTGTCTCGATTGATCTAGGACAACGTCCATACACTATAAGAAACCCCTGTTTTTTGTGACGTTAGCTGTGATCAAGTGTATTTTTCAAAACATGTTTTTGCGAACGGGCCGAGCCTTGGGCTCTCGGATTCTGGTGGATGTTGCACCAAACATGGAAAAATTGGCGGAAAAACGCAGAGATGTTAGCATAAACGTATTTGTTTTGCGGGACGTCCTAGTGAACATAGTCATGTTTTAGACAACGTCCTCAGAAAGGTGACAATGCCACGTCGGCAGGGGGGTTTAGCTTCACTGTGAGTAACTTTGAGATTGTTACTGCAACCTCCCGTAAAACACTGCCCAACGGTTAAAACACAATGGAGATAGGCTGACCCCTACAAAAATAAAAACGTGGATGTCGTTACTGACGTCACAAAAAACGTGGATGTCCTTACTGACATCACAAAAAACATGTTTGAGCCACGTAGGCAAGGTAGAAATTGGATTCTTTTTAAAATGTTTGTGCCACGTAGGCAAGGTTGAAATCAGCTGCCACGAAGGCAAAGAGGATGTTGGAACAGACGTCTGGATGGACGTCTACTGTGACATTTTAATGTTTATGCTAATACGAGGCTAACACCATGACAAATCCAATAATCCCATATGGATTGTCACCACTTGTGCATCCCATTGTATATATATGTAAGGCCTTCTCTCCTATCTCATCACACTTGAATCAAGAGTGATTCACTTTCATCCATCTATTTGGATGAATTTGAATAACCCTTGAAACTTAAAGTGATACGGTATTTTTTGATGACATGGTGCTTCTTTTTGGTGACATGGCGCTTCTTTTTGGTGACATGGCACTTGCTTTTGGTGACTTGGTGCTTGCTTTTGGTGACCTCCATCTCAACGAACGTCACAGAAAACGTCACAACGAACGTCACAGAAAACGTCACAGAAAACATACCGTGTTAGAAATGACGTCCCAGTTTACACTGTCCACAATTAATTATTGCATTAAACTATGCTGATTGGACACGTCATATTTTAAAAAGTGACACGTCATATTTTAAAGGTGCCACGTCATAAAATGGCGGATCCACGTATGCAAGCCTAGTCACAATCGTATGCCACATCATGCGCCACATCATGGGCCACATTACCAAGGGCCCGGATGAAAAATTTGGGGATGTGGCACTGCCCGTCCATGTGGCGATGACGTGGACGCGACGTGGCAGCCACATGGCAGATTTTTAACACCTTCAACCCCCAAGTTTTTGTGACGTTTTAAAAAACATGGGCCTATTTTTTGAGATTTTGGCATGTTTTTCGCATGTCAATTATAACGGATTTTTTTGGACGTCAACGTTGACGTGCCGGATGCTGCACAAAACATAATTGCACGTTAGTTGCCCTGTCACAAAAAACACGGGTTTCTTATAGTGATAGAAGCTCCTTCCAAAGTAGATGACCCGGATGCCAGACGAATCAAGTAGTCAGAAAGAAAGTTCTTGCTCGCTGCCATGATGATTGCGGAGTTTGTAGCCTTCGGTGTGCGCTGGACTTCTTTGGCAACACAGTCGTGCACAACGTCCATCGCGCACTGGTCGATGCCTTTCGAGATGGGATGGTCATGATGCCCAAGGTGAATGGCCGCACGAGTGCGTGACGGATCAGCCGATGTCACGTAGTAGATACGAGCATCACAGAGAGATATACAAATAGGAGTCCGACAAAGCTTACATGCCAATGTTGACTTATCGGAAGGTGCTCCGTTGACAGGAAACAGGGTGAGGGTGAACCCGCTCCACTCGGTTTGATTCGTGCGCCCTTCATTTTTGCTTTTATAGTCACAAATTGCATTGGGACATTGGAGATGGCCGGTACACGTTGACTTCCGGTATGTGAGGCCAAAGTCGTTCTTGATGTTTGTAGTCATCGTCCTGCACCAAGCGTGACCATCATACTACTTACTCGTGCCATCGAGGCCCCCTTCAAACTGTGGGGGGATACCCTTTGGAAGTGGCGGTAGTTCAAAGATTTGGTTTCCATTGTAATCTGGTGGCAAGTACTTCACACTTTTCAGATCTAGACTATCTAGATCAATTCATGACAACTCTAAAACACCGTATTCGTTATATTGGGAGATTTAGTGACTCCCAAATTAACACATGTAGATAATAAGAGCTAAAGTGCACATCTAAACTCTACAATATGGAGGGATATGAGTTTCCATTAAATTGGGAGGTAATGTTTTCTACAAAAACCCGTAGAAAAATAAGTACTACGGATAACATTACATTACGAATCTAACTATAATATTGAAAAGAAGAACACATTAGTTGACACTTCTTTTATACCACATGTGTTCATTGAATATGAATAGCTAAATATTCACCCTCGATCCTACTAACCCGGATTAATACCATGCTCCAATTTAGCTAAAAGTGAGCTAAATGACGGACAAATATCCACTTGTAAGAGAATTAGCTTAACACATTTTGATGAGCCCTTTTTGATTTAAAAGAATTTCAATTCTCCTTCTGGAATTCACATTGGCCAAAAAAATATATAACGAGTTTCAAATGATGGTGCTCAGAACTGGGAAAAAAATTGCACACACTACCTCTTTTCGAACTAAAGTGTCCCCATCACTTAGAGGTGCAATGAACTCAAAAAGGAAACTCCACACTTTAGCTCCACTTGACCTAAAGTGCGCACCATTACTAAGTACACTGAACTAAAAAGAATGGAGAGCTAAAGTGTCAATAAGAAGATTTGCTCACACTTTAGCTCCACTAGAGCTAAAGTGCGACCCAACATTTACTTTCTATCATTCACCATAAAGGCAATTACTGGTATTATTGGTTTCAAGACTAGAAGCAATTTACCACATTGTTATTATAAAAAGAAAATAAAACATACTGCAAATTATCACCGATACACAAAAAGAATGGAGAGAATATTTCATAGCAATCATTGGCATCACATATTATAGTCATACAGAGTGTAAATTAATGAAATACAAATATCTATAATCCCAGCACCAATGGATCTAACCATACTACATGAAGTATTACGCATCAGAATCTAAAATCTAGGAAAAGGAAACTCCATTTATCTAAGTCTATTACAATTCGGACCTGGCAAGTGCTTCCAAAGAAGCCTTGATAATTGCTACTTGTCCCTTCGGAATTTTTGTAGTTGAATCTTGCACATGACCTCCATCCCTCTTTGAAGACCTAGGTTTCCATGCTGTCAAGATTGAATCGGTACTCTCCCACGTTATGGCTATCCCCTTTTCAATTGTCCAACGAAGGTTGCAATCTGTGTCCCAATCTTTATAGAACTTCATAACATCCCGATCGCGCGATATAGGGCGGAAGAATTGGATACGCACGGTGTTTGGCATATCCGGGTTAGAATTAGGATCTGAAACTGCTTGAGCAATCCAAAATGGGCGCTCGTCCCCATCACAAGGACGCAATGCAACAAAATAGCCAGCAAAAAGATCACGACCAACTCTAAAAGAAGGAGGTGGACGATCGCGCCTTTGGCCAACAAAATGCTCATCTTCACGGTACTCCTCACGAACCTCACCCTCCGCTGAGAACTCATCTTCAATGGCATGGGCAATTCGCGTCGTCGGCCAAAAGCCGTCTACCAATGATATCGGCGTATCCATTGGAATAATCAGAGCAGCTCTAACATCACGCCAATAATACGAAAGTGGCTCAAAACGCGATCGGGCTTCAACAGACTCCCGAGATGATTGCTCCCAGTGATCGATGAATCCTGAAAGTCCCTTCACCACCTCATGGAGATGCCGCATCATAGAAGGCTTCAATGCATCAGGTTCTCCGCGAGGCCATAAAGATCTTCCTTCACAATCCTCCTTCCACAATTTGATGCCACTACCTTCTCCTCCCTTAGGAAGCCAATCCTCATCATGACAAAGGATTTTATACTTCATTACCGGACAACCACTTGAATCCACATAAAACTTGAACTGATGAGCCTTTGTATGACCCTCCAAAGCTTCATCACCGTCCGCAATCATACCCCCAATGAACTTCTTAAAGTCAGGAACCTCTTGGATGAGATGCGGGATTGTGGGAACACTCTCATTTTTCATAAACGACCTCATGAGCAAAGGAATAGTTGGAAAACTCTCCTTCCTCAGTGTCATACTCCAACGTCCAAATAATGCATCTATATCATCATGTGTATGCCCAACTAGCATAAAATTAACATACACCTCGCGAAAGATGCGTTTTGCAACAAGGAGAGACCAAAAACAGAAAACAAATCTATTTTTGTTATCACCAACTGCATTGTCCATTTGAACATTCAGTATTGGTGGCAAAGGCCTCCCTGGAACTAGGATATCTGGAATCGGCCCTAATGGATCCAAACACATCTCCGCACCCCGTAATACCGCCGCATACAATGGATGAGAACTAGATTCTGGGAAGAGTTGCCGGGACGATGACTTCGGAGGCGCCTCCAGGTCACGCAATAGTTTTGCGAACGACCCGACCGTGTAATTGGCATCATGGGAGTATAAATCAAGGCCGTAATGGGCGTAACGCTGGTCCACATGACCATGGGCAAGCATACCTGTGATTGCAAGAGGCAACTTCATAAGCCCATCTAGGTGCTTTGTTTTATGTGAAAAAACCGGGGAGGCGGTCTTTGAGTGATCCATCTTATCATGCATGATGGTAAGAACCTCCTGAGGCGACGACTTTGATCGAAATCGGTTCAGGTAGTACAAGTCCCGATGTGAGAAAGCAGAATCAATGTGAACCTGCATCTTCTTTTGCCATAGCAGTGATGCTTGTGTTCCAGGTTGAGTAAGCTTCTTCTGATCCTGGTATTTGTCACAAGTAGAACAACGGGCAAAGTTGTCTCCACCTTTCTTGGCATAGTACTCAGGGAAGCTCACACGCCGAATCTTACTCAAGCTTGAGGTTGAGATTGGCGGCAATCCGCAATCAGCGAGATGATCATCAAGAAGCAGTATCTGATCCTTCCACTTAAAACTTGCAGGGAGGACCTTTGCCACAGCCTTCTCCCCAGATGGGAGAACACGAGACTTGTGAGGCATGTGGTCCGCATGTCTATCGAGAATGGCTCCAAGAGCGGCAGTAGCCACAACCGTATGACCTCTAGGCTTACGCAAACCGGTATTCCCGTGGTGTTGAGCGGCATGACCAGCGGCAGCGTCCTTCGCATTCCGATAGAAAGTACTCGAACTTACACCCATGATTTTCATCCACGCATGGGCACAAACGTCCACACCCTCTAGGGTCACAACCTTCCTACCCGCAGCGTCTCTATGAAACTGCCTGTGAACGTCGAGTTTGATATGATTTCTGAACTGCACGATGGTCTCACTGTACAAGCGCGTCCGAAGGACTCTTATTTTATCTCTAGGGTAGTGTTGAACACAGTTTTGACTGCAACAACTATTGCTCGCAACAGCGTTAATGGAAAGAGGGGTCATGAGAAATTCAGCATTCCTTGACACTGTTGGACGTGTATTCCTTGAGGAATTGTCGTACGAACGGGAGCTCCCACCTAGAGGTCTGTTACGCTCAACCAACCAGACATTGTAAATGTCCCGAAGGCAATGATGGAAGAGACTCACACCGTTTAAGAAGACTTGTTGAATAGGCCAGGTCTTAAACGAGTACCTCCACTCATCAGGAGCTTCGTCTAAAACAAAAGTACTGGACACCTGTACTACAACATTCGAATCCCCAAGAGGACCAGAGGAACCCAGAAGTGCACTGGACCGGACATTGCGAACCAACCCCTCTGCAACGCGAACACCCGAACCATTGTGAAGCGAAACAGTCAGCCCGACCCAGAGACGGCGAGGAATAACATCAAACTCAGGCAGGTCTGGATTCACGGGAGCGTCAACATGAACATCGTCGCCCTCCGAAGACGACATCCTGCATTCCAATGAGATACATAATAAAAAACCCTGACAAATAAAAATGGGTAACCCCTTGAAGGAATAGACATTTATGAAGCAGCATAGGAGGAGGGTAATTGATCTCGAATCGAGGTAAGGTCTGGCGCTTGAAAAAAAAAGGTATGATTCAAGTGAGCTGACATGGCAGACCATGTAAATTTAGCTCGACTCGAGGTAAACTCATGCGGTATAAGATGACAAGTATAAAATTTCATGCAATTAGCTATAAGCCGAATATGAAATTATTTCACCCTTGACAAAGACAACTAAGCCCGACCCGACCTAAATTTATGACTACCAGACTGATTGTTATATTAACTCGAGTCGAGTTAAACAGAAATAGGACATCAGGTATGTCAGTTTAGCTCGAGTCGAGCTAAACTTTCCTTCAAAAGAAGGTAAGACAATTTAGCTCGACTCGAGCTAAACTATCGATAATAATATTTATCGACAGTTTAGCTAAAGTCGAGCTGAATTGAACTAGGAAAGAAGGTATGACAGTTTAGCTCGACTCGAGCTAAAATATCAATATAATAATGTAAGACAGTTTAGCTCGAGTCGAGCTAAACTGTCTTACCATCATTCCAAGGACACTTTAGCTCGACTCGAGCTAAAATGTCAATACAATAATGTAAGATAGTTTAGCTCGAGTCGAGCTAAACTGTCTTACCATCATTCCAAGGACACTTTAGCTCGACTCGAGCTAAACTGTCCTTGGAAAGATGGTAAGACAGTTTAGCTCGACTCGAGCTAAACTGTCCTTCCGTGATTTTCGGCGTCTTTTTAGGGATTCATATGGTAAAACTCTTCAGCATATGAATCTGACTCTCTGTGTACTACAACCCAAATCTTCCCGTTAGTCGTCACGAAACTCGCAGTGATGCTTAAAAATCACAGTAGCAACTGGAACCACCGCAAATAACCCTACACACTGTCACATCCTAATTGCTAGAGACTGTGCACAGAGAATGCAAGAAGTACACATTGTGTACCTTATGAAGAAGACAACTGGTGCGTTGTTGCCTCGCGCAAGCGCCCTGCTCAACCGTGCGTAACCTGTAGATGTTACCCTCCTCAACCTCCGACAGTTCTTCTCCCTCCAAGCCTCTCCACAACAACCTTGCACAGCAACCAAAGTGAGAAAGGAAAGAAATGAAGAAAGTTTTCGAGGATCGGCGAGGTCACTCACGGACACATGACCGTTTCAGAATTGGCGGGAGGAAACTTCAGAATTGGCGGGGGGGCTTTTCCACAGCCCCTAAAAAGGTGCAAATTCGAAATCTTAGCGGGAAACAGAATCAACTATTTCCTGGCTGACTAAAATAAGGAAGAGTACATACCTCGAATATACTCGCACATGCGAGTTATATACAAGGTTTTAGGGTAACGCTCAGGGTTTGGGTTAGGGTTAGGTTTAGGGTTTAGGGTTAGGATTTTGGGGTTTAGGGTTTAGGGTTTGGTATTTAAGTTCAGGTTTTAGGGTTCAGGGTTTAGGGTCCTTGGTTTAGGTGTTATCTTCTGATGTCATTTCATTTCAATATAATAATACTTTGAACATTCAAGATATTGACAATTCAACTAAGGTATAGGGAAATGTCGAGAAGATATTGAGATGATTAGAAATAATTTGTATTACAATCCAAATAGGACTTATCTATTATGTTGAAATCAAAGACCTTAACAAACAAGTAGCTTTTTTTTAAAAAACATATTTTATGTGCACGTGTATTTTTAGCAAAAATTTATGTATTCAAACATGCTTTGGACATCATTTCTTTGGGGTTTTAAAAATGTGCATCATGTTACTATTTTGTCATCAATCTAGAATGTGCATTCTTTGGCAAGAATCCCAAGTGTCTCCATGGTCTGGATTTGGAATTGAAATTGGTTACTAATATTTTGAATTAAAATATCTTATATTTGAGTTCGCATTGCATTATCATGAGTTTAGGGTGTGGCAGTCTAAGCATGACTTGAAAGATGGAAGAATTCTTGACCATACACAATTTATTTCATGTTTTGACGTGAAATTAAAGACTTTGTCATTTGTAACACATAGAGAGTGGAACAATATTAAAAGATTTCAACAAGGAACGGAGAGACCTCCTCATGACAAAAAAAGGATAATCAAAATATAAAATATAACTAATACAAAGTGTATCATTTAGTGCATCAGGCATAATTTAATGTTCGTAATGTAAGTAATTTTGAATTTATTGATACAAGCAAAAACGGAATAATTAGTTTTTGAGCACGTTCTAGTGGTTGCAAATTATTTTTGACATTCTCAAAATTTTGTAGAAGGATGATAAAAGTCATGAGGCATAATTATATTTTCTCAATGAACGTCTTCAATAAAAGTTATGCGAGCCAAAAGAGAAACTTCTCGATTGCCGGCACGTCGAGCAACCTGAAAAATGTTTTGCTATGACTCAGTATGGAATGTGATATTTTGAATACATAGAAGTAATATTAGAACGAATGATATTGTGGATAAACATGTTATTCTTCTAGTGAAAAATAAGATTACATCCCAATTCATACATTTTCACACATTGTCACATATTATTGATTTAGGGTACCAAGAATACTTAGACTTCATATCCACTAAAGACTAGGGGATCGTCATATTTTTTTGCTTTTCAATATTACTATTGGAGATTTAGATCCACATATTTTGAAAACCCTTTTAAAATTCAAAAGATTACGATTTCACTTGTGAAATACTTAACCATAAAGAGAAGTACGGAGTTCAAAATGATTGTTTGTAGAAGTGGATATACACATTGCACATACATCAGCTCGATTTTTAGCAAAGGTGTTCACCATCACTTTGTGCAATGAACCAAAAGGAGTGTGTGCACACACTTTAGCTCCAGTAGCGCTAACGTGTGCCTCATCACTGGGTGTAGTGAACTAAAAAGAAAATATGCACAGTTTAGCTCTAATAGCGCTAAATTGTGCACCATCACTAAATGGAGTAGATTAGAAAGCAAAAATGCACTATGTAGCTCCAGTATACAGAAGATGGCTTCTAGAGAAGTGGACACTAATTAGGAATCCATACAGTAATTGTAAAATGAACAATAAGTGTAGTGTCAAAACTATACATCACCCAATGTCAACTACTACTTTAAATGTCAATCCTAGTAAATAGTGGAACATAAAGTTTTTTACTTGTGGACAATTAGTTTAGGAAACCATAATCATGGTTTGATTACATCTTGAGCATCATAGTAAGGAAGGGTTGAGTGCATGTAGAAAAGCAAGAATTTGCAAGAAAGAGCTTGGGAATAATCGGACGTAGGTATGGAGCAAACGAAAAATATCAAAAATTGGACAAAGTAGAATGTAAAATATGGAGGGAAAATGAAACTGCAAGTAGAAGATTGGAAATATAAGAACATTCTTCTGGAAACGAAAATGAGAAAATAAAGGAATATTGGAAAAGGAAAAAACTTAAACATACGATAAATATAGAAATACAAGTAAAATACTCATTAGATATCCATCACATATTATAACACCATACTCATTTTATTGGGAGATTTCCAGGATTTTGAAAGTTATGAACGGTTTTTCCAATACATTTTTTTGGTGCACATTCAGCTCGACTCAAGCTGAATATGTACCCATATTGTAGATATTGGACAAATTGCATTGTGCAAATTTACTAAATATTTGCATATTTAGGTCATTCTCAAGCTTCAAATATTATTTTGGGAGGCTCCCAATCTCCCAATATAATGAATATGGTGTTTTATGCATTCAATGTGCATTACATATTCAGTAAATATTCATTAAATACTTATTGAATATTCAACTACACATTAATTTTACATTAGAAATTTATGCACTATTCATTATCTATTCATTATCAGTGCATTAAATACTCTATAAATAATCATTAAATATACAAATATTAATTAAACTATCCTAAAATATACTTTTAAAACTTCAAACATTCATTAAGTAAAATTTAAATATTCTTTAATTGTGCATAGAAGTTTTAGATATACAAATATACATGAAGTATCCTATAAAAAATCATTACAAAGTCATTAGTTATTGGCTAATTTTATGATTACACATTAAATATTCATTTGGATAATATTAAAAAATATTTAAAAAATGCAAGAGATGGGAATGAGAATAGTTGTGGATAAGACGATAAGAAATTGAGGTTGAAGATGAGACGAAGAATAAATGCATGGCGTTCGGTAGGTATAACATATTGAGCTTATACAATTTATCAAGTATCAAAATTGTGTGCTAGGGAAGAGTTTTGATAGAGGGCTATTACAAAATGAACTGTAGTAGGTGAACAAATGAGGGATAATATTCATGACAATGGTGGCTAAAACTAGTTGCCAACTTGTTGACTAATCATACTACTAAAATCATAATCCACGCAGTGAACCACGTAGTCAACCGTGCGGTGAACTACATAAACAGTGCAGTCAAACGCGCAGTTAATTGCGTAGTCAACCGTGCAGTGAACCATGTTACCTTTTTATTATTTATAGTTTGTATTATAAAAATGTCATTATAATGGTTGGACATATGCGTTGCAAAGCAAGCGCCAATTGCTAGGAACGGTGCAGCCAACCGCACAGTGAATCATGTTATCTTTTCTTTAATATAGTTTGTAATATAAAACCACGCAATGAAGTTGGAGTTGTGATCTTGGAGGTTGGCATACAAAGTTGGAGGTACAAAATTGCATATTCGAGTTGTGGAGATTGAAATTACAAGTTTTGAGGTGAGATTGCAAGTTTTGAGATTGTAATTGCAAATTGAGTTTGTGAGTGTATAAAATTGAGATTGTAATTGCAAGTTGAGTTTGTGGGTGTGTGAAATTTGCATTTGTGTGTTGCAATTTGTGCTTACCCAAAATAAATTTGAAACTCTTAATTACAAATTTGACGTTCATAACCTTTTTGAAATTCCATGTTAAAATGCAAAAAAATCTAAAACGTAATTAATTTTTTTCTATTCTATTCTATTACATTATTAAAATTCATGCATAGGTTTCAAAGATATATTTTTATTTTATGTAGATTGTTGTTACCTTTCTTTTTTAATATTTTGTGATTTAAAAACTACATGAAAATGGTTGAACTAATGCGTTGCAACGCAAGCGCCAATTGCTAGTAGTGTACTAGAAATAGAGAATCTCCACCGCGACCGAGGGACCGGGATGCGAGAATAAACACGGTAAAGCCCACTCCGAGAGGCCTAGGCCGGTGTATCGGCCCACAGGAGTGGCGGCGCCGGTTCTTCTAAACAATAAATTTACAGAAAGTACAGGGGAGACTAAAATTCCCCGGGAGCATGTGTTCAATCATGTAATTACACGAGGGAATTAAAAAAAATCAATAAAAACCCCAAAACAAATTAGCCTACTATGGCGTAAGTGTTGGGCGCTAGCGTTCCCTCACAGTGGCCAATTCGGTGACGGTGCGGGGGGAAAAGGATAAACCCCCCTCCCTTCATCTCAAACTTGGGCACCTTCCCGCTGGCGTGGAAAATTCCCCGTCAGGGGTGGAGATGCTCTAACTACTGGATTTGTACCGTTAAAGTGAAAGCAAAATGAAGTGAAAAGTAAAGAAAAAATCACACTTTAGCTCTATTAGAGCTAAAGTGTGCACCATCAGGAAATGTAGGAAACTAAAAAGAAAATATGCACACTTTAGCTCCAATAGAGCTAAAGTGTGCACCGACATTTATTTTATAATTAAACAATTGCAAGATGTGGTCTTAACATACTTAATGTCAGTTCGATTCTCAAAGTATATAATATCAAACTCATAAATAATCAAAACGTGAATTCAAAGTAATAGAATCTTAAAATCGTAGCTTTAAAACTCTCTTAAGTGTGCTTCACCTAATAATTGGTGTAGGAGGAACTTATATACATCGATGGTAATGAATGTACTCCTTCTGTAATGCAGAAATTGAAATCCAGTCAAGTGAAAGCCAGCTGATCCACTGAAAGCATGACAAAAAACTAAACACTATAATCCTATTTGTAACAGTAAAGACTATAATTGTTCACTTCCGTCCAATCCAAGTTTGTGTATTATTGAGAAAATGCCAATTTAGAAGTTTTAATTGAGATCATACGAATGAAATTGGAAATAATCACATTTCTTTTGCTATCTGTTCGTTGCCCCAGAATATGCAAAATTGTAGTGATAATGGCCAAGAAAAATTGCGTAGGAAATTTACGAGTACAGAAATACAACACGCGCGTAATATCTAGAACTTACATTAGAAAGATTAAAATGGATTCTTGAAACTCCGGGTATCAATAATGAAGGTGAATAATTTGTGGTGCATCCATCTAAAATATCCGAGGGTCTCACCCGAATATCACGAAGGGTATCCCGAGGGTATCTCGGGAGCACCACACGGCCACAGGGTTTCGACCCTCACGGCTTTAGGTGCCCCCAAAGGTACCCTAGAAACTCCTGGCGCTCTCATTTTCTCTTCCTTTCCGTTGCTGTGAGTTTTGTGTGTGTCCGTATACGCTCTTGTTTTGTGAGGGTTGTGCGTTTATGCGTCGGTTCGTCGTGGTTTTGTGTGTGTTTGTCTAGGCGTTGTTGATTTCTGAGGCGAGTTTGCGGTTTGTGTTGGTTTCGTAATGTTCAGGGTCTGTTAAGTTTGTGTATATTGTACTGCTGCGTTTAGGCTTTCGTGCGTTTAGGCTTTCGTGGACGTTAGGGTTTCCTGCAGATAGGGTTTGTAGGACGTGTGATTCTTAATTGTGTGAGTTCGTGTCCACTGCAGCGCTGGAGTTTAGGGCTTTTTGTGTGAGATTGTGAGGGTTTCTGTGAATGTGTGAGTTTCTAGGAGTTTCTGTGAGTGTGTGTGAGTTTCTGCGAGTTTCTGTGAGCACGTACAGTCTGAAACGGCGGTGCTCGGAGGATTGACGTGAAGAAGGAACAAGACTTGCAGCTTTTTCAGTCGGATTTCATAGTTTTAAAGGTAACTGCACTCATTCAGTCTTGCATTTCTTTTGATATTTGTGTAGTTTTGCTTTAGATATGATGTATTGAAACAGTATGATAGCATTGCTTTTGATGTATGTGTGAGAAGGTAGATGAGATTGTGTATTCAATGTGGTGGTTTGAATGTGGTAGTTTGAATGTGGTGGTTTGTGGTGGTTTGTGGTTTTTTGTCGTGGTTTGTGCTAGTTTAAATGTGCTGGTTTGTGCTGGTTTGTGCTAGTTTAGATGTGCACATTGAATTCAATGTCGTGGTTTCAATTGCTAAATTCAATGTGCTGAATTCAATGTGTTAATTTCAATGTGCTCATTTGAAAGTGCTGATTTCATTGTGAATGATTTCAATGTGTTGGTTTCCATGTGCTACTTTGTTTGATTTTGTGTGTGTGGGTTTGTTATCGTTGTTGCAGGACTTCTAGTTCCACCAGAAATTGTCTGGGATTCAGGTTCATAATCAATGGCTGAAAGGTAAAATCCATGCTTCTCATCCAGGAGCCCTAAACCCTACGCCTTCAATATCATATAACGAAAGACGGATCTGATAAACTGCAATAAATAAGCTCTTCAATGAACACAGTTTAGCTCGAGTCGAGCTAAACTGGGACATCGATATTGCACTATTGTCCACACTTTAGCTCGACTCGGGTTAAAGTGGGCTTCCACTGTGCAAAATGGGCCACACTTTAGCTCGACTCGAGCTAAAGTGGGGCCACCACTGAGCAATATGGCCCACACTTTAGCTCGAGTCGAGCCAAAGTGAGATCCCCCGTGTGCTCTTGTGGCTGCATTAACCTCGACTCGAGATAAAGTGCGCTCTCCAGTGCTCCTTAGGCTTTATTTAAACTCGACTCGAGGTAAACTATGGCCAATAAAGCACACTGGAGAGGGCACTTTAGCTCGACTCGAGCTAAAGTGTGATCAATAGTGCACAATGGACGCCCTGTAAAGCTTGAGTCGAACGGAAATGTTCGACTTTATACGTCTATGGTTGCGCCAAAGCCGGCTACAGGAACAGTAATCATAATGACTTCTTTCAAACTCTCGGTGTGAAAAATGTCATGGCCTTCCAGTAAAGCCAACACTCTTTACCTCGAATCGAGCTAAAGTGTATGACAATAAACTTAAACAACTCAAACACAACTACACTCAAACTTTAAACACTCCAAAGGTATAGTAAACCAATGATATCGACGACCCAACTCATGTCCACTTATCGTCAAAATCTCACATGTAAGCAAGAGCTTCAGTCACGCTTCAACCACTTGAGGACCTCAAAGAGTGAGGTTCGTGAGTGATTTAAGGGTGAACTTAAGCTCTTTCGCAGTTCTGAGACTTAAACGATAAGTAGCCATGATTTGAAAATAGATGTATAGGAATTTCGTTTGAATGAATATTGTAAGTGTCAGAACTGTTCAGCTATGCAATCCATGCATGAGCACTTTAGCTCGAGTCGAGCTAAAGATGAAGCTAAAACTTGAATACAACATTGATACATTGGTGTCATTGCAGTCTCCTAACTCAACTCACGTCTACTTTTCGTTCACCTCTCATAAATCGTGCAAGAGCTTCAGTCCCACTCCAACCACTTGAGAACCTCAAAGAGTGAGGTTCGTGAGTGATTTGAGTGTGACCTGAAGCTCTTTCACAGTTCTGAGAGTTGAACGAGAAGCAGGCATGAGTTGATTGTAAGCGTCTAAGCGAACGGTCAAATTGACTAGATTTTCTTGCAGAGCATTATTTACATACTTGAATTCAGTTACACATTAGCTCGAGTCGAGCTAATGTGTGACCTCGCCATCCTAATCGGATGATTATTAAAACAATCTAATGTTTGTGCTCCGTTTCGTGTTTGTACAGATCTGAGAGGGACAGGATGGTGTCTCAACTGCAGCACTTCTTCCAGCCAAAGCCTGTCGACATTGACGATGACGATGGAGATGACAACAACCACTTAGATTGCTGGGAGCTCAAGGATCCTTCGATGACACTGAAGTGGACGCTGCTGTGGGCCCCCTACACTGAGAATCTAGTGTTTGGTCAGACCTTCGCTGGTGATATCCATGAACCCCAGCACATCGACTTCAAGACCAAAATCATTGATGTAGTCCACGAAGATAACGATATAGTGAAGTTGTCGTGTGAGACAACCACTGAGTCTGTCGATCCTTATATGTTCACTATTGTAGTGAACAATACTTCGTCTCCCTTCTGTATCTTTGACTTAGTCAGTTCTCTTAGGGGGTCACAGTTTGATGACATAGTGGCTCAGGTCGACCAGGAAATCTCCCAAAAGAAATGGGAGACTAGTAGTGGTCAGCCGCTGAAAGCAAAGGCTGTCGCGAACAAACTCCGCGTCATTCTTTCCAGAATGAGTACTTTTGCCGCTCTTGAGAAGGCGAAATTAATCGCGTCTAGGCGCCCAATAGAACTTTCGGTAGTTTCTGGTGCCGTAACAGGTAGCCAGAATATAAGTCAAGCATCGGTACCGGTAAGAACTCCAGGTGCAAGAGCAAGTCGAAGCACCCTGCGCAACACGCTGTCAGCGTCTCCTGTCAAGAAGCGCTCAGCTGCCAAGAAGCCGGAGACTTCTTCCAGGAAGAAGACGAAACTCGTTTCAGAGGAAGAGTTGGCCAATTTGATGGCCTCTGCACTGTTGGAACTCCCTTCGGCGCTCGGGTTCGGAGAGGTAACAGACTACACCAACGTCCAACAGATATATCAGAAATTCTGGACGGAGTGTCAGAGCTGTTTTTTCCAAGGAGACAGAGAGATGAAGATCGAGCTTGATGTGATGAGGCTGCATAATGCAGCGCCGGAGTGGACGATCCGTGCATTCGAACCTCGCGGTATGGAGGAGTTGAAGCATTACTACCTCGAAATGCCGGACAAGACTCAGAAGCAGACTCTCTGCGTCATGCCCAAGCTCGATCATATGCCAACGAAGGTTGAGGAGCTCAGCGACTGCGACTTCTATATCATCAACGGCCAGCACAGCGTTGCTGCATCAAAGTCGATGATAAACGGTACCGTGCCGGAGGTTATGAGAAGGCACTTCCGGACATGGCAGTGTTACATTGTCTGGACGGAGGACCCTGAGAAGCTGAGGAAGATTTCCGCGTATTATAATCGCGTAAATCACTTGGTCCAATTCAAGCCGACGTGGGCAACAAATATCCTTGGCTCTCGCGCGTTGTGGATCCAAGCTGGAAGACCGATGCCGAAGCACTCCGCCGCAGGCATTCACGGGTCCCATAGATCAGGTCGGAGAACGGCAGTGGAGATTGCCAATGACAAGAAGTTTGAGGTAATTAATCTTAACCACGGTCATGCACTTTAGCTCGACTCGAGGTAACTTCTGTGCTTGTCCTTCTTAGTAATGTTCTGTATACAGATTCGAGCACTTAGAGTGTACACTCTCCGGTTCCAAGTTAGCTCGACTCGAGTTAACCTGCATTTTTGGTTCCTGCTGGTTTTGTTTTTTTCCCTCTGTGGTTGTACGCTAAATCAACACTGCCAATGTTCTGCGCAGCCATTTCTAAACGCGGTTCGTAAGCGCTTCGCAATGATTGACGTCGCCAAAAGCCAGGCAGCGCTCAAGAAAGCCGGAAAGGCGAAGGAGCTCTCGATTACGAACGAGGTGAAGATTATCACCTCGTCCGATGAGACCTTCAAGCTGTGGTCGGAAGTCATCTCTTCGGCGGCACAAGGCGACCTCATCAACGTGGATTCAACAACGTCGCCCTTGTCAAAGTTTAAGGACGCCAAGTCCTGGGTGCCTGAGAAAGATGGGGTATTGACGCGCGAGTTCTTCAAATTTTTCGGCAATATGACCGAGGCTGATCACGCAACGCTGTGTAAGCATATTCTTAATCGATCAGGGCCATCGCGAAAACTACCTTATCCAAAGGTGGTTGTAAAGCAGCCGCAATCAGTGCTGGAGGATTGCTACAGCGCCCGGGACTGGGTCGATCGAAGGAAGAGGAAGGAGGTCGCTCGGATGGAGCTTCAGTTGATCAGGCCGGAGCTCGCCTTCTTCAACAGCACTAGGGCATACAGTCGTTCCAACTGGCGAAAGTTCAAGAAGGACTACAACGTCAGCAAGGCCTCGAAGCGTGCCCTCTTGGATTGGGGTCCACCGGATTCGTACTACGCAAACTCAAGGCAGACGCAGTTTCGCAACTGCAAATGTGAAGATCTCTCTCCGTATGCGAAGGAGTTCTTCAGAGTCTTCCTCGATGTGCGGGCGCGGTTCGTTGCACCTGTGGGGGCCTTGCACTTTCGTCCATACAAGGCGGCAACCAACTCGCTCGGTGGATGGCCCTCGGATGCGTGGCGTAACTTGGGCTGCAACGTGAAGCTCGGCATCATCGACTTCCGTAATATCCCTGGGTTTGCAGGGAAGGCGACGTCATCATTGGAGAAGCCCTTCTTCGACGAGTTCATGACAATGTTCGCATCGAAAGGACAGCCTTCTCTCACCGGTCTTCCAGCGTGGCTCTTCATTTGCGGCGACGAGCAGTCACACCTTCAAGTGACAGCGTTTGCTGAGGGCCCGTCGTTGTGCCATGCGTACGACGTCCTGCAGTCGAAGTATCTTCCCTCCGACAACGAGCGCTTGGGGGGATTCGCGCCGAAGACCAACAACGCTCTCGACCCGGTTCGCCTCCTCTTTCTCTTCAAGAAAGAGCTTACGCAGATCCCGGCCGTGAAGAAGATCTACGCAGCTCCGGAGCATGTGTTGCACACCAAGCTACGCAAGTACAACGAGCTGGCGTACTCCATGAACATGAACGAGCTGAGAATGGAGTTCTTCATCAAGGTTCTGGAGCTGTTCTGCAAGAAAGGGGATTCTACTGTCCAGCTCTTTTGCGGGACGAAATTACTGACTGCGAGTGTGGTGAGTATCCTTGCAGTTTAGCTCGACTCGAGCAAACTGTTGATCCCTCTCTCTGACTGTGAATGTATTGTTTCAGAGAGGTCGTCTCTCATGCTTTGTAGCGTGGCACTTTAGCTCGAGTCGAGGTAAAGTGCCGGCTTATACTTATGTGGTTTTTTTTAGCATTCCTCAATCGCGTCATATTCTTCCATGTTTTAATGGCTGCGTTTTCATATCAGTGTTCTTCTGTGCTCACTTTAACTCGAATCGATCTAAAGTGTAACTTTTTTAATCCATTGGTGTGCAGATGTTGGATCTGGAGGCATTCTGCATATCCCACGACACCGATGAGCAGGACCTGGACGACGCCCAGGATGTAGCGTTGACGTTGGATCGGGCCGATTTCGTTATTGGTTCATATCACATCAGCGCGGAGATCTTCCCCGAGCTTGGAGAGGCTGTTGCCAAGGGGAAGGGGAAAGTGATTATCGATCTCGTCGATGAGGAGGAGGAGGATGTGGTCCCGAGCTCCATTGGTGTGTGCCCGAGCACCAGTACGGTCACACCTGATGCCGATTCCCATGATGACTTCGATACCAACACTCCGGCGGAGCTTCATAGTGGCTCTCAGTCTGAAGCGGGAGAGACAATGGGTACCTCGCGGCAGCGGCTCGATTTCGTGGAGTTCGAATCGCTTGATATCTCCGAGAGGCCTCATTCAGCTCCGACCTTCGGTGGGTCATCCGCTCGCCCCGCAGCCAAGAAGAGGAAAGTTGCCAGCGCGACCGGCCGCTCACCGTTGGCAACTGCGAGCAGTGCTCAGGATGACATCAGGTTTATCGCCCTCGAGAAGAAGCTCGAAGAGGAGGCCACCCGGATGAGGTTGATGGAGCAGCGGCTGGCGGAGCGTGACGAGGAGCTCAGGGATATGCAGCGGAGGCGTGACGAAGAGATGAAGAGGGACCAGGACCAGAGGCATAACGACATGATGCTGATGATGCAGAGATTCATGACGGCTACTATGCCTCCTGTCGCCACGACACAAACCGTAGTGAATTCTACGATCCCTTAGCCTCCAATCTCAGGTGACGATGAGACTAGGAGTCTGCCTCGCGGTTCGCTTATGCCGTCTCCGGCAGGTTCCTCCCCCGTCTCCACGGGAGCTCAATCGCTGCCTGATCCCCCGTCGCCCGCTCGGGATGATTCTGTCGTTGATGTCCCCAGTTCATCGTCAGGTTAGTGTAACATAGTTGCGAATGTATAGAGCCAGAACATTTTGTAAATGTCCAATTTTGTACTCCAGTATTTTTGTTAATATTACAGTGCTCAGTGATCACTTTAGCTCGACTCGAGCTAAACTGCTTGACATGTGACGACTCTGACATTGTATCAGTGTCCAATGTGCGCATGAGCTGATGGGTTGAAGTTGTTGAATTTTTCAGATCTTAGTTTTGGTGATGACGCGATTGCTCAACCAGTCGTAGATGAGGTCGTCCAAACTGCAGTCCCGGTCGTAGAGGATGTCGTCCAATCTTCGGCCGTGCTCGTAGACGAGATCAATCGTGATTCTCCTGTCCAGGAGCCCGCTCTTCTTGTCCCGGAACCGTGCCCCCAAATGGTTCTGGAGCATTCGAGGGCCCTTGACACCGTCCAACTTTCATTGGAATCGATGGGGGTCCGAAACGAATTGCTTCAAGACGATGAAGTTCTCGAGGTGCTCCTCTAACACTATCCACACTCTGCGCTTCCCCATGTTGCTTCCCCCCGTTTGCTCTCTTCGTTCTACATTATGTTGACTTGTCGTTGTTAATGAATCTTTAGTAATATTATTCGTTCTCCTGGCGTTTCCGAACCAGGTCTGCGAGGCATCAATAAGTGGTGCCAGTAATTTAGAAGAAATACCTAGAGTCTATTCAGATTCCGAGGGCAGATGGTTGAATGTTGTGCTGGACCTAAATGGGATTCTATGCACTTGTAAGCCATCGTGGCAGGCCAGGGGGTCCAGGGGCTCTATCCCGTCCATTCACTCGGCCTCGCTGCCTTCCGAAGTAGGCCCTAAGCTTCTTCGGGTGCGCCCTGGTTGTGCTGAATTCCTTACGAAGTTGGTTAAGATTGCCACCATCACGATCTGGTGTTCAATGATGGAATCTACAACACGTGAGATATGTCAATATCTTTTTCAGCATAGTTCTGCGTATCCTCTCAGGATCTTTGGTCAGGAGAGTTGCGATAGGGTTCCCGAGGGTAGGGTCGGTAACAGAACAATCTACATGAAGGAATTTGGCACTCAGAAGGACATCTTCTTGAAGACGTTATCGAACCATCTCTTTAATAGGTTGGGCCGTGAGTATACTCCGTCAAATACACTTGTCATTGACGATAGCCCGATTAAGCATGTCCTTAATTTGCCGGAGAACGTCCTTCTTCTTCCGTCATGGTCGCACAACCACGATGGCGCGAGACATGATTCTGTACTGCTGGAGGATTTGCTACCATATCTCTCTGACCTTCATCAATTTTCGGGTGGCCTAGCGCAGTATCGTGCTGAGCATCCCTCGGGTCGGGAGATGTTCTATAATGATCAGAAGACGTGTGGTCAGGCTGCGAGTATTTGTAACGCAATTCAAGCCTATCAGAATCTCCTTTCCTAATGTGGTTGGAAGCGCTTAGATCCTTAATACACTTTAGGTCGAATGGAGCTAAAGTGTTTCGTTTGACTGCAGCTCGATTTTGTAAATTTTGTTGGGCCGTGTTTTGTATATATTTTTTGATAATACAAATGGTGATGTTTCTCCACCGAATTTATTGTGCGGATTGGATACCTACTGCTGGTGGAATGTCGTCCTTTTTTTAATGTTTGGAATTTTATCTATTGTTCTGAGGTATGTGAGTGTCACTTTTGTTGAAATTTCTACAGGGCTGTGATTGTCGGGCGTCCGTGGATTCCTTGTTGGGTCCACATGAGTTCGCCCTTTCCCTTCGGAGTAAAGGGCTTTTGTTGCACTCTGCTGCAACCGCGCAATCAACCATGGATTATTCGACCGTGGCAGTGGACGATGGAGTTGTTGAAAGCCCTATTGCGCGGGAGCCAATTCATGAAAGGAACAATTCACCTTCGCCGCAGTGGCCTCGTTTAGTTCCGGGGTCTCCGCCCCTAAACTTGGATAATTGTATTCCGGCAAAGCGTATTCTCTATGACGGTTTAAGGGATGCCACTCACCAACACTCGCTCACGGTGCGTGTTATGCTGACCTCCAAGTTATTGCACTATTGAGTCGTTCTTGCCTAGAGAGTCTTGGTTTGTTGTTGAGGTACCTTGCACTCTTGTAGTTTTGCTTCATTTGAGCTTGTTTTTGTGCATTGGATATTAAATGTGCTCTGTGAATTTCACCTTCTGCATTTTAGCTCCATTTGAGCTAAAGTGCACTAGGATGGATCTTGATGATACAATTTTTTGGTGTTGTCGTGTAGGTGTATTCGACCTAAAGTGTATTTGTTTGGATTGTTTGTGGCGCCTATTGTGCAGGAACCATCTGGTAAATGTCTTCGCCCCCGTATTCTCTCAAGAAATGCTGCTGGAATCACATGCTCTCCTTCTGCTCCCACCCGCCGTCACTCGCTGCCCAAATCAAACACGGACGAGGTGCGAAGGCGGGATTTGCAGCGTCTTCTTGAGAGTCCATTAATGCAAGAGAATGGCGCAACATGGACTCGGCAACGTCAGAGGGCTTTTCTGAAGACGCGTATAGAGGCTTATGGAGGGACTTCCTAGAATGTTTGATTAGTAATAGGGCGATTGTGGTTTGCGTCGAGGTAAATGAGTGTTGTGTGTGACTTTTTTCATGGAGTTTTGAATAAAGCTTGGATTAATAGTATATGCTTCCTTTATCGTTACCACTTTTTTGGACGATAAGCTATTTTGGTCCATCCATGGTAAAAATACAGTATTCTTGATACATTGTTTTTATGCTTTGCACTACAAATGTTTATATTTATTGATACTTCAACAACCATATTTCTCCATAGTCATGGAAATTTCCCAATATAAGGAATATGGTGTTCTAACCTGGACCCCTTCCTGAGACCTGTTTTACCCACTTGCAGAAGAATACTCTGTATTCCTCTGGATTTAGGATCGACTGGTGGCTTTCCTAGTGAAACAGATTGGGACGTATTGGATATCGAAGCAGGTGAAATAGACATACTGGGAAGGAATGACTTGAGACAATTGGTGAGATTTCTTGAGCTACCTAAGTTAGGATCAGTGACATCTTCTTCCTCTGTGTCGCTAAGTGTATGGACGATTGGGATAGACCTCGTGCCCAAACCAGGCAAGAGTATCGTGTCTCCGGAATCCTCCGAAGAAGTGGTGACAGCTGTAGATGCATGACCAGACATCTGAGCATCTAACACACCGTACACTTTGAATGAACTTGAACATAAATTCCACACAAATCCTACCGCATCACGATCTTTTACTTGATAAATGGATTGCGTGTGAATCCCGGTACTATCAAAAACTTCATGTTCGACTTGAACCGATCCACTCCTAAATCCGAAACGAAGACAGAGCAAAGACTCTGCGACAATGACAGTGCTGCATTCATCAACAGGCATGAGAAAAGGGATGCCCCCTTGGTATGATGATAGAGACGCCATGTTCCAGGGCTCTCAAAGAAGGTTGAACAACTTTGCGAACTGACCTCGGGTTGACGAAAGAGAATGAGTAGCTGCTTGCGTTCACATTCAAATAAGATGGTTCATGAACCATTTTCCGGCGGGATAATAAATTCATATTACACGTACTAGGATGCTCATGCAGCAATTCTCTTGCCTCCTGGACGGATACGACAAAATGCAATGAAAGTCATGCTTGTAGTAGTCCATGAATATATTAATATATCGAATAATCTAATCGGGGCTCCTTGAAACGGAAGGATTGCCCATTGTTTTAATACCATGCCTGCAGTCTTTTGTCAATAGTGATGTTGGGTATACCTAAAAATACAGAGTTTGCGCCAGACGGAGAAATATATATGAGGAAAGTATCATTAATAGAGTCTACAACGTTGTCTCCATTCAAACTAAAGACTGTCAAGATCCGATATTTTCGAGAACTGAATCTATCCCCCCATCGAAGGTAGCATGATGGGTTATGTATTGCATGGTTGCAACCTTGCATTTGTGACGATAAGTTTGTGATTTACCTATTAGGTTGTGATGCTTAGGGAGTGGAGATGACGGATAAGGGTTGAGTGCAGAGGATGACTATGAATGCTAGACAGAGGAGAAGACCTACTAAGTTTTCAAATCCTAAGCAAGTACGCGCTTAGAAGAGACGTCGAGAGATGCTAGCATTATTAGCTTCACAGAATACAGTAGTAGAGGGCGCAATATCAAGTAAGGAACTTAGGAATTTGACAACTATCCACAGAAGAGCTTCATCATCCCGTTCTAGCGATCACGTAATTTTTGATTGGTGTTTCATTGATTTGCAGAAGTTAATGGCTCATAAAAGTTGGATGGTAATAGGGAATGACTATGGTCGTTCCAATATTGTGCAGGTGAACAGGCATAGTAGGCATTTTTGTGGGGAGAGACTAGGAGAGGACTTAGTTCAAGCTAATACGATGAGTCAGAATCAGAGATTTAATTCGTCGGATGCCTCGTTGGAAAGAGGTAAGGGGACTGACGACAGTTCTGAGGAGTCTCAGTGTCAAACGATGAAATCAACCATTGCATCTGGAAGCCGAGGAAATCCATCAAGGTCTACAAAGATCAACCCCACTTCCCCAGCTCAAACACTCGCTAGTCTAGCAAGAATTTAGCATCGAAGTATGAACAGCGAAACCCCAACACTCCTTGAGTCAGGACCAGGCTCATCGCCTCAGGTACGGTTCTTAGCCATCCTTTCCACAGAACCCGATTGAATAAATAGTACTCCTACAGTCACAATGTCTCCCGTCGTGACATGTAGTATATTCAAATGTTCTCGGAGCGCCAAGCTAACCCAGGTAGGTGACGATCCCGCGAATCCGGGGTCAACCCATTATTATTATATTTTTCCACCCGGAGCCATACTGGAGGTGCACCTCCTCTTCGTTTAGGGTTGCTACTCTTCAGTTCGAGGTGGAGGAGTTTAGATGCACATGTGCCGTCTCGTTGCAGCAGTCTCGTGCGCTCATAGAGGAGCAATGCTAGTATAATTCTTCATCACGAGTACTGTTGCTCGTCACTTTTCTTACGTTAACTTAGGGGGAGTTTAGATGCTGATCCTCTTGGTTTAGGGTATGAGTTAATGGTTGAGGTGCGCGCGTGAAGGGAAACGGGGAAGTGACTGCAGTCTACAGTGCTCGAGTTTGAGGTACGCTTGCATTTTTTTTAAATTTGGAGTTTCAAAAGGACCCACGGATCCGAGGGTGGTCTGAGGTGTCTTGAATTTTATTTTTCTTCATGCTCGAGCCTGTTGCTGGTCGCCATTCTTACGTTAACTTAGTGGTACATTAGATTACGGTCCTCTTCGTTTAAGGTAGGAGTTATAGGTTCAGGTGCGAGGTGGGAGAGAAGCGCGCAAGTGCTTGCAGTCTGCAGTGCTCGTTTTTGAGGTACGCTTGTATTTTTTTTTTAATTTGGAGTTTCAAAAGGATCCTCGGATCCGAGGGTGGTCTGAGGTGTCTTGAATTTTTTTTTTCTTCATGCTCGAGCGTGTTACTCGTCGCCATTCTTACGTTCACGTAGTCAGTTCAAGGGAGGGGAGCGATCCTTTTTTTCGTTCTTGTAGTCATAGATGAGGTGCTGCTCCGGAGTCGTTTAGGTAAGTATCAGCTGGTTTCAGGGGCACAAGAAGAGAGAAACCGAGACAAGGGAACATGAGCGTGCGCTCGTTGAGAAGGTACGATGCTTTTTAAAAAGTTTCTTTCAGGCTCGGTGCTGAGGTTTGTTTATTGGTTTCAGACGGCGGTGGCTCCGAAGCGCTCTCGCCACGTTGGGTCCCTGGGGATGACCATGATTGGAGGGAGCATTCCCCTTGATGAGGTATGTTGCTGCGTGCTGAGTGTGAGAGATAAAATGGCTGAGTGTGTTTCAATGATGACGTTCGTTATGTACTTCAATATTTCAGATGGCACAGCAAGAACTAGGGACGGTATTCTGTAGTGAGGGCTTAGATCCAATGAATTAGCCTGAGGAGGAAGAGATCCATGACTTGGAGGCCGACTCGAGGATGGAATCGACCGAGCAAGCGTTGAGGAAGTCCATTCTGGGGACAACGTCAGATGTCCTACAAAGGTCACTCTACCCGTCAATCGAGGAGCTCCTCATTCCACTATGTCGCATGCTACCCATGACAGAGGTTCGTCTCCCCTTGAAGAGTGATATTGAGAAGCTCAAGGCGGAGTTCGTAAAGGGATATCGACTCGGATCCGCATGTTTCTCAATGACCGAGCAAGAGGTGCTTCCTTCTGAGCGAGCCAATTGGTCTCCACTTTGGCAAGAGGAGGATCGCAAGTTTGAGATGATGTTGCAGATGAGGCCAGAGTTGCAATTGTTCTCAAACAAGTACTTCTTTTATCTGGGATGGCAACCACCGCCACATTGTGTAGATGGAGGTGATATCCCAGATGCACTCTCGGGACTTCATCTTCCATTCACCGGTGAGGGCAGTGGTTCTAGAGCCGTGTTTGGCAAACCGCCATATTCTTCTCAACGCCATGACTGATCTAAACAAGTAAGATGCAATCAACCTGGTTTTTGTCAATAATATCTCTGCAATTCTCCAATTATTATCGTTGCCATGGTCGTATGAGGTGGTTTAAATCCATAATGTTCATGCATGTATCTAAATATTGGCTTTCGTATTATAGGCAAAAAGAGGCTGATCACGTCACGCAGCATATATCACATGAGCTGAAGAAGGTCCAACATTTCGGATTGTTGGACTTTGAGCAGTTGAAGGGCTTGATTAGCGATGATGATTACGAAGCAAGTGTGCACGAGTGGGGGAAGAAGACTACAAAGAAATGGTATCACATGACGTATGACGCATTTCAGAAGCTCATGTTTGAGGTATGTTTTTCAGTGCACACCTGAATTTATATATATAATTGTTTTTTTGTTCAGTAATTATTAAATTCTCTTTATGTATTTCTGATGAATGTTGGTTTCTAGCGAGAGATTATTGCTGCCCAAGAGGAGTGCATTTGCAACTACAAGGATAGCCTTGTCACAGGCGTTGGTGTTGATCGCGTTGGAAGTCCAGCAGAGTTGGTGAGACTCTGCACTAATGCTGTCCAGAAGAAGAAAATAGCTTGTCAAACAACATTCACACGGATGTTGGCGGTTGCAAACCCAGCAAACGGTGAGGAATTCTTCAAGGAGGTATGTGAATTTCAAATTGTTTTTCTTCTGTTTATGTTTTATCCATATTGTTTCATTTTGTATCAGTATCGAACCAGAACTAATTCTAGAACATGTGCCTCTACTTTAGGTGATGCATCATTTCGATATTTACCAGACAAAGCCAGAGATGACACTCGAGAAGCTCCAACTCATTTGCACGGCGAAGGTGGCTGGGAAGTTCAAGGGAAGATGGTGCAAATGGTGGAACATGAGCAAGGACAATAGGGCAGAGTACAATTTCCCCAAATCGCCAGCTTCAGACACGAGTCTCCGGGAATGGATCGATACTGCAGCCTTTTGGGCTGGGGTCAGTATTCCAAATCCCTATTGTCTTTTGAACTTTAGTTAACATTTTGGATATTGATTTTGTCTAAGAGATAATACTGTATGTTATAGTTGGAGGAGGAAATTGAAAAGTTCTCGGAGCTGATTGAAGAGGACAACGTCGTATTGAAGAATGACGGGCTCCCTAATCCCATCCAAGACATTGGTTCTTGGATGGAGGCTTGGAGCATCATGCTGTGGGCGAGGCATTCAAAGACCACCTTGGAAGAAAAGGTGTGTTTTCGAAGTCAGAGGAGTTCTGAAGCAGGAGGGATGCGAGAAGACCATGAAGCGGGCGGTGCTTCGCTACTTCTGGATGGAGCTCGTTGTGAAAGGAGCCTTGCTACCAAGTCAAATGCCCATCCGCTTCAAGAAGTGGACAGACCCTACTTCACCAGATTGCATCTTCACCGAGCAGCAGAGGCAGCGTTTTTCTCGTCATCACTTGGTGTAGTGCCCTTGGTACTTGGAGTTGAAGAATTCGGATCCCACACCGGGTGAAGAGCTTCAGCTTCGTAGGGACTGTGATTCCTTAGCCACTGGTGGAGATGGCGACATGCTCCCCTCTTCTGTCTCTACCGTGGTTGAGTCAATTGACGCTTCGCTTTTGGAGAAAGATCGTACAAAGGCTGCAGAAAGGGCGATGAAGGCGGCGGAGAAGGAGGCATTGAGGGTGGAGAATCTCAAAGCAAAGAGTTTGAAGAAAGAGACGAGGGAGAGGAACAGGGAGTTGGCGGCATTGGTGGCAAAGGAGGGGCCTGAGAAGCTATTTGCTCAGCTTGAAGGGGCAGCAGCGTTCGTAATTCCAGCTGCCATGGGACCGACGCAAGGCATTTCTCCATCGGGCAGCAGTCGACCCTCCACCTATGTGGCAAAGCCCTCACAGACAATCTACACGATTCTTGCGGTGGAGCATTTGGAGTCTACTATCGGAGTGGAGGTGATTTCTCAAAGCGCTCTCAGCATTATGACTTTGTTTGATAGTATTGCTGAAGAGGATGACTTGCCATCTCTTTGGTTAGAGATGCGGCAATTTATGAAGGTACATTCCGGGTCGCATTTGCGGCATCACCGTGGAGAGCCTCGCGATGACGGATTGGTGGACATGATACTTTTTGATGTCCCAGAGGATTTGCCGGTCCCTGGAATTGAGGGCGGTGGTGCGGTGCCGAGTTGGAACATCCTTCCAACTCAGTAGTCTGATGGAGGAAAGCTCGAGTCTCCTTGGATTCACCGGTGTTTCGAGATGGCAGAGGCCTTGCTTCGCGATGGGGCACCACTCATCGTGTTCTACCCGGACTCGAAGTTCATCTCGAACGAGCTTCATGCTTGGGCTGAGTGGGCAGATTTCGATGAGGAGACAAAGTGGTTTGCCATTAATGGCTTGTCTCTCTCGTGCGAGGGCCATCCCGGGCGCACTCACAAATGCTTCATGGTGAAGTGCTATGTGAGGAAGTTGGAGCCTTGGGTTCCATTTTCATTTAATGATAGGATAGAATTGTTGCTGGAGGGGATTCAATTGTCATCAGATGGTCACTTGACCAATCTGATTACATAGGAGACGCTGACGATGAGAGGATCCACCAACCAGTTATGGCGTGGAGCACGAGAGAAGTCCTCCAATCTCATGGAGGCTCTTATCGACCTTTGTACCCAGGAAGATGAGATTGTTCTCGATTTTACAGCATCCACAGGTAAGTGTTCGATAGAACTACTTTTCTCTCATGGTTTTTTTTTCGGATTTGCTAACTTCTATTTACTTGTTTCAATTGAATAGGTGCATCCATCGAGGCTTGTAAGGCCCTCAAGCGCCACATCCTCGCATTAGAAGAGGACGTTGATTTGGTTGATGCGGTCCTCCGCCCTTTGATTCCGAGTACCATGGAAGTAGAGTCCGAAATTCAGCCACCGGTGCAAGAAGGCTCCAGAAAACGCCCATTGGAGGTCGATGATGACGAGCCTGAGGTGAAGACGGCTCGCAAGAGGACTTGTAAGTACGTTTAGGGTCCCATCTTAGTTGAATGACTTTCCGTTGAAGTTTTCTGCCTTTGAAAATATTCAGTCGTTGACATCACCGTTGCACTTGATTAATGCAGTCGGTCGACGTCGTTGATGGCTTCACCATCAACATCTCAGACCGGAGTGCTATCGCGCTTGTCGAAGGAGATGACGAGTCCGCCTCGCTCGTATCATATGAATCCTTGGGATTGGGGCATCGCACATGCGATGGTTGCCCTACCATCTCCTCCACCGATTTCACGAGTAGCCCAATGTAGGTCTGCAGCAGAGCGCTTCATAGATGGGGAAGCGGTTGGTAGTGGTACGAATAGTAGTTCGCCTGGTATTTATGAGGATAGCTCAGATGAGCTATCAAGGGAGGAAAACTAAATTAACGATTTGGTTGTATTGTTTTTTGACAATGCGTGTTGATTTTTTATATCTTCATTGAAGTCGTCTATCTATTGTGTTTTATCCAGGAATAACGATTTGTTTCTATATATACTTAGCCAACGTAATTACCATTTGTGTAATGTTAAAATATTGAATGTTTTGTGCCATGCAATTTTTACAATCTTAAACCATATTTATTGAACATGCCAATATTTTCAAAGTATCTAACTTTTCTAAATCAATGTAGTAAATTTAATCATGGGTATCGCCCACGTATTAGATGGATGTCACCCATGTATTAAAAGGTTAAAATAGATCCAATCCGCAGCCATAAGTGTCCCTTCAGATTTTTAGACGAATTGTTACAATCCTAAACATCAAGAATTACGTATCCACAATGTCCAAATATCTTGTCATTGTTCATTGTTGCATGTTTTCTATTTAATGCCAAAAAATTGTAAATTTAATCCACGGTCATAGGTACCATATCAATTTTTTATTTTTTTGGGCAAAAAAAAAACCAAAAAAATTGTGCTCACCGCTCGCTGCTCAAGGCTCACCGCTCACAAGATAGCAATCCTAATTTCTTGTGTCCAAGAAAACTCCATGTCAATTGGGTTATCGGCAGGACTCATCGGTGACTTCACCGCTGTAGTAGCGGGCTCTTCCCTGGGCAATTTGGGAACACCTCCCTCAAATATTTCATCGCGTGCCTCCTCTTGTGCTGAAACCGTAACTTCATCCACTGATTTATCGGAGAATCCAGATTCGTCGTTACTCCTCGGGTACCGATTCTGGACGCGGAATTCATTTGAGGTTTCCTCGTCCATGTGAAGAAGGGCATCTATACCCTCTAGGTCCTTTGTTTGGATAGATGTCTCCCGCCGAATTTCGTCGTGTGAAGTCACTGGATGCCATTCTCGTCAATCCCACTCTGTCGTCACCAGACGCGACACAACGTTCTTGCAATCTGCCTCCGCAAGTTCCCTTTCGCGTGCCCCGGTAGGATCTACAGTGCCTGCACAAGGCTTATTGTTTAGTCACAAGGAAATAACGGAGATACCAAGAATGAGTATGAAAACAGTTAAATGAATGACTGGATTATCGGATAAATCTTACGTGGAACGAAGCCGGCATACATGGAGTCCAGATCCTCCCTCGTCAAGCAGTTCTCGTCCAGGGTATCCCAGTGTTCGTAGGTATCCTTATCGGCAGAACACCACTGTCGAACGAAATCCTCCGGGTGACTCCTTGCTGTGTCCACGACAGTGCGAGCATGGACCATTGCGATGAAGCTAAACACCGAATCTTGCCCGCCGTGCTTATTGTCGCGGAGCCGCGAGAACGCCTACGATATGGGGAGGTGCTGTTCGGATGATATGGGGAGGTGTTGTTCGGACTCAGGACTTCGTACATTTGAACAGCCCACCCCAATTTGTCTCTGGAGTGTCCACGTACATTTCAATGCTGGCAGGCCCGGGGATTACGCTAGGGTTGCACATACTCCGCCCCCTGAAAAACAACGGAGTCACATCAGCCGATAAGGGACAATAAGAGACGATAAGGGCCGATAAGAGACGAGAAGGGACGAGAAGAGACGATAAGGGACGAGAAGAGACGATAAGGACAAGTCTGTGGCGAGAAGGAAAAACTTACACCCGAAAGAGCCCGTTGCAAACGAAGTAACACTTCAACAGCATAGCTGGAGCCGGCGACGGGACACTGTCGATTCTGATCGGCGCTAGACGGTGCACGACCTCTCGAGCCTCGTCAATGTTGTGCGTCCATGGCAGTGGGTGCAGCAATGGTCGAAGAATCTCGTTCATCGCGCAATACCCGAAGAGGTTGTTGAAGTCCCATCGAATAGCCTCTCGCTCCACCGCCCTTTCGGTATCAAATTTCTTAATCTCGACCTCGACTAACTTCTCCCTTAACCACTTTGTGGTCTCCGCATCGGTTGTATGCCTAGCTACAAACTCAACGCACTCCTTCTCGTGCATCATGTATGCCTAGGTTCCCATCATTGCCTCTTTCCAAAGCTCTTGCGACGTACCGCCATCATGATTCTTTGCCAGATTGCAAAGAGTTGTCAGCTGTGAAAGCGTAACCTCGTTAACGGCGAAGCATACCCCTTCGGAAATGCAGGCACCGAGAGCCTGGTAGAACCTGCCCTGGTGGCCTCCAGACTCCACCATACCCAAGACGTATTTCAACAGCTCATCTTCGGACTTTAAACTGTCCATCGTGATACTGTCGAGTAGACCATGCTTGAGAAGTAGGTACAGTGGCGTTATCGGTACCTTCCTTTTGGGGGAGAGCACCCTCTCAAGCGGAAAAATGCGCTCAGCGTCCTCCTGAGCCTGCCTAAGTATTTCGGCCCTCTTCAACTCCAAACATTGCTCCCTGCTACCTTTGTCCGGCAGAATGAGGCGGTTATCGGGATTCGCACCTTCATTAGAGTCTGCCCGGGCCCCGAAGTATCGTGGCCATAGTCAGCGGCTATCGAAATTCGATATCGGCCGAGGTCGGGAGGCAGTCGCCCGAGGTTATCGGCGGGCCAATGTCAGAGTCGGCGGGTCTCTCGGCAATACTCGTCTCTCTCAACCGCTGTAAAGCCAGCGAGGGTCGAGGCCTTCTCGGCGTAGCAGTCTCTTCCACAGACATTCCCGTAAGCCTTTTCGCCATTGCTAGGGGATTGAGAGCTCTTGTCTTCTTCGTGGACTCTTCAAATCTTGCCTTCTTTGTGCCCTCTTCAGCTTTTGCCACCTTCTTCTTCACTACAACCTACTTCGCAAGCTCGGTCTTCCGGAGCACGATGGAGGAATCGCTCTCTCTCTTCGGCGCGAGTGCGGACTTCCGGACCCTGGATATCAGGTTCTCGGCACCGAAATTCCTAGAGGCATCATCTTCGAATCGAAGACCGTCCTTATCGCCGAAAACAGCTAGAAAGCCTACGTTATCGGCCTCATGATCCGTGTTGTGATCTCCTCCCGACTCTACCGACGAAAATGTATCGTCATTGGATTCCGCTTTCGGGGGCGGAGGTCTTTTCCGAGAAGGCACTGCGGTACGCTTCTCTGGACGGTCCTCCTCTGCGGCCTGTGCCACCCTCTTGCCGCGCTTAATTGGGACTCTGATGATCGATTCCTCCTCATTATCGGCAGCCTTCCGAGGCCTCCTCTTCCAGGCTATCGGCTCTATGGTGCCGAAAACCTCAATGGCTTCTTCCTCCGACCCGCAATCCCGAAGTCGTGCCACAAAGTTTGCCACATCCCTAACGCCCAAATTGGGATACGACGGCATCTTCACGCCCACCTTCCCCTTCCCTTCGCACAATGCATGGTTGCGGTGGAGATTGAACATGTGCTTCTGGTGCGTCGTGTTGCAATGTATGCACAGTATTTGCTTAGGGCCAGTTTGTCCAGCCGGCACGATGGGCGAGTTCGGTCCATGCAGCTCCAGGATAAGGGCCCTCGCCTCCATCACCTCCCAGCTATCGCGCCAAATGTGGTCTTTCTCAATGACAAATAGCTGCTCGATCCTCCCCGTTTCCTCGTTGTAGGTGGGCGGAATCCCTTTCCTGTTCTCTACCGGGATCTCATCAAATAGTGATTTGCAGAAACACACCGTCCGCTTCGGCATTTTCACGGTCCTGCGAGGGAGGACATTGCCGAACATGAAACCTTATCGCCCGAAATGATTATCGGGAACCCTAATACTCTGAAACCCTAAACCTAGACGCTTTGCAAAATTTCCTACATCTTCGCGGAGAGCTTACTTTTCAATGCCCCACAACTGAAATGGAATGAAAGAAGGACAGGGAACTTACCGAAAAGAAATGGAAAGAAACAATGACAGAGAACTTACCGAAATGGAATGAAATAGAAAGCAAGGACAGGAAAATTACCGAAAAGACCAATCGGCGATTTCAAGGTTTTGCAGCAGCGATCGCTGACGCAGAGCTTGAACTTCCTGGATATGTCGCTAGACGGCAAAAAACACAGTTCAAAAGTGCGGGAAATGGTGCAGCCACAGAAAACTTTGCCATGACTGTATTAGGGTTTCACGTTGATGGTGATGATGAACGCCTAACCTACCCTAAACCGAGTAGCCGCCTCCTTCTATCCCTGAGAATGTAGGCGATAAGCTTGGATTGCTTCCTCTTCAAATCGCGCAACCGAAGAACCTTGTCACCGTGTTTCTTCAGGTAGTCTGCATGCGATACAATTCCCTAAACGCGGCATCAAGGTCCTCCACCCCTTTCTCATGCACGCCAGCCGGTTTCTTTCTCCCTTGACGCCTCCATGTTTCCCCTGCTAGGCCGTTATCGACACCGGTTGGTGGCGCCGTCTCCCTAGAATTCCCATCAGACATGTCCTGTATGGAGAGATTGAGATCGAGGAACTCCATTCACGCACAGACAAGCACTCCCCTTTTCGCACAATGATGGTGCGAAAGACGGCGCCGTACGAAACGATGTGGATGGCACTTCGCCTTCGCAGCCACCGAGAAGGACGGGTCATTCTGGAGTACACGTGGTGGGGCGAGGAGGGGCTTTCGGTGATCCGAAGAAGGCGGGGGGAGAAGGGGCTATCGGTGAGAATTCCGATAAGGGATACGGGCAGCGCAAAAATAATGTGGGCGAAAGTGAACGTTATCGTGGGAAGAATGGCGCATGGAGGCGAAAAGGCGCTTGGGGAGAAGGGCCGCTCTTCGCGGTGTTAGGCCTAAAACCCGGCCCTGACACCGCGAACCCGGATTGACTGTAGTGACCGGGGTTATTATGCACCTCTACAGTATTACCTTCAAGATTTTGTTCTTCCATAAACATATGTTCTTCTTTGTATTCTAAGAAAAAATCCTCTTTAATGCAAAAAATTTCGCTACAGTGCGAAGTTTCCAAGCAACCTGAAAAACTTGGTCTTCAACATTTACGAACAGAAAATTAGAAGAATTTGCTCTTTTAACTTAAATTTCAAGAGTTCCATTCTTTTTTGCACAAAAATAACACCCAATGGTCCAAACATCCAAGTTCACCATTCATTTAAAAACTTTATGCATAATTTGATTGTGAACTTGTTACTCCAGCATTGTTACTCGAAAACATCCAGCTCCGTGTCCAAATTTTCCAAATTTCTAACGTCTCCTTCCCGTTGCAGAACAGCTATACAAACAGCGCATTTGTGAAATGAGATATGATTATTACGTATGACATCACAATCATAATCATAGACTATTTTAGGACGTCAAGGAAAAAATCTCCGACAATATAACCAAACGAGAGCACATACAAGCCTGTAGTTACAGACCATAGATGTGTCCATGTAAACCCCATAAACATTCACGTCATCTATTCTGTCACAGAAATGTAGTAACAACATTTGCCTGCGCGACAAGTCCGAGTAGAAATACCAGTAGAAAAATACTATGTGCAAGTAACTGGTCTTGAAATTGACATGTAACATTCAAATTCCAGCTCCTCTTCACCACGGCCTAAGGAGTGGTGGCTGACGCTACATGGTTGCTACATCGTTGCTACATCAGGATGGTTTTGGACAGCGTTGAGCGTGGGAGGGGTGCGCTACAGTGAATAAGTTCAGTCTTCCTTCAATGCCAGCATGATAATGAGCTTCACACCCGACTCACAGCATAACACGTGAATCTGGATAAGCTCGAGCGGGCCACAAAGTAGAAAGCAAGCAAGCAATCAATCAAGGATCAAGCGCCCGAGTAAATTTGACACGGTACTTGTACAGGGTCACGGGTTTGTCCATTCCCATAACATCCGCCAAATCCATGCCCTGGCTCGGCAGTGGAAACATGGCAACCCTTTGGAATGCCTGCAGCAGCAACAGCAAAATCATATTCCGCGTTCATGCACGTGGTTAGCTATCTCTCAATGCAGACTCTGCTCAAGTGCCACTCATCAAGCTATCATCCCCACCGCCCTGTCCACCCGCTTATGCACACACATTCTCATACATACCTCAATTTCGTCCACTGCCGTTTGTGCTGGATCCCATCGGTATCGCGTCAGATTCTGACTGGCCTGCGACGTGACGCCACAAAATTAACGTACTACTCTCGCGGATCAACGGACTCCAAACAACGGGCGCCGCACCTCCGAGCCAGACAACTAAATCAAGGAGGAAATTGACTCGTAGCCAGAAATACCTTCACTGAAGGTGGTCCATCTTTGACTGCACTGTTGTCAAACACCTGCTTGACATCATGCCCCATCAGCCTCCGCTTCCATGAACGAGAAGCGGTAACAGTAGTAGCACAAGAGGAGTTACTCACCTGCTTTGAAAACTCCGAAGTGTCGAATTGCCCGGGCCCCGTGACCTCTGCAGACCGCTTTGTGACGACATTCTCCACCTAAATCAGCGACAGGGAACTAGTAGACATCAGATTGAGTGGGATAACGGAAAAAATGATCCCATATGCTCATGGAGATTGCGACTGGGGAGACAATTAAGTCCCGGTGGTCGTCACTTACTTGAACTCCAGCCCGAAGCGTCAGCGCCAGTCGGTTGGGCTGGTGAGGATCCCAGGACACTGCCCTAATGACATCCTTGCCCATGGTCGACTCCACCAGAGACTGGCAAATGCCCGCGCACCACCGACCCAAATAGAACCAGATACAATTACGACAATAACAGAATCAGTAGTTCCACATACACAAGCACCTAGTCCACATTACCATTGCACCAAGTGGGTACTGGGACAAGCCATGGTACCCGATGACAAAACGAGTGAGAGAGAGAGAGAGAGAGAGAGAGAGAGAGAGAGAGAGAGAGAGAGAGAGAGAGAGAGAGAGAGAGAGAGAGAGAGAGAGAGAGAGAGAGAGAGAGAGAGAGAGAGAGAGAGAGAGAGAGAGAGAGAGAGAGAGAGAGAGAGAGAGAGAGAGAGAGAGAGAGAGAGAGAGAGAGAGAGAGAGAGAGAGAGAGAGAGAGAGAGAGAGAGAGAGAGAGAGAGAGAGAGAGAGAGAGAGAGAGAGAGAGAGAGAGAGAGAGAGAGAGAGAGAGAGAGAGAGAGAGAGAGAGAGAGAGAGAGAGAGAGAGAGAGAGAGAGGTGTGAAGCTCACCGAAGTAGTGAAGCTTCTGTCGCCAATAACATGGCCCTCGAAAGGTACGAATCGGGCCTGGTATTCCACCTACACACATTCCCAGTCACACAATGTCTCAACGAGGATAGAATCAACC
>OZ020521.1:2500-151804 GCA_963971425.1 Bryoerythrophyllum caledonicum | reverse complement strand
AAAATGTAATACCCAGCCCCCATAACATCCCAGAACTCAGCTACAAAAAAACGACCATCGCGTCGTTGTACTTCTCCACAAACCGGAACACACGTTGATACACTGCGGAGAAACGGGCTAAATCTCATCCCTACAACTAACTCACACTACCACTGCCCATGCCATCTCCTCATTCCAGCTGCACGCGCTCCAACTCGCTGTTCACTTCGTCGAACTGCCACCATCCACCCCAACACCAAATCCAAGAACACGGGTCAGCCTCACCTCGACTCAGTCACACCCCCCTACAACCACACACTACACCACCTCCACAACCAAACCAAAGCGTCCTCCGACCAGACTCCAAGCACCCAACGCTCCTTCAAACTTGCAATCGCCACAGACCACCAAACCAGACCGTACCTTCTGGATGTGACGGATGAAGTAATCTCCAAATCGCTTCGTCACTTTCGTGTCCGCAATATGTACCATGTCCTGCAAAAATACGGGGCCACTCACCACGTCAGCACCACAAACCACATCGCCCACATGCCACTCCACACTCACCCTCTCACAAACTGCCACTTCCAAGCTGTCCACACTCACGTCGTCTATGTAAAAATCCACATCTGCATTCGACAGAACGCTGCCATCGTTGTTGATCACGTGCGTCTTGTGCTTATATGTCAGCAACGCCATCCTGACCACCACCCACATACATCCATCAGTACCCAATCCGACCATCCCAAGCCCACAAACATTATCCCCCCTACTGCTTCCACAAAAACCACGTCGCCAAGACACATGTCCTCCCGCAAAACCCAGCTTCCAGTCCATCCACTTCACAGGAACCACTCACTCATCTTCCCCATCCCATGAATGCTCACGCTTTCACCACCAGAGCGGGGGCCACCACGGGTCAAGCATACCTCAGAGTCGGCTCGTCCACGTCCATGAAAGATGCCAGCTTCGCAATCGAGATCGTCGTGTACAGCTTCAGGAAGCTCCGGATGCTCGACAGCAGCTGCTGCTGCCGGACCTCCGACAAAAACAGCTTCAGCTGTAACCTGTATGCGTCCTGTCCAACCCCACCATCGTCAACCCACCCTTCAGTCAAACCCAACCCACACCCCCACGCCACCAACAAACCAACAAACCCACCAAAAAATGCCCACACAACCACTGCGCTCGTCATTCCTACCTGATTGAAGTTCACCGGCGGCTCGTCGTAGTTCGGCGGCGACGGAGTGATGAACTTCGGGCACGCGTACGAAAACAACTCGTCGAACATCGACTCGTCGCTGCGCTGCATTCGCAGCATCTTCTCCGCATACTTCTCCCGCAACTGGTTGTTCACATTCTCCTCCACCAGCTTCGGGTGCGGGCACAGCGAAAGGCAGATCGCCAGCAGCGCATACATCTGCTCGTTCTTCTTCAAAATCTGATCATACTGGGACGACCGCTGGTGGTACTGCTTCGTCTTGAAGATGTACAGCAGAACCTGGTTGAACGACTTGATGGCGTCCATGTACCTGCCCCACAATACGCACCATGCAGGTCAGCGGCCCATCCTCCTACAGCACCGGCAAAGCACGCGCCACCACATCTGCCACGCTCAGAGCAGCAGAAAATCACACTGGCCGTACCTTCGCAGCATCAGGTTCGCAAAACCATAGTAGTAGATCGTCGTGATCTGGCACCCGATCACGGTGTTGAACACCCCCGGCTGGTTGATGTCGATCGGCGACAGCGCACGCAGCCCGCTCTGATAATCGCCCAACAGGCAGTGCACCCGCAGCAGGCCCACGATACTGAAGTACCCCAACACCTTCAGCACGTTCGTCCCGCCGTGGTAGTCGTACCCGTCCGTCGCCGTGAACGTCACGTTGCCCTCCTTCTCCTCCTCCAGGATTTGCAGAATCATCGACTTCTCGATCAACGCCTGCAGGTAGTTCAACACTCCCACCACGTTCCACACCTGTTGCAACACACCCACCCATCAGAACCGACCACCAATCCAGCCCGCCACAAAACCCGCCACCGCCACCGCCACAAACGCACACTCGCTGCTCGCCGCCAGCAATGCAGACCAGCGCCAACAGACCCCACCAGCCATGCACAAAACCTAAACCTATCGCTTCTGACTGCAGCGCTTCTGCCAAGGCCAACATGGCGCACGCACGGCGACACACTACCACTCCCCTCAACGACAGCGTCGCACCAGAGCACGCTCAGAAATGGAGGTGCTCGCAAACCAGCCCGGCCCACCTACAAACTCCCAGGGCTGCCCTTTCCTCATCATTGCTGAAACAGAGTGCATTCCCAGGAGTCCGAGGCTCCATCGCAGCAGAGGTATTCCTAAATTGCGGGGCCCACTACTCACACCCGCCCTACCATTGCGCAGAATTGACGGAAACCAGACCCCTCTCAATCGATGCGTGCACCCAGAACCATGTCACCACCGACGCTGAGCACTCTCACCACCTGACCCGCCCTCCACCCTATCCTTCCACGGGTTAGGGCTTCGGAGATCCCTGAAAAGGCTTTGCAAATGCAACGCCACCAGGGTGCTGCTTCACTGGTGCTCTGCACGGAAGCCGGCCACCAGGGAACCGGGGGATCGACCACTGGCCGGAGCAGTCCGCTGTCCAGCGGAGCACGAACTCATCGTCCAAAGGTTCTCGACCCCACTCAACCGCAGCACCCATCGCGGCTCCCTGGATTGCAATCCCTCCCGCATTGCGCATGCTCCAGCAGGGCGAGATGTCCAGCAGGAATCTCAGGACGGGCCCGCACCTCGCGCCTGGGGCACCCGCTCGGGCATGCTATTCGACAGCAGGAACGCGGGCAACCCTAAACCTAAAACGCGAATGCGCCCTAAACCTAAAATGCACATGCGATCCACCGGCCAAAACAGGCACAATTCGGACGCGTTCCGTACCTCGTCAATCTGGCGAAGCACCGCCAGCTCGTGGTCCGTCTTCTGCTTCAGCTTGGCGCGGTACTGGCAGAACGACTGGAACTGGTAGATGAACTCGTCCACCATGTCCCACAGCCACTGGTTCGGCAGCTGCATGTTCACGTTGCCGTGCAGGATCACCTGGAACAGATTGCAGTAGTTGTCCCACGAGTCGCACCGCTGCTCCAGCGTCGGCTGCAGCCGCGCGTAGACGTGCCGGAACCACATCTCCTTGTACAGCAGGCAGAACACGTGGTCGTTCTCGACGTAGGGCGCGATCACGTCGACGTGCGGCCAGTTGGACTGCTTGAACAGGCGCTCCGACAGCTTCTGGAAGCTGCCCTCGTACATCTGGTGGATCTCGTAGACGTTCTTCTCGCGGATGTGGCGGTACAGGTACACCACGAACGTCTTGACGACGTCCGGCACGTACGTGGACGTGTCGAAGCCGGGCTCGGGCGGCAGCAGGTCGCGGAAGCCGTCGCGGAACTCCGGACGATCGTCGTAGGAGTCATCGTAGCCGCCGCCATAGTCCCGCGCGGCGTCGTAGGCCATGGCGGGCGAGGGTGTGGGAGGGCGGGTGTAGTGATGCAGCGCCCACAGCTGTGGAGAGGCGGAGAGAGAAGGGAAAGCGGACACGACAGAGACAACAGACAGACAGACAGACAGACAGGCCACGGCGGTCGTCTCTCCTCTCTCCGCAAAAGAGAATACACACGCACGCACACTGACACGCACAGATGGGGTTCTAGCCCAAGCACAGCGCGATGGAGCCCGAGCGATATGAGAGAGAGTGCACGCTGGGCCTTGAGAGCCAGGAGCTCGCGCAAGTGCAGCAACTTCCAGGCCTCCACTCTCCCCCAACTCCAAACCCTAAAGTCAAAGTATGTGCTTCACTTTCTGCTGGTGAAACGAAGAATGATTTGTAAGTACTGTTGTGTGCGTCACTTTGTTTTACCGGGAGAGATGCCTCAACAGCTCGGGGATGGATGGAGATGGATGGGGGCGTCCCCTCCTCGTTCCCTTGCCCGTTCCCATGCCCGTTCCCATCATTCCATTTTACTCCTAAACGCCCAAGGCATCTTAGAGGAATATCTACTCCATTGACTTAAACAATGCCCTAAAGAATTTTTTGAGAATGTGACCATAGGATCTTCTTCTTAAATTATATGAAACTTGTATCGGTACCCGTCGTTCCGACCGGGGAAGGTTTTTTATTAGTGCTCCTCAAAATTAAATTTGTTTGACGTATTATACTTTTAGATTGCAATTTGCATCCCTCGGAACATCGTGCGTTGATCTGTGAAACATCGTCATTCCGTGCGGCAAGGAACGACTGTTGAAGCACTCTCGCGCATTTGCTTCGACGTCAGCAATTCCTCCATAGACGGCATTGATCAAGTCGTTCAAGCTGTGATTGCCGACAATCATCGCCCGTGGACACCCGTTCATGTCATCCTTCACCTCCTCCAATCTGTCCTCCCCCAACGCTAGGAGCCACTCTGGAAATGTTCGGTTGTCCAAATCCACATGGCGTTCACCAACAACACTGTGCATGTTCCGGCGAAGTCTTAGATTTAGTGTTTAGGGTTTTAGGGTTAGATATAGGGGTTACATTTTAGGTTTAGGGTTTACGCTTTATGCTTTAGGGTTAGGATTTAGGGTTAGGGTTAGGGTTAGGGTTGGGGTTAGGGTGCGGCGGACTAAGTGACTAACGCCTATTATATAAGTAGATAATGTGGTAAACATTTTGTGAATTTTGACCGTATGGAATGATAGATAATTGCAGTCAAAGTGGGCAACCTTGTACCCCATGGGTAACTTGGTCCATTAGGAGTTAAAAACTAAACCCTAAAATTCACCAATTTATATTAATGTTTAAACATCAGAAGGTGCCACTTGCAGCTATAGTATTGTTTATGTGTAATGTCATATATGAACATGATTGCATTCACATATTGACTTAATCTCCAATTTATACATGTTAATTGAAGAATCTTCCATTCGAAAGTGTGAACTTTGCTGAACGTTGATTATTTTTTGGTATTCTACAAACTAAGGTATGTGCATGTATGTACGGTTCCAGATTGACATTAAAGGGGTCAACTTGTAATCTAAGTGTTTTTTGTATTTTGTTTTGAGAGAATAGTTTTGAAAATTGTTCAGAGAGACATTTAAAGTCGAGCGGTGTCAAGTTTTGACACCAATTTTGATACCGCTTGAATTTAAATGTCTTTGCTATGGTTCTTATGAATGTCAATCTGTTTCTTCTTAAGAAATGGGCATAATGTATGTTTATAAATAAAAAAATTAAAAATAATTATTAGTTAGCATTGAGAATGTAAAACCAAAAGAAAACCTCTTGAACTTCTGTCCCACCTCACCCTCCTAATCACAACCAAAGATGTCATGTAAGCTACATTGCTAAACTTGGACTTGCATGAAGTTATACACATAGATGTGTCACTTCCAACTTAAGCACTGTGAGAATTTCATGAAAATGATGGTGTAGGAAAAAATTATGTTATTTGACGGTTGAACTTGGTAATTATAAGCTGAATCTTAACTAGGTTCCATCACTTTCACACTTGATTAGAATGGTAATCAATTAAGTGCTAAAATTAAAGGATGATCACCAAGCATAATTAAGATTTAATTTGGTGGTTCCAGCCCAACAGTTCCTTTATGACAATTTACATGCATTGTTACATCAATAATGTGATAAGTTACTAACTTGTAGAAATGAAATATAATAAGTTATCCTAAGATTAATAGAATAGGTAGTGTCTGTCTTGGGATGTCCTGCCAAAACCCGGATTGCTTGAAACCTAGAATGAGGAGGTGGATGACTCTCCATCCATCTCCATCCATCTCCACCCCCCCTTGGAAGGCATCTAGGAGATCCCTCGAGAACCTTTCTTTTTGCATTTGGTAAAAAGTTGGAACATATTTAATGTCAGTAGTGTAAGTACACTAAACATCGCATTTAGTGTCGTCTACACTAAGTACGAACCCTTACACTAATTGTAAGAATTACAATTAGTGTAATGACACAACATTACACTAAATGTCAAACATTACACTGTATGTGAATGGTAGTAAAAATGGGTGTTTTTTTTTTAAACTTGTGCACAATTAGTGTATGAAAAAGCTTGCCGCAGCTAACACTAATTGTGAACAAGTTCGCAAATACTGTAGTAGGGTAATTACACTATTTGTGTGACTACACTTAATGCAATGTTTAGTGTAGCACTATTGGTGATCATTAGTGTAGTAACATTTATGCCATTGTGTACCTTTATTGTATGGGCACTTTACTTTTGCTTGAAAACTAACTTATGAATTTCTTTTTTACCTTATCAAATTCAATAAAAAAATAACATTACATGCTGGGAATATTTGAGAATAAGCTTATGTACCCATGGACTTAACCCTTTAGCGCCGAGGAAGCCCGAAATGGGACTCCGGAGGTTCCAAAACTCAATTTGCATGAAATCCATGAGGAATTAGGCTTTGAAATACAAGGTTCAGATTTGCGCACACATTATACAAACACTCTCCAACAATCAGAGCATGATTTGGATTTATTGAACTCTTGGAAAAGCTAGGAATTCAACACAAAATACACCAAATACACTAAAATACTGTGAATACATTGAATACAATGCCACATACTATGTTGTATTTCACACACATGCACATTGATTTTGGTCTTGAATTTTGTTTGAACTTTGTCTTTAAAACATTCTTCATTGTTTTGTGATTGTTGATTTCTATCCTCATGTACAAAACTTCCGTTTTGATTCGTACAAGGTTGGAACATTTTTGTATACAATCAAGTAGAAAAAAGCAAAAAAAAACACCAATAATTATGTAAAAATCTTTTCTTCACATATGATATGTCAATGCAAAGCTATCAACCTAGTGCATATGTAAACCGCTCTAATTCAAAGTTAAAAATTTATTGCAAGAATCTATTGATAGTTGAAGTAGTACACCTTCCAAAATCCACAGTTTCCACTACCAACATACGATAATTTTAAACACTATAATCTATTCCATTAACCGTTGGGTGTTGTGCAAAATTTACCCAAAGTTTAGGTCATGGATTAAGTTCAGTGTTGTAAGTTTAGATATAAATATAAGTCATTGTCTTTCCATCAAATCTGGTTCAAAGAAAGAAATTAGCAAAAATCTTGGTTTTTCCAGAAACATCCTTGGGTGATAAAGGGTTAAAAGCATCCCAACTACAACCCACTACACTAAATTTTATGTTTAGTGTCATGCACATTAAATGACTTGTAAATGCTATAAGTTTTTACTTTTGATGAAGATTTTTACTAAAAGCACAAAAATTTATATTATTCAAAGGAAGGATCATTGTAGACACAGTTAATAAAAATCTTCATCAAAAGGAAAAACTTATAGCATTTACAAGTCATTTCTTGTGCATGACACTAAACATAAAATTTAGTGTAGATTGGTAGAAATTGTTGGCTTGGGGTGGGTGTAGGAGGGAGAGTGGCCCATCCGCCAGCTGAGTTTTGCAGCCCAATCGGGTGGAATGGCGGATGAAGGAGATCGTTGGCTTGGGGTGGTTGTAGGAGGGAGAGTGGCCCACCCGCCAGCTAAGTATTGTAGCCCAATCGGGTGGAATGGCGGATGAAGGAGGGCAGGGCTCATGTTTGGCTAGCATACATAAGTTGCTATATTGGCAACTTGCGGCAAAATCCCGTCAAGTGAGAGAATAATTTATTGGAAGGTTGAGAATCCACAAGGAATCAAATCCATAACCACATGGCTTTGGATATCTCATCCTATCTTTCGAGTAGTTTAGGGTCTTCTCAAACGACTTTTCTTTCTAATTTGAATGAGATGCACACAACAACTCCCTCATATGAGATGCTAGTCTTCTTTTTAGATGAATACATTGTTTGTAGGATTTTGAACCACGTTATGCTATTAATGAAAAGATGACTTTGGATGATCAATGAGTATGATAACTAGTGGCTTTTATTTGATCATTCAAATATTTTTTTCCATTAAAAAAACACCATATTATTGTTACATATTCAATTTTAATTCCTAAAGGACCAAGTGTCTATGAATAGAATTTTTGATAATCACGCAAATTCATGTGATGTCAATTTTTTATAAGATTTTGTGAAATTATAACTTTTTAAATGCATCAGAAATTTGATGGAAAATTTGATGTAGCCAAAGTGGTCTTCTTTTCAACGGTGGCACTACAAATAATCAATATTTTTAAATATAAAATATTATTATTTTTACTTATTTTATGTTTTAGTGGTATACAATTTGGACGCAAGAGGTATTTTGTACTATATACTATTGTACACCACCATATACTTGTCACAATTTGCAAATTGATAGAGATATACTTTGTTTTGTACAAGTGTTTATGATTTTATGAATTTTTGGATACACATTGAATGCATAATATTAATGAACAATATGATTGAAAGTAGTGGAATCCAAAGTCTAATTGACATACAATGAAAGAAAATGAACTATTGTGTCATTATATTAAAACTGGGGAGGATAGTGTTATTTGCCAAAATTATTTTTTGCATCCTTCCAAACCATAAAAAAAAACTAGTGAACCTTAAGGGTGCTAATGTAATTCCATTTTTTACTTTCATATAAGAAGGTGAAATCTTGCATACTCTGGCACATTATATACTCCACAAACTATCTAGTATAATATGTACAACTTGTAGTATGCTAATAGACTTGTTAGAATAGGATACGGCTAGTGGAACCTTTCCATGTGTTATGTTAGCTAAAGTGAAAAATGTATTAATAGGGTCAAAATCCACTAAAGTGATATGAAAAATTGTCACAAACTAGTTGTGAGGAGAGTTCATGATTGTTTTAATTCTCAAATCTAAATTAGAGTTTGTTTAGAGTTTGTGGTGAAATTTTAAGATTGTAGACGTTCATTTTGAATAAGTTAACAAATGGTTTATGGTGTGAAAGCAAGAGCATATCTATATACTACTATATACTAGTCATAAGTTCTACATTTCTAAAAATATACTTGTTATGTAAGATTTGAAGTAAGTAGGCTTATGAAATTTTTCTTAGAGATAATGTATGTAATTATAATATACAATATGACCTAAAATTACAACTTTATTAGTGCAATTGACAAATAATGAGAGAAAATGGTTTTTTTTTCAATCTATTAAAAAGAAGGATAAATATAGGTGGATTTTATGTAGATTTTTTTTGCACCTTTTTAAACCATTCAATATTCTAGGCGAGCCTTTACTTTGTTCTGAAGAACTTTGGTTATCTCTTCATTATTTAATAGATTTGATTTTGCAATTTCTGGCATTATTATATATTAGGTCTACTATGTATACTACTTTGGTACTTTTAGTACCTATGGCAGTCGTTGGTCGGTGACTAGAGTACGGTTTTATGTGGAACAATATGAATGTACAATTAGTGACTATGTATACTATGTACAATTAGTTATTGTATACTATTTTACTCCAAATATATCAATCTTGGCATACAACTTGCCACTTACGCCTCTGGAAGCAACGCCAAACCAAAGCCAAAACAATGCCAAAACAACTCGCCAAAACAACTCAGGAGAGAAAACTTGAGTCTTAGCAAACTAATCATTTCATCTCTATAAATTGGAAAACAACTAACCTCTACCCTAAACACACAACCCCCCATGAAAATAGAACATAAAATACTAAAGTTATCAAAACAAAAATATCAAAATCATCAAAAGAGATTCCCAACTCCTCGGGTATTTGGCCCTTGGTTTCTTGGTCCCTTGTTCTGATTATTGGTTACAAAGTGTCTACCCTTGAAAGGAAGAAGTAGTCCCATACTTCTAATCTTTATCCGGTGGACTCAAGTTAGTGGTGGAACGAATAGGCACTACATTCACGTCGGCCCCCTTTGAAAATCGGAGTTCTTCCACCATATCTACTAATGTTATGTTGCAAACTTCCAATGAATGATTGGAGCCCTAAGTTGATTTGAACCACTACGTGCTCTTCTACCAAGATCTTTAGTTCCTACAATACCACAAGCTAAAATCTAGTTTTCTCTTCCAAGGGACATTTTGTACTGTACGGAGGAGGCTTTATTTCGTGCGGTGGACTAAGTGGAAGATGGCCCAAGTGAATAAACAATGGCCAATAGGCAATCCGCATAGCTGTGTGCCGGCCTAGCGTGCGCGGGCGGAGTGGACATGCTCTAATCGTAAAGAACCATGACCAAAACCACTACAAAATTCCACTCTTAGATGAGATGCTATGAAACTCATTAAAAAATATTATGACTAATTTCAATGGTTTAGGGTCTTGAATTGAATTACTACAAGAAGATACTCGAAAGAATTTGTAGACTTTGATCTCACAAATTAAAAATACATACATACAAAGTGTGCAATAGGTTTTTTCTTCCATACATGAACAAGGTCAAGGCACTTTGACTCAAAATAATAGCATCTTTTTCCATCATACATTGCATAAAATTTATAAATCTATGTTCTACCATGTATTATGTCATTGCATGTAAAACATCACAAGTAACGGAGGGGTCTATAATAAGGAAAGGCCTTGTAATCACTAGCAATACAAAATGCACACATTTTCTTATTGAAGCTATATTTTTAAAATCATATAAATATTTTTTGGATCTAAAATAGAAATAATAGATAAAAACATGATGTTTTCTTCTCTTGGAAGAAAAAATAATTTTTGAACAAAAAGATTTAAAATCCTTAATTTCTATGCATTTAAAAATAGAATCAATGGAGGTTGCCATGAAGTTTTTTTTTTGATGCCCGCCTCAAAATTGACATTGGTCACCTCTACAATAGTATTATTCAGCTCTATGATGTCCAACCCAATTGGCTTGAAGTTCAACTTTTGATGTTTGAGGTGCCATAAGTTTTTCATGTAAAACCAAAAAATCAAATAAAAACACTCCCGTGAAGCTTATCAAAATTTGTATTCTCAACAAAAATATACCAACAAATGTTGAAAATGATATATTAAAGAACATGCCAAAACCCGTTTGTCTCCTCAATGATCACTCCCTCTTTTAGAAGTTAAGGAACTTTATTAGTATATGTTGAAGTGTGTTTAGGTGGATCCTAAGTATTACAAACAAAACATTATATGCATTGATTTTAATAATATATTAGAGAAATGATTGTTGTTGGGCACATTTAATTTGTTGGTGTGGCATAGATGTCGTGTAAGAAAAGGTCGATAAACACAACAGATCGAGAGTCCTAACCAACATCAAATAAACGATAAACATACACTTAAACAAGTATATATAGTACACCCTCAAGGAATAATTAGTGAATCAATAGGGTGGTCAAGCGTCTCGCACTCCACAAACGGAGAATCAACGAGTACAAGTAGTATAAGAGAGTGCAAAGCCTTTACTAATGATAAAGAATAACTTATAAGCAAAGGTAATCACCAAACACTCTCTAATTCACTCACTCACAAAGCTTGACTTGACAAAGACGTCAAGTCAAGCTCGTGGGCGGCGCTACACGCACACACACAATTTTAAGTGGATGGAGAACATCCACGGATGAATGAGGTGCGCCGCCGTACGTCCCTACCCCGGAGATTAGTAACAAACTATTCTTTGCTAAAACACTACGATGCAGAGAGGCCCTCAATGCCACGTCTCGTGAGAGCTAATGTGTGAAGAAAAATCGATAATCACAACAAATTGAGAGTCCTAACCAACATCAAACAAACGAAAAACATACACTAAAACAAGTATACGTAATACACCCTCAAGTGCCCCCCTTAGCAGATAAAGAAACCCTCTATCTAGCTAGGACCAAACAACACTAACTAGACTAAACGCCACGGTGATGTCGCGGCAACAACTGTACGCATGATGTTGAAGATGTCGCCCCTCGCCGAACTAATAAGCATATGAAGAATAGCGAGGATAAGCGGGGTTAAATGTGAGCTCCATCTTTAATAGCCTTAGACAACTTTGTTGCCAATTTCCTTGGTCAATCATCATGTTGCCTATCCCTGAATCGAAACCCAGAACCCCAACTAGATGGCAATGCACTACACAATGACAAGTGCGTGAGGAATTCTAGTCGTTTCATCAAGTGAAACGTGGCTTGAAGACCTCCGACATCAAGACACGTCCAATCCCCGGACGGTAGAGTAAAAAGAGGCGGAATCAAGCAAGCCATATGCCAACTACGCTGGCAATGGTCACAAAACAACATGGTAGCCACGCCCTTCTTCTCACCATACAAAAAACACGGAAGGCCGACGGACACAACTGCCAACTCCAGATGAACGGAGCCATCAATAGGTAAATGGCATGGAGCACAATTCTTAGAGTGCTCTCGACACTTCCAGCCATCCTTGCCTTCCTGCAACAAGATGCTACACGCCAACGCATCCTTCACGCAAAGAATAGTACACGTTGCCTTGATGTCCAATGTCCTAGGCGCCTCACGTTGTAGATAGACGTAATACCCCGTGGAGAAACGTCGCAATTAAGGTTGGTAGGCACCGCTACAAATACGAGCGTACCGTAAGGTGTCACGGTGTTGAGCGATGGACAAGTTTTCCATGGCCATGGGCATAGCCCGCTTGAAGAACTCCGCTTGATTTTGTAGACACTGGACCCACACCTTTGGATCATCCAAATCCACAAGCAAAGCCAACTTTTTCCCAATGGTACTCGGTAAAATTGGCTCTCGCCCGTACAACAATGGATACGGACTGAAAGCAGCCAGTGAAGCATGTCGACTAAACTGGCACCCCATGACAATCCATGGTATCACCAAATCTCAATCACGGTGGCCTTCTTGAAGTTATCTATAATTTTTTAGGCCCCGCTTCATGGTTTGAACCACACGCTCCGCCAAACCGTTCGCTCTTGGATGATCCCGAGAAGTGGTATGGTGATCAATTAAAGCCTTTGTTCCCAAAACTTGGGCAGCCCCGAGGAACTCACGTCCCCTGGTCACTCAAAACCTCACATGAGGCTCCAAAACAAGCCAATACCGGGACGAAGAATGCCATGACTGCCAACTCTGAAAATAACTGAGGAAGAGCCACAAGCTCAATCCACTTGCTGAAATGCTCCACCATCACCAAGACATACTTGGCTTCCCGTCAAGTGACAACAAGTGGACCAGCAAAGTCCATAGACCACCAGTATCCTAGCCCCGTAATGGGCAACGGCTGTAACTGCGATGACAAGGTGTTGAAGTTGGATCTTATACTTCACACTGAGAAACATAGGTGGCGAGCTGCTCATACATGTCGATCCACCAATACTAGCTACACAAAATCAAATGAGTCCGTGGCACACCAAAATGTGTTGGATGTTTGTGTACTTGCCGTACCAACAAAGCCCTCTAATTTAGCATGAGGACTATGTGCCTAGTCCAATCTGGCCACACCCGAAATAGAGGCCGTTATCCCAACGGAACCGAGCTATTCGCTGCCCAACTCTATCACGCTCCATAGCAAAAAGAGCTGGAGGAAGTGTTCCATGTTGTAGCTTGTGCAAGATTGGACCGTCTTCCCATATATCGCTAATAATTTGGGCCCTATCCGGTTCCTCATCCGTTGCCAAATCAGGCAACGCCGATGCACATCCAAATATTAAGGTGAGGTAAGCCAATGCATGCCACCTTGGGACTGACTCCTTGTCACAGTCCTCATGACACCTCCCACCAATCAAATCCTCCTCCGAAGGCCTTGGATTGCAAGATAGATGCCTTCCATGTTCATGTGGGCTGCTACTAAAAATGACAACATTATGAATGTAACATTCGACAAACCGTAAACTAGTCAACACCCAGTCCCTCACACTCTGAAACTCACCGGGTGTGTTTTTCAACTCAAATGGTAGAAAGTTGCAATGATAGAGTTGATTTTTTCGATTTTGGTCAACTTCGCAAAATGCAGTCTTCACCCGGCCATCCACCATCAATGGTAAGTGGAGGTAACTAGACCGCATATCTAGAGTATTAAATAATCTAGTGTGGCCTACCGCATCAAACAACTCCTCCGGCTTAGGCATAGGATATTGGTCTGACTTTGTCTTGCGATTGACCGGCCTATATTCTCCACACATCTGCTTCTCTATTGAGTTGCCAAAGATATCCTTCTTCGACGGCATAACCGTGGTAAAAGCCTACTTGCTGTTGGAGCTCAATCAAGTTGGCGGTCAACAACTCCAAACAACAATTCTGGACCCAAACTTTCTCAGAGAGACTGAGCTTATATGGTCGTCGGAAGATTAGGTGGTCATCTTCCAACTGGATGTGTATTGGTTTGCCTCTGTAGCCCTCCAAATCATGGAGACTAAAGGCAAAACAACTATGATATGAACGTATAAATGCTCGTATCCTTCGTGCCTCGGCACCAGTAAGATGTGGCCTCAAATCCAAAGGCCAATCATCAAACTCCGTGGTCTCTTTCTCCACCGTAGAAGACTCACCACCTATCGGCACGACCAGTGATTGCTACTTGATAGCAGAGAGGGCATTGATGCCCTTAGACTTCTCACTTGTGAAATCCATAGTAAATCCCGTGCCATGATGATAAAATCGGGAAAATATATCCCGGGCATCCTCTCAACCAAAGTCCTTGGCCAAGGCTGCAAAGACACGCTCAGCATGAAGCTCTTTAGCAGCATGCCTCTTTAATCCCTAAATTTCTTTGACAATTTCACACCAAAAACACTTCAAAACTACTCGTTTTAGTACAATGAATAAGGACAAAACAAAAAAAATTTACTTCTAGTTTGAACCGTAGGATTTCAATAAAAACTTATTAAGTAAATTACATAAAAAAAATTCATAAAGTTTAACCGCACAGATTGTGATATTATAGTGTTTGAAGTAGAGAAAAGGGTCCATTTTCTTCCATGCGGTTCATGGATCAGCAGACTTTGACTTCACCTAGTCTAAAATTTTCACACTACAGAAGGTCTAAATTTTATATCATCATATTGGTCATGATATTAGCTCTTTGTACTCCAATTTTTAGAGGTAGAAAAAGGATGTAGCATATTCAAAAAAATTGTGGAAGGAGTGGAGGTTCAAAAATTGTCAATTTGCGCTATAATTTTTTGTGAACTTAGTATGTTTTAGAATGACAACCTGAATGGTCAATAAGATGGTTTACACCACGTAATGCTGCAAAAAAAATTTTTAAAAAATAATGTGGTGATCCTGAAGTTTATGTGAACAAGAAGAATTTTTTTTGGTAACTTGCCCGACAATGTGCAATAATGTGTGAAAATGTTTGACATGAATTTATATGATTTTTTTCACTTAAGAGAAGAGATTTTTTTAAAAATATGAAAGAAAATATTATTATTAGCCAGTATTGAAAATCTCACATTTGATAGAGTGTCTTAGCAAAAGTTTTTGGAGTTGTCTCACTTGCCCGCTCTTCCCATTTGAACTTCAAAACCCTACAAATCTTTCATTGTATGTCGAATTTAGGAAAAAATTGGACTTACACAAGCAATTAGTAATGTCTATCTACATTAAAAATTTCAAAAAAAACTATTTTAAAATGACACCATAGGAACCTGCCCGAACCTTTAATAGTCCCCCGAGGGGACTCTTGGAAATTTTGAGGTTAATTGAAAAAGCAGTTCCACTTCATCTATCTGTGTAACATGTGGCACCGCTACTCCCTGACCAACAGAGTCTGCCCCTAGCACGCGTGGATGGTCATTAAGTCGGCTGAACAACAAAACACACGCCACAAATCCAATCGAGGGTGTTGAGGTCAACGGCTTGACCCAACAAATAACGACGCTCGCCCTCAACGAGATCCGGTGCAAGGGTGGTGGCTGTTAAAAAGCCCATTGTCCGCTCCCTCTCATCGGCAAAAGGCTCCTCATAAATTTGAGAAGTAGAATCTCAATTTATGCCTGAGCCATAGGTCCTAAAAGCAAAAGACCCCGGTAATCCACTACTAAATGAGTCTGAGCAAATCCGCAAAGAGACTTGACTGTGGATCATCCGAGCCACGTCAAATGCCCGCCCGTGAATGGCCTTGGCAAAGCCTTCCGGCAATCACCAAGTTCATGTGACCTAACTGACAAAGATCATCCTCACTGATTAACGTTACATCATGCGGCAACTTGCCAAAACACTCTTGAATGGCAGAAGGTGGTAATTGCTCCGGGTACAATGCTAAGAGACACTGAATGTGATAGTGAGCAACGCAGTTGGCTGCAAAGCTACTATCCACATGGATATACCATCGTACCTTGAGCCCGACCTCTAACACAGCCGCCAGCCTCGTACCGATACCAACAAGTAGCTCCACAAAAGTAGTACCTTCATTTGGTGGTCGCGACTAAATAGTACGAGCTTACAATAGAGTAGAAGAGTTCACTGAGAGATGTGGAGCATCAAAAGCATCCATAGTCTCCCGACCAGGACGAGTGAGCTCCAATTCGGCTCTCCAAGGAGGAAGAAGATCCTTGCAATGACATGCAGGGATCTCCAGTGGTCGGTGCTCACGTGATTCCGCTACACTCGACATAAATGCATATGTCTCCTCCAAACGCGTAGAATTATATAGCAAATCGGATGCCAACGCACTGCACCCAAACATAGCATCCGCCGTAGAAGTCACCGCGCTAGCTGTAAGGACAACAATGTTAAGCTCCTTTTTGCCATCACCAGCAGACCACCCAACCCTCATCTAGGCCTCCTCTGTTCAGTTATCTACTCAAAAATGGAGGAGATAAAGCGCCTGCTGACCCACCACAATTTTGTATTTGGTAGCACCAGTCACAACGCACTATAGAGATACATGGGAGAACAATGGACCTGATCTCACGTTGAACATCAACTTCATCGGATGTTGGATGTGACCCATAGCCTTCTCCGTGTTGCCCACTGATGTAACAATCGTAAAATGGGCAAGGTACAAGGTCCAAAGCACCTAGAGCGAAATCTTGGGCTAGTGTGGGAATCCGTTCCCACATGGTGCCGGAAGTTAACCTAAAAATCCGGCAAAAACAAAAAAAATTAGTTAAGAAGTGACGATGGTCTGTGCTAGAATAAAACCTATAGTCAGTTGTAAGAATAAAGATGATGAACCCGGTTGAAATCCCTAATTAATCCTAAAGCTCCTAACCTGACAGCCGGAGTAGTTATCGGAACTCCGGGAAAGACTGTCATCCGGAGTTGTCACCATGAGCGGTCATCATCACCCGTACTAACGGCGTGCTACAAAAGACCGTGGCACGAGGTAACAAAATAGTGATAGATAAAAAATGCTCTCAGCGAGAGAAAACAAGATGACGAGCTTCTTAAAACTCATCTACTAAGTACTAGCTAAGTTTCCTAATCTTAGTTCTACCATATCCGCGAGAAATCCGGAAAATCTTATCCTAATAGTAAAAAGGCCTTATCCCAAAAATCCGGAAATCCAATCTCACATCCAAAATTTATAGATCTAAGATCCGGGTTTTCTGCTCCTAGCTAATGAAGTAGTTTATGGAATTCTTTAACCTAAGGTTTGGCAGTCGGGTGCAATCATAAGCCCCATCGTTAATCGCTACCAAACTTAGCTGACCAATAATCCTAACCATGGAGTAATCTGACTTTTCTTCCTAAGACTCCTACGCCTAATGGTTAACTCTTCTGCTACCCTATCGATTTGTGGTTGTTCGGAGCTGACTCCGGCTCCTTGCCGTTCCGATCGGAAGAGGGTTTCGAGTATTCTGCCGTGGGTTCTCCTGCCTATGGTGGGGGTGACCGGAATATAGTGTCTGGAAGGTCTCGGAAGCTTCCATTGGAACTGATATCCATGTCGGTCACCCGTGGGTTGTGAGGTGAAGGGGTCGTCTCCTGCTGTGGACTTGGGGAGGGAGACTCTAATGGAATCCAGAAAGGGAGAGGTGTTTCTTGAGAGAGCCCTTCCGACATAACGCTCTGCCACTTATGGAGTCTCCCTGTGTTGAAGTGTCCCTGTGCTGGAGAACGATATCCCGCTCCAGTTCATAGCAGAAGCTCAATCCGGACTTCCAACGAGATTAGTGAAACCTCCGGGAGGTGTTTGAGGAGTTTTGGTTGCGGGTCTGGATGGAGTCCTGGATGGCCCGGCCCTTGATGGCGTTGCAAGTGCTTCCTCCGGAACTTCGGTCTCGGGTACCCTTGGAGCTTCCGGGGTCACGCTCTTCACTAGCTCTTGCATCTTGCCCCAAGTCTTCTCCATGTTCCGGTTGTGATCTAAAAGGAACCGGTTGTGCTTCTCGTCTTTCTCCAGACTCTCGGTGTAGAGGAGAGCCCTGTTGACGGTGTCCACCGGAAAGTCTAGGGCGGTACGAACCTCTGTCAAGGCTCGGGCCAAGGCATAAGCCTTTACTTCCGCCTCGTCTCTTGCCTTCTGGGCCTCTGCTTGAGTTGCTTCCGCTTTCTTCAACTGTTGCCAGAGCCGGACATTGGTTTGGGTGAAGATGGCCTGTTGCTCCTTCTGCTGCCGGAGAAGGCCTTCTTTGGCCTTCAATTCCTTAAGCCGTAGGAGGAGGTCCACGGAGTCGTTAGCTCCCACCTCTTCCATGATGGCGATAATCATGGCCGTTCGATCCCGAATTTCTTCGTCCTGAATCCTTGCCCTCTAGACCACGTGGTGGCAGAGCTCCGCAATGTCTTTAGAGATGCGGCCAGTTATTACAGGGGAGAAGGTCAGTCGAGGTACTATTCCAGTTTGGTCAGGTTCGGCCAGTTGGGATGCAGCTGATTGTGCTCTAGAAGGTGGTGAGTCGGTTGGTGTCTACGTTGCCCTTTCTTCGGGAGGCTGGCTCGGACCTGCTGTGTCCAGATCCTTCTGTACTTACCTGCTCCTCTTCCGGGTTCTCTTGCTGATGAGCGGAGACGATGGTGGTGACTCCGTGTCGTTTGATTCCTCTTTCTCGTCCTCCGTCTCCCATCCATCGTATGATTGGATGTTGAGGAGTTTGTCGGACTCATCCCGTTCCTCTGGACTCAACAGTTGCTTCTTGGCGTACAAGTGAGCCACGTACGTTGATAGCGGCGTTGTTGTCTTCCTCACCTTTGGAAGGTTTTTGACCATCCGGTCGACCTGGTTTTCTATCGGAGCCCTCTAGTCTACCGTATGCTTCCCTCTCATTGCCTCATGGAACATGCTAGCTAACTTTGCTACTACCCTCTTCGGCTTTTCCGGATGGAAAATGGGATTCAAGAAAGAAATCACTAACCTCGCGTCCGGATCCTTGAGATCTCCTAAGTCATATTTGTCCTTTGGGTTGGCGGTCCCAAGGAACTTCCCTTTCAGGAGGTTGTTGTTGCGCTCGGCAACCTTCACCTCCCCGTGCCGGAACTGTAGGTTTTCCTCCATGTTGCAGTGGTCCATTCTTTCGAATGAGCCCTAATGCGGTCGTCGTACTCGTTCGGCCGCTTCGCTACAAGCTCCGTTACCTTAGCTTCACTCTGGAAAAACCACGGCATCCTGAACAGACCGTTGCAACCCATTACTTCCAAGTAGCTCTCCAGAACCCTCAGCTCCTCGTGGGAAGTAGGTAATTCCGGAGCCACCTTCTGGAGCATTAGAGTTCCAGCGGCTGGAGTTTTGCCCTTCTTCCCTATCATCCGGGCCCACCTTTTGGTCTGCTTGTGCCTTGCAATCTTTCCAGGAGCACCTGCACGTACTGACCTCACCAAAAACCCTCGTTACTAAAAACTACTTCCGAATTATGAAACCAAACGACGGTAGGTAGAGAAGAGCAGAAAGGAGAGAGCGCAAAAATGACAAACTAAAAATGATGGCGCCCTCATTTGCCAGACGCATTTTATATCCGGCTCGATGTACGGACGTTCGTCGGGGTCATGATGCCGTTTCCGGATCCGGATGTCGTCCGAAATGTTCCGACCGGTTCCAAATTTCATCAAACTCTGGCTTTTTGGATTTCTGGAAAAGTATAGGAACTGTCATGTTTTAAGGATGCCGGTTTGGTAGTGAGACCTTATTTCTACCTTAGACCTGTTTATGCTATTAAAACCGAGTTTACTACCAAATTTTTTTATTTCCTTCAATTTCTTTCCGGATTTAGTGCTAGTGTCCGGAACCAAGTGGGAACGCCTTCCCACAATGGCCACTACCACCTGGCACAAAAGAAGAAGGTGCCACCGCCTGTGCAGTAGTCTGAGCACGAGTGACAACTACTGCCACCACCTCCCTTGAAGTCTCATACAAATAGCAAGTTAGGGCTGAAGATGAGCCTCGACCCCTGACTAGAGCTTGTATGTCAACCACTTGTTCCAAAGTAGCCATTACGCTCATCTACTTCTTCAGCTCCGCTGTTTCGACCCGAAGTGTCTTCACGACATTTGATCCAATAGCGAAAGACCTTAGGTACTTCTCCAAGTGAAGAGCAAAATAGTTTTTATAACTGTGGTCCGACTTGCCACAGTGAAAGCTTGTCACAACCTTCTTTCTCTTGCCCCCAGCCTTCTCTGCAATTGTGGCCGCCTCGGTCTTGGGCTTGTCCTTCGCCGTGCATGCTCCCTTATTCTTGGAGCAATTGATGTTCACCTGGATGTGATTTGTCTCCTCACAAGCCCATCAATACGAAACCTTTTCAAATTGTGCCTCCGCCAAGCTACCAACCGCAACGGCAAGCATCTTAGGCTTGGGAGTGTTCATCAGCGCCCTGACCAAATCCATGGCCTTGCTTACGTCCAACGCTCTATCACAGAGAACGCATACGTTAAAGTGGCGTTCCCGTGATACCAAAAAAGAAGAAGCTGACTATTCATCCCACCATCCGTTAATCCAACTTCAAAATGAAGATCTCCACCAACTGGAGCTCCATGAACACATCATCGACCTCCGCTGACAATCGTGTCAATCGGGAATACATAGTGCAAGGGGTAACTTCCTATTCCCGACGGAAATCCTGGATGTGCTGCATCTCATTACGCCTGAACCCCCCGTACTTCATCTCTAGATGTACCATGAATTGCGCTAGAAAATCAAAGGCTAAAGGATGGCCAACCGCCATCAATGTCGCACTTGTTGCTACGGTCAAAAGGGGATTTGGATCCCATGCTAGCCCGTTCGCCCACAATGACAACATCCTTGCCTTTTGAGTCCTCACCGAGGAAACTCTTTTCTACCTTGGGCTCCTTGGTGGAAGCCGGGAGTTGGACAACTGCACTATCTTTGAGCGCAATCACTAACTCCACACAATGGCGCCATACTACTCAACAGAGCGCAACTGTGCGTCGTGCTACGTGGTCCACCTCCCATATTATTGAAGGGCTTACAACTCCAAATGTTAGGGCACGAGCTCGAACGTATATCAATCGTTAAACAACGGCGTCCGCTAGCGCTTCTCTTTTATCCAGGTCTAGAATCGGAGCCGCTAATCGGTCAGGGAGATGCCCCAAGCTCGTCCCAAGAACCTGTCTCCACGACATGACGGAGATCGTCCTCTGTGTCGTCAAACGTGCCCACATTCCAGACCCAAAGCCTACGTTAGGTATTCAACGCCGAAATAGGTTCAAAAGCCTCGTTGGTATCTAACCTTGACCAAAGTCTATGGTGGAAGCACTCTGTGAGTGGACTGGCTAGGAGGAGCAGTAATATCGACTTCGTGTACTCATCATAGACAACAACCACCTTGAGATCTATCTTTGGGTACTATTTAAAGGATAAGAATACGATTGGGCAGCATGCACCTGTAAAACCACCAAATATTGTGGTTCACCGGTCATCACCTCCGCCTAGCACAGGTCCAACTACAACCTTCCACATGAAAAAGTCTTGTCGGCCATGAACCCGACTTCACCTCTACGGTACCCTATCATAATCTATGACAACAAGTAATGGGGCCACCAAAAAACACCAGCAACAAGCCCGCAATACATGCGAGGTACCACACAAGAATCCAAAAATCAAAACCGGATCCTCTCCCCCAACAACATGTAAGTGGTAGATGAAAATTACCAGAGCCACTGGCACATACCTGGAGTAGATGATTACTAGTCGTAAAACTTGCAACAACACAAGGGATACACTTAAAGGGGTCTTTTCCGAAGTCTAGATCTTAGGAGGGAGCAAACTAATGCGGTTGTGGTGTATACAAACATACGTCCGTCCAATGAAAATTACACATTGGATGATAAACGCGTTCATCACCTATCCATTTTCTAAACTAGATTAAAGGTGAAATGTCCTAAATATAGGCACAAATTTCACTCACAACCGAGTTAAATTGGCCTAGTTACATACCTCCAAAGTTTAGACAATATTTAAAAAAAAATTAAGAACCACAAAAATGTGGTTTTGGAAAAACTTTTTCCACTAAATTTTTTCCGTCTCCGAAAATAAAAACCCCTATGGGAAGCTCAAATCCGAAGTCGAAATTTAAAAAAATAAAATAGTTTGGGAGATATTAACTCACAGTGAATGAATTCCGTCCAAATTTTAGTTGTATCCACAATGGATGAAAATTGCCCGCAATGGTTGAATTTGCAAAAATGGATGGGAAATTGCAGATCAAGTCCAGAAGCTATTCTTCTTCTTCTAATTCTTGCGCCGCTCACATCCTGCTCAATAATTGTCCGATTTGGGCGTCATTTGTTGCGTTGGCTCCATCTTGACGCGCCTATAACATCAATTCTAGCAACCAAAATTTTACTAAATTCACCCAAGCTCAAATTCTAGAACTAAAGAGTAGAATGTGGGAGGATGTTTGTCAAGTGAATAACTAACGAATCATAAGAGTATTCAAGGGTCTCGCACTCCACAAAGGGAGAATCAACGAGTTCAAGTAGTATAAGAGAATGCATAGCCTTTACTAATGATAAACAATCATTTACAAGCAAATGTAATCACTAAACACTCTTTAACTCACTCACAATGCTTGACTTGACAGTGACGTCAAGTTAAGAACGTGTGCGACGCTATGAACACACACAGAACCCTAAGTGGATGGAAGTCATCCATGGAGGAATGTAGTGCGCCGCCGTACATCTCTAAACCCGAAGATTAGTAACAAACTAATCTACGCTATAACACTACGATGCAGAGAGGCCCTCGACGCCACGTCCCGTGACATAGAGTTCTTTCTTGCTTCATACAATTAAATCAATATTATCTTAATAAATTCCAAATGTTAATTTCAAAAATTCTAAATTGTTGATTACGCAAGTTCTTTTCTAGCTAAAGAAATGTTTTTCCTTTGTTGATTTGGAATTAGATATTAATTTATAGTACAAAGATCAAACTAATTACGATTCTTTTATCATTTTTGGATAATACTTTGAACTTCTATAATTTCTTAGCTGTCATTTGTTGTATTGAGAAGCAAAGTCTTTGCATCTTTGTGCTTGGAAAGCTGTAGAGAGTACTCTCTATTGCCCCAACATGACCATGACCTAAAAGATCTCTATGTTGTCAAAAAAAAAAAAAAAAGAACGCCGGTCTCCGAAGGACAATGTTGTCACAAACTAACTTACACATGTTTTGATATTTAAATTATCCGAGTAGCACAAATATGGATAAAAGATATACTAACCGAGCTCATTTAACCTTATATGGGCCAGTATATAGAAGCAAAATTGTGTATCACTTGAACAAGGAACCAATTTTTTAAAATGAAATACAAAGATTGTAAAGTAGGCTTTAGGGTTTAAATGTTTGATTTCTTCTTTGGTACAATGAAAATTTGCCCTGCGTGATAACAGATTTCCAGCCACCAGAGAAGATCAACTAATGCAACGTGGATGAATGAAGAAAGATGATGGATGAAATAGACCACTGCGGTGGGGCCCGCAGAGGGAGGGGGCGGCGTTGGAAAACGGTGAAGGACGAGGCAGTGCGGACTCCCTCGGCCCTAAGGGCTCCTCCAAAACGGAGTCCCGCCTCGCTGCCCGGCTGGGCGCTCTGCCCGACGCGAGGCCTGACAGCCCTCCCTCCCGGCACGCCCTTCACGTCAAACCCCAGCCCCTCCCGGGTATCCTCCTCGCCTGGTCCGGATATCTCCCTCGCCTCGCCCGGGTATCGTCCCTCGCCGCCTCAGCTGCAGATCGCCGAACAGAGACTCCAGAGAGTCAGCCAGAGACTCCAGAATGTTGGGTTCTTGAGGCTAGATACACGTTTTTTCTTTGACAACAATTATCTTTCTATCTATACGGTCAAAATTCACAAAATTTATACCACATCATCTTATACAAGTTTAGAAGAAGATCCTACGGTTACATTCTCAAAATGTTCATTTTATATTTTTTGATTCTATGGAGTAGAGAGTCCACTAAAATGCCTTGATACTTGAAGATTTGAAATGGGGATGTTTGAGGTGCAATAGCTCTAAATTGTCATGAACAACACAAAGAAGGAAAAAAATACAATGTTTAAATTGTGGTACAATATTTGAAAACATAACAAGTTTATTCCAAAATCATGGGTGTTTCACAATTTTTGCAAACCACATTCTCATCTCCCTCTTCAACCCAAGTATTCACCATACAAATGTGACAATGAGCTTTAGGAACCCGAGGAAATACAGTTCTCTTTCGCTTTGAATGTGCAACAAGCACATGAGTTGGACGTTTTGAAGGTGGTTGTGAAGAAGAACCTTCTTCTGCGTTTGGCGTCTTCGATTTTTGTCCATGCCCATTCGAGTACGTTTCACATTTGCCTGTAAGGGAGTTACGGAAGCTCCACGTCTGGGAAGATCAATGGTGGGGGGTCTCTGAAATGTAAGTGGCGCTGACATAGATGCCACAACCCTCTGCAATAAATCTTTCTTCTGCTCTGCTTCTTCTACAGTACCATCATCCATAGATGATATCAAATGTGACATTATCTCCTCTACTTGTCGACGAAGATCATGTGCCTCTCTCTTGCATTCACTTCTTCTCTCATTCTCATTGGATCCACGAACACTTGGAACCTCTTCTCGTAATGGTGATAATGCCTCATTGTTAGAGCAATGTACGTCATCCATGGCTTCTATGCCAACTACAGATGATTGTGAAGGAGAGAAAAATTCCTTCACAATGAGTTGGAGCCCTATGATATGCTTGCAAGTTGAGTGTCTAGTCGGACAATCACAATAATAAGTGTTTAAAGAAACACTATACTTGATGGTAGGAGAGGACTCACTTGTCATATAGAATAGCATCAGCTCAGCATTGACAACTTCAAGAACTTCATCAGGATTGTTTTTGTAAGCTTTCAATATCCTTTCTCCTCCTTTCAGGCGCTGTCGATGATCATTGTTATTGCCTCTTGTTGAAAATCTGTTGGAATCACCTATATAGTAAATTATATATTAGTAAAAATCATAACAATAATAACTTCGACATCAAATAATATACAAAAATTAAAATGACTAATATAATATAAACATTCAAATCAACGTTTGAATATACTTACTAATAAGTTGAACTGTCTCGAAATGATCCATGAGGGTAGGCCCTCCAATTCGACTTCCATCAGCCGCGCTACCAACTATTGCAACAATTAGATCTCGCAGAGCACGATTCACTTTACCCTGAAGCAAAGTGTATTTGATCCATTCCCAATGTCTTTCCACATGATTTGTGGTATCCATGCCTCCATAAGCAAAAAGACGGCCAAATCGAGGCCATAACATCCTCCATGGCACACTCTCTCCAGCCCAACCTTTATGAATATAATTTTTCAGACCTTGAATGTGTCCAAAGTCCTCGTAGAGCTTCTGAAGGTTTAAATTGAAATGTTGTTCTTCTGGACAATGCATCAATACATGTAAAGCTCTCCATAATTTGTCTTTTTCCATCATGGGAACTCGAGTGAGAAGATTCTCACTCCATGCTTTCATTACATGGAAGTGGCATAATAGAATTTTCCCAGCCACCTGCATCCTTTCTCCATTTTCCACAGTCCAACAATATTCATCCATATTCACAACAGTGCCTATAGAGTTTAATGAAGTCTTATGTTTGTCAATTACAATTGCTGAAGGTCTAACCTTCTGTGAGCCAAATAAACCGCCCCCTAATGGGGTGGCTTATCTTGAACACAAGATCCTACATATGGGATGCAGCCCCTTGTGCAAACATACTTTAACCATTCATACAAGCATGATGACCCAAGGCGTGGTCACTTAAGAGGGTTCGTTAATAATTAGTGATGTGATGGCTGAATTGAGCCTTAGGTTGAATCCAACCTTTAGACAAGCGTAAATTCCGCCTCAAAGCTTTGTTTCCAATGTTTTAAAGCTCCATTAGGTTCAATTTTGCCTTGTGAACTTGATTAGCACCTTAACCACCAATTCCAGGCCCAAGTGCGACCCTAACAGCAGCAACCAGCAGACATGCTCCTCTTTTTATGTTAAAAGTTTAATTCTTCATTATCTTCGTGATTATGACTCCGTTTTTTACGTTTGTTTTTTGTATTCTTATTAGTTTTTCTTGCTTAACACGATGGCAGCCTTCAATTGATCATTTGACTCGACCCTGGACCTCCCAGCCAGCGACCAGCAGTGCACCTTCAACATATGACTTTATTCAAGATCATGCACCACATTCCTATGCATGTATCACATTCATTCACACAAGAATCCACCCCAGCCTTACTAAGAGTGAGCCTCCAGCTGTGTTCACTTACTAATGGCGCTCTAATCGGTTATTTAGTTGAATATATAGCAAACCCTAATTCTACCGAAAAATTGGCAACGCTTCCGCGTGGTTTTTGTATTTAGAAAATTAGGGTTCAAGTCATACACATGGAATTGAAGAGGTTCGAGGGAGAAAAGAAAAGGGGCTCCCTGAGTAAATTCGGTTCACCCTCCATCCTTAGCCTTCGACTTGCTTGGTCAGCTCGTGATCTTGCTCCTCTTGTTCAGCTCGCGATCTTGCTCCTCTTGTTCAGCTCGTGCTCTTGCTCCTCTTGTTCAGCTCGTGATCTTGCTCCTCTTGTTCAGCTCATGATCTTGCTCCTCTTGTTGGTGCTCTTCACTCCGCAGCCTGTATTTTCGTCGTCACAGCTCCGATCCGTGCGTTCTTGAGCTTGTTGGAAAGCCAACGTTCTAATCTATCTACTCCTAAAATCTTAGCCTGATTGGACAAGAACTCCGCTACTGACAAGGGAAAACCTGAGGCCGTATGAGATCCGCCACCGATCCTCCAGCTGGTCGTCCTCACTCCGTTGCTCGTATCTTCGTTGTCACAGCTTCGATCCGCGTGTTCTTGAGTTTGTTGGAAAGCCAACTTTCTAATCTATCTACTCCTAAAATCTTAGCCTGATTGGACAAGAACTCCGCTACTGACGAGGGAAAACTTGAGGCCGTATGAGATCCGCCACCGATCCTCCAGCTGGTTGTCCTCACTCCGTTGCCCGTATCTTCGTCGTCACAGCTCCGATCCGCGTGTTCTTGAGCTTGTTGGAAAGCCAACTTTCTAATCTATCTACTCCTAGAATCTTAGCCTGATTGGACAAGAACTCCGCTACTGACAAGGGAAAACTTGAGGCCGTATGAGATCCGCCACCGATCCTCCAGCTGGTCGTCCTCACTCCGCCGCCCGTATCTTCGTCGTCACAGCTCTGATCCGCGTGTTCTTGAGCGTGTTGGAAAGCCAACTTTCTAATCTATCTACTCCTAAAATCTTAGCCTGATTGGACAAGAACTCCGCTACTGACGAGGGAAAACTTGAGGCCGTATGAGATCCGCCACCGATCCTCCAGCTGGTCGTCCTCACTCCGCCGCCCGTATCTTCGTCGTTACAGCTCCGATCCGCGTGTTCTTGAGCGTGTTGGAAAGCCAACTTTCTAATCTATCTACTCCTAAAATCTTAGCCTGATTGGACAAGAACTCCGCTACTGACGAGGGAAAACTTGAGGCCGTATGAGATCCGCCACCGATCCTCCAGCTGGTCGTCCTCACTCCGCCGCCCGTATCTTCGTCGTTACAGCTCCGATCCGCGTGTTCTTGAGCGTATTGGAAAGCCAACTTTCTAATCTATCTACTCCTAAAATCTTAGCCTGATTGGACAAGAACTCCGCTACTGACGAGGGAAAACCTGAGGCCGTATGAGATCCGCCACCGATCCTCCAGCTGGTCGTCCTCACTCCGCCGCCCGTATCTTCGTCGTTACAGCTCCGATCCGCGTGTTCTTGAGCTTGTTGGAAAGCCAATTTTCTAATCTATCTACTCTCCTGTTTTCGCAACGATTGAATCACATTCCAGCCCACAGGAGGGGGAAATCTGAACCCTACCTCTCTCTCTCCTTCCACACACCTCTCTCGGTTTCTTAGCTCTTACTACACACCTCTCTCACTCCTACCTCCCACCCTTCGAATGAGCGCCTTCCAAGGGGGTAACCCCAAGACCCTTGCTCCCTTCTTTGTTCCCAAGGTCGTTCCCTTCGTCGTTCACAGCCGCCAATTTGGGTGGGCACATTAATGGTCACACTAAACAACTAGTAACTAAAAAACAATAATTCACTAGCCACCCTTGCATTTAACACAAGTGGGTGTCCCACTAACCAAGGAATATCTAAATCTAAACTTTGACTCCATGCCACATGTGTGTGCATGATCTCAATAAGTGAGCTATTAGCTAATTTTCAAAGGTGCAAAAAATCTAATTTAACCTACCTAAATTAAATTCCCCTTGCTTGGGGTAATTCCTAATTTACTTAGTGATTGATGAGGATTCTTTTCCACTTCTTTTGGACCCTTTTGACTATTTTTTTAAGGGCTTTTAACGCCCCATTCTTTTTTCTTTTCTCCTCACCATCCTCCTTCTTCTTCTCCCATTTTTTTGGTTTCGTGATTTCTTCATCGTGACCGAATATGGTCTACAACTCGATAGGAGGTAAATTCTTCTCCACCACTACTCATTTTAATTCTTTTCTAATTTTCTTTTGTCCTTTTTCCCTTCTCTCTTTGCTTTTCTTTTCTGGTTTATTCCCTTTTTTTTTTCTTCCTTTTTGGCTAACTACATAAATTCCGCGATTGCCCATAAATGGCTCCTCTTCTAGTGAGGGGAAAGGCCACTTGGCCATTTTAATCAAAAAACCACGAGCTAGTCCATGGGATAACCCATTTTCACCACTCATTAGCCTTAATGGACCCGACGTGAGGTCCATTCATCACCGTGAGCTGCTTTTGCGGCTCACACATGGCGGCCATCTGGGACAACTCGAAGAGGCAGAGAACCCACTCTTGTTCATGGGCTCACGGTCAATATCTACCTTTTTTGTGTTCGAATGACCCATGGCAGTACCAAAATGTGGAGGTCCACTTGTGAAGGTCGTGAACAAATCACACCTTGTATTCTTTGCATCGGTACCCCGATGTTCGCGTGGGGAAATCCTCGCCGTTCAGGGTTTGAAGTTGAACGGAGTTGTTGGGGAAGACCTCCTTCACGAGATAGGGTCCCAACCACAAAGCATCGAACTTCCTTGGAAAATCCAATCTCCTTGCGTCTTGAAGGAGGACTAGCATTCCCGGTCTCAATGACCGGACCTTGTTCCGTTTGTCGAAGGCAATCTTCCTCCTTCGTTGGATGGCTTCCATGTTTTGGGCGCTCCACCGGCGCATCTCGTCGAGCTCCTCCAATCGTTCTAACCGATCGGCTAAGGACGTGGCCATGGACCATCGTTCGGTCACGGCCACTCGCAGAGAGGGGATCTCGAACTCGATGGGTAAAATGGCTTCAATGCCATAGACCAATGAGAAGGGAGTAGCATAGGTGGTCACTTTGAACGTGGTTCGGTAAGCCCATAACGCGGCAGGGAGTTTCGTGTCACAATCCCTCTTGGAATCGGTGACCGTTTTCCTCAAGATGTTCACGAGGGTTTGGTTGACCCGTTCGGTGTGCCCATTGGTTTGAGGGTGATAAGGGGTGGTCTTACGATGATTGATCTTGAACCGGTTGGTCATGGCTTCGATCACCTCGTTCAAAAAATGCTTCCCCCTATCACTAATGAGGATTTTGGGACATCCAAACCGGGTAATGATTTGCTCGAACAAGAATTTGGCCGCATGATTAGCATCATTCGTTTTCACGGCTCGAGCCTCTGCCCACTTGGTGAGATACTCGGTTGCCACCACAATGTGCTTCATCCCACTAGAAGAGCTCGGGTGCACTTCCCCCACATAATCAATACCCCACTTCTCGAATGGGACCAAGGGCAAGGATACTCGTAGTGGCATGCTCATTCGAAGGTCATTTCGGGCATACCGTTGACAAGCGTCGCATCGCTTGGTGTACTCATGGGCGTCTTGAAATAACGTGGGCCAATAATAACCCGCACGAAGGACTTTTTGGGCCGTCAAGGTCCCAGAGAAGTGTCCTCCACACGCACTGTCATGGCAGGCTGAGAGGATCGTGGGAATTTCCACGGACGTCACACATCGACGTAGCAAGCCGTCTACCCCCCGACGGTACAGTTTACCCCCTACTATGGTAAAGTGGCGGCTATGGAGGCGAACCTTTCGACGCTCGTTTTTGGACAATGAGTCCGGTAGAAGGTGGGTGGTGAGGAATTCGGCCACCAGATTGTACCATGAAGGAATGGAGGATACTTTGAACAAGTCCTCATCTATCAAGGCCTCATCAATGGGGACAACACCGGGTTCCTCTGAGAGGCGTGAGAGGTGATCCGCTTGAAGGTGCATCCGCCCCGGGCGGTATTCCACCGTGTAGTCAAACTCCTCTAAAAGTAAGACCCACCTCGCTAAACGACCACTCAAGTCTGCCTTGTTGACAAGGTATTTGATGGCCATGTGATCCATGTAGAACACTACGGGGTTGAGTAACAAGTAGTGGCGAAACTTCTTGACCGAAAAGACCATTGCCAAGCACTCACGTTCGGTGGTGGTATAGTTCTTTTCGGCGGGGTTCAATTGCCTACTTGCAAAAGCAATGGGGTGGTCTTTGCCATTAAGGCCCACCGGTTGGCACAATGTGCTTCCCACAGCCACCGCCGAGGCATCACAATAGACGTGGAAGGGCAATTCCCAATTCGGGGGCCTCAAAACCGGGTAGGTGGTTAATTCCCCCTTCAAGACGTCGAAGGCCTCTTGGCAATGGGGAGTCCACTCGAACCTTACGTTCTTTTGGATAAGCCTAGTGATGGGCATGGCCTTCGTGGCATAGTCATGGATAACCTCCCGGTACCACCCTATGTGTCCTAGGGTTTTTTGTATCTCCTTGACATTCGTGGGGGGGTGTAACTCCACGATAACCTTCACTTTATCGGGATCCGGCTCTCGACCATCCTTGGATACCACGAATCCTAGCAAGACTCCCCGTTCTACGGCAAGGAAGATTTTCTCGGGATTGAGGGCAATACCGGTGCGCCTACACCGTTCAAAACTTTGTCTCACGCACGTGAGGTGGTTGTCCTTCGTGGACTGGGTGCTAAAGTCATCAATGAAGACGGTCATGGATTTATGCAAGAGATCTGAGAAGGCATAAGTCATGGCCCTCTGAAATGCGGAAGGGGCATTACAAAGCCCAAAAGGCATGACCAAATAGATGAACGTGCCCCATGGGGTAGTGAAGGCGGTCTTGTGATAGTCTTCTGGGGCAATGGAGATTTGATTGTAGCCCGAGTAGCCATCCATAAACGTATAAAGATCATGACCACCTACCTCCTCCAAGATGGTGTTGATAAATGGCAAGGGAAAGTGGTCTTTTTGGGTGTGATGGTTGAGTTTCCTATAGTCAATGCACACCCGTAGCTTCCCGTTTTTCTTTTTAACCAACACCATGGGGGATACCCAATCGGATATCTCTACGGGTTTAATGAACCCCGCTTGGAGGAGCTTCTCCAATTCGGCCTTGACAATGAGCTGTAGGTTAGGATTCATACGCCGCTCCTTTTGTCTAATGGGAGTAGTGCCTGGGAGAAGGGGGATGTGATGTTGTGTTACCGCCGGGGGAATGCCCTTGAGGTCTTTGTACGACCACGCAAAAATGTCCCCAAACTCGACCACTAGTGCTTTGTATTTCACCATCTCCTCCTCGGTCAACCCAACGCCCACCTTAATACTACGGACCTCATCCTGCTCATGAGAAACCACCATCAACTTCCAATCATCATGATGAACGTGTGGTTGTTGGGTAGGTCCCTTGTACCAATCATTCGGAACTTGGGGGTATGTTGCCCCCGAACCACTAGCTAGGATACCGGTGGATGTCCTGCGGAAGTGGAGAGATGGGTTGAGAGGGCCTTCGTCTCCCAAAACCTCCAATTCGTCCCCTTGCGTGCCCTCCACATCCATTCCAAACACCGTCGAGGGTTCTAGGTCATCGAGGAGGGGAACTAGGCTAAATTCCAACCCGGTTTCCCTTCCAATGAGCTCACTCTCCATGAAATGCACGGACATGGCTTCATCCGCGCTCGAGGTAGGGTGCTCCCTCAACCAGTCTACAAATTCCCCGGTGGGAACCCACTCATAAAGGCCCGGTCCCATGCTTTTAAATGGCATTACGTGGGCCTTCGAGGGTTGGGCTCGATCCACCGCCTTGTGGGGCGCAAACCTCACCCGTTTAGGAGGCTCCTTTGATAGTACCTCTTGTGATTCATCCTCCGACGAGCCCATGCAACCACGGCATATTCCTAGCCTACTTGGTTGGATATGGACTGTAGTAGGGTTCTTCGGTGGACCATAGGTGATGTTTGGGTTTGGCCCCCCCCATTCTACCGTGGCATTGGCAATCCGCAACCAAGGCCTACCTAGTAGCAAGGGGTATGCCTCCTTGTTGGAGTGCATTCGGATGACTTGGAAGGTGAGGGAATTCTCTACCCCCCCCGTGGTCACTTTACAACCACTAATTTGGCCTAACGGGGCCTCCGAGCTTTGATTAGCCATGTTGATGATGTACGGTGAAGGTTCTGTGATGTCAAGGCCTAGTTTCTCCATGGTTGAGAGGGGCATGATGTTCAACCCACTACCACCGTCTACTAGTACATTAGGTACGATCTTGTCCACAATCAAAACCTCGATTTGTACCGCCTTGACCTCGATATTGGGGTGTGCGGATTTAACCCGAGCCGCCAGCCTGACCTTTGCCCTAGGCCTTCGCTTCACCGGAGTACCCGACCTAAGGGACTTCCTCATGGGTGGTGACACCTCTAATAGTTGGGCTATGGTGATGTCCGCTTTGAGGCGACTCAAGTCCGCCCATAAATCGTAAGGCCCCTCTCCCCCTTGCTTCTCGATACGCGGGAACGTGTTTACCTCAAGACTAGGGATTGGTGGACCTTCCCATGGCGCTTGGGGGGTGGACAAGGGTGTTCGAGACCTAGGTATCCCACAGGGGGACTCGAAGTTGGCTCGTTTAGTGCCTTCTACCGCCTCCTTGGTGGTATCGTTTAGGTCAGAGAAGTGAGGTGAATCCTCTTCTGAGGTCTCACCTTCCTCTGGTATAGGTGGAGGGGGGCTTGAGTACCTAGGCTCCCGTCGGCTAGACCGAGTCTGGACTGCCAATGCCGGTAACTCACAAGTTTTTGCTTCCTTGGTTGTGCTCACCTCGTGGAAAACTACATTGAGCTCAGTGAGGGAGGGGCTGTGGGTGGACACGATCTCACTTGACATGGTGGCATAGCGCACATCTTGTGGGCCTTGGTTTTGTTGGCCCCCGTGGTTCTGCCCTAGGTTTTGTTGGCCCCCGTGGTTCTGCCCTTGGTTAATAGGGATGTACCCGGCCTTGGTATTCACCCCCATTGGAGGAGTCTGATTTTGGCGATGATTGTTGTAGTCGTAGTAGAGACTAGGAGGCCTAAGGGTATTATCGGAGGTGGGGTTACGCGCACCTCTCAAATGATCTTGGGCTTGTTGAGGATAGTTCCCTGGTAGAAAGGGCATGGGAATTACCTTGTCCGGTCTACGACATACTTGGGTAGGGTGATTACCCCCGCAGTTACCGCATACCACCCCACTTTCGACCCAACATTGCCCTGGTGCGTGTCTCTTGCCACACGGTTGATGGATTTCATACCGTGGTCTCGGAGGTCCCCCATAACCTTGGCTTGGAGATGCATAGCCTTGAGGCACGTAGCTAGTTACTGTCGGTGGTTGGTTCCTATGAGGAGGCACATACGGAGGTTGAGAAGCTTGGTGTTGGGGTGCTGCCACCGGAGTGGTACAAAAAGGGCTGGTGTGGCCTGGTTGACCACATTGAGTGCACCATAAGCCCGAAGCATGTCTACCGGATTCTATGGGTGGAGGCGTGGGGTTAGGGACTTGGTTCTTAATCAATAAGGCCATTTGGTCTTGCATGGCCTTGATTTGTTGAGCTAATTGATCTTGGAAGCCCTGTTGGCCTTAAAGGATTTCGTTCTTCATTTCCTCCTTCCATGTGCCCCGCTCCTCATGATAGGTGAGCTCAGGAAGGGCTACTGGTGGCCTAACGTTGAAGGGTGGGGCGTAGTAGTTCCACGTAGGAACTTGTGTGCCTGTGGATCCTTGGTTACGTTCTAAGACTGGTCCCTTACCCTTGGCATGGATGGGTATGAAACTAGGAATATGGTGATCCTCCTTCCTCCACATGCGCTCTTGGTCTCGATCCACCTGCTCTATTAGCCTAGCTTGTGCCTTGGCCTCATCTAACGATGCGGGGCCGACCTTCAAAATCTCCCTAATGGTTCCCTCATTGTTGAACCCTTGGATAAAGAACTGGGTTAAGGTGTCATTGGTGAGGAGGTTTCCCACGAACCTTGTAACCACCAGGTCGAATCTCCTAATGTATGTCGTGATATCCTCCCCTGGACCTTGGCGTAGCGCGGCTAGGGCTGTGAGGGCATTACTTTGACCTACTTCGGATCTAAAGTGCTCCAAAAAGGCCCTCATGAGGCTATCCCAGTCCTGGAAGGTGTTGGGGGGGTGGTTCCTATACTACTCGTAAGCGGCATCCTTTAAGGTACACGAGAACCACACTAGGAAATACCCGGTGTTGGTGATGAGACAAGTAGTGAGGAGCTCTAGAAACCGTTCCACATGTGCGGAGGGGTCTTCATCCCTAGTTCCTCTAAACGTGGGCAAATTGGGTGGCATAGGCGCCGCCTGTAAGCCTTCGGGTACTACAATTGGTAAACCCTTTGGTTGAACCAAGGGGTTGATGGGAGGCCGAACCGAGGGTGGCCCCCTAGAGGCCATGGTAGGGGCTGAGGTGTTGCCTCGTGGACTAGTGGTGTTGGTGGTGTTCACTGGATCAAATGCAGGGATAAGGAAAGATGGGGGAAAAAGAAGGGGAAGAGCTGGGATAGTCTCTAGCTGAACCTCCAAGAATCCTTCCGCCGTGTCCTCAGTGAGTTCCCTAGACCTAGTCCTTTCACTCGCCGGTTCCCACGGTGGTGTGAGGGAAGGTTTTTGGGACCTTGTGGCACGGGACATCTACTCTAAAGTCTAAGAGAATCTTGTTGTGTGTTGATGATGGTCATGTTCCCCCGAAAGATTTTCCATCCAAGGTTTAAGGGTCGTGGGTGAAACTACACGAAGCACGGCCTAATTCGATCGGTGAGTGGATGTTTCCAACACTCCTACTCCCGATTCTATCACGAGGATGGACTGACCCAAGACCAAGACCCAATTTTTAGTGGTGGAGTTTTAGCTCGATGAAGCCGCCGAAGAATCCTATTAAGGACTACCCTCCAAGGGCAAACAACAAAAAACTAACCGAATTGAGGGATGTCTCCACGAGCATCACCCCGTTGGAAAGCTGTCCCCCAACTGGCGCCACACGGTACAGATCCTTACTGTGGGGCTGACCCAGACCTCAATTTGATAAAAGGTGGGGTTCCTCGGTATCTTTGGTATCCCCCCTTCCACCTTTTACCACCTTGAACTAGGCATTACCCACTAGGAGGAAAACGACTCAATCACGGGACGGCATGCAACAAGGTGTGTATACAATGTTATCACTGTGAAGAAGACATACCTCGATGCATCTCCAGCCACCCTGTCACCATTAGTTGAAGTCGACCGTGGACCTAATCGCACTCTATCGATGCTAAGGCCAACCAATAAGTCACATACAATGTTATAGAGGGGGATAACTTACCTTGAAGCAACTCCAGCCAATCCACTTGTTAGCACAAGATTTGTTGCATGCAATTTCGTGGTTGGCCAAACCTAGCGGTTCTAAGACAAGTGTTCCACACGGCTCAAGTGGGAAATCAGGGTTTTCTAACCCTAGTGTGGTCACCACATCCAAGTTGGTCCTATTTACTACTCGTGGTCCTACAAAGAGGGTGTAGTGCACATACCGTACGCAGCGCTCCTTCCAAACAGTACCCCTACCTCTTGGTTGCGTCCACGACTCCAACTCCTCTCCAAGTGGCTCATTCACACATACATTGCCTTAACTTGCAACTTTTGATTCAACCATTCCAATTACACCAAGTTGTTCTTACCTTGGTGGTTAGACAAGCGCGGGGGGAAGGAAGGGGCGCCCTTGTCCCATACCCGGGCACTTGCACCCTTCCCCTTCGACCTAGGTGCTCACTGGAAATCCTTGTGGATTTCCGTGGGAGGGCCTCAACCTTTCACCCCTAGGCCCCTTGCTCAACTCAAGCCACAAGCCTAGAAGGGGATCCCCCCAACATAAGGTGTTTTGTGGTTGGAGGGTCGGGAACTCCACACTCCCTTCTAGACCCCTACCTTTAAACACAACTTGGCATCCATGCACTCACTATACTTCCAAACATTCACAAGTCATTCACCATCCAACAATAACTTAACCATTCATGAATAAATTTGGCACTTACCTCAAGTTGCCCTATGTTGCTCCATATGCCATAAGGCTAATTGCGTTTGTACCTTACATCCAACGATAGAACAATTAGCACAATCAAACCATGAACACGCCTCCTCCCGGCCGACGCATCAAAATGTGAGCCAAATAAACCGCCCCCTAATGGGGTGGCTTATCTTGAACACAAGATCCTACATATGGGATGCAGCCCCTTGTGCAAACATACTTTAACCATTCATACAAGCATGATGACCCAAGGCGTGGTCACTTAAGAGGGTTCGTTAATAATTAGTGATGTGATGGCTGAATTGAGCCTTAGGTTGAATCCAACCTTTAGACAAGCGTAAATTCCGCCTCAAAGCTTTGTTTCCAATGTTTTAAAGCTCCATTAGGTTCAATTTTGCCTTGTGAACTTGATTAGCACCTTAACCACCAATTCCAGGCCCAAGTGCGACCCTAACAGCAGCAACCAGCAGACATGCTCCTCTTTTTATGTTAAAAGTTTAATTCTTCATTATCTTCGTGATTATGACTCCGTTTTTTACGTTTGTTTTTTGTATTCTTATTAGTTTTTCTTGCTTAACACGATGGCAGCCTTCAATTGATCATTTGACTCGACCCTGGACCTCCCAGCCAGCGACCAGCAGTGCACCTTCAACATATGACTTTATTCAAGATCATGCACCACATTCCTATGCATGTATCACATTCATTCACACAAGAATCCACCCCAGCCTTACTAAGAGTGAGCCTCCAGCTGTGTTCACTTACTAATGGCGCTCTAATCGGTTATTTAGTTGAATATATAGCAAACCCTAATTCTACCGAAAAATTGGCAACGCTTCCGCGTGGTTTTTGTATTTAGAAAATTAGGGTTCAAGTCATACACATGGAATTGAAGAGGTTCGAGGGAGAAAAGAAAAGGGGCTCCCTGAGTAAATTCGGTTCACCCTCCATCCTTAGCCTTCGACTTGCTTGGTCAGCTCGTGATCTTGCTCCTCTTGTTCAGCTCGCGATCTTGCTCCTCTTGTTCAGCTCGTGCTCTTGCTCCTCTTGTTCAGCTCGTGATCTTGCTCCTCTTGTTCAGCTCATGATCTTGCTCCTCTTGTTGGTGCTCTTCACTCCGCAGCCTGTATTTTCGTCGTCACAGCTCCGATCCGTGCGTTCTTGAGCTTGTTGGAAAGCCAACGTTCTAATCTATCTACTCCTAAAATCTTAGCCTGATTGGACAAGAACTCCGCTACTGACGAGGGAAAACCTGAGGCCGTATGAGATCCGCCACCGATCCTCCAGCTGGTCGTCCTCACTCCGTTGCTCGTATCTTCGTCGTCACAGCTCCGATCCGCGTGTTCTTGAGCTTGTTGGAAAGCCAACTTTCTAATCTATCTACTCCTAAAATCTTAGCCTGATTGGACAAGAACTCCGCTACTGACGAGGGAAAACTTGAGGCCGTATGAGATCCGCCACCGATCCTCCAGCTGGTTGTCCTCACTCCGTTGCCTGTATCTTCGTCGTCACAGCTCTGATCCGCGTGTTCTTGAGCTTGTTGGAAAGCCAACTTTCTAATCTATCTACTCCTAAAATCTTAGCCTGATTGGACAAGAACTCCGCTACTGACGAGGGAAAACTTGAGGCCGTATGAGATCCGCCACCGATCCTCCAGCTGGTCGTCCTCACTCCGCCGCCCGTATCTTCGTCGTCACAGCTCTGATCCGCGTGTTCTTGAGCGTGTTGGAAAGCCAACTTTCTAATCTATCTACTCCTAAAATCTTAGCCTGATTGGACAAGAACTCCGCTACTGACGAGGGAAAACTTGAGGCCGTATGAGATCCGCCACCGATCCTCCAGCTGGTCGTCCTCACTCCGCCGCCCGTATCTTCGTCGTTACAGCTCCGATCCGCGTGTTCTTGAGCGTGTTGGAAAGCCAACTTTCTAATCTATCTACTCCTAAAATCTTAGCCTGATTGGACAAGAACTCCGCTACTGACGAGGGAAAACTTGAGGCCGTATGAGATCCGCCACCGATCCTCCAGCTGGTCGTCCTCACTCCGCCGCCCGTATCTTCGTCGTTACAGCTCCGATCCGCGTGTTCTTGAGCGTATTGGAAAGCCAACTTTCTAATCTATCTACTCCTAAAATCTTAGCCTGATTGGACAAGAACTCCGCTACTGACGAGGGAAAACCTGAGGCCGTATGAGATCCGCCACCGATCCTCCAGCTGGTCGTCCTCACTCCGCCGCCCGTATCTTCGTCGTTACAGCTCCGATCCGCGTGTTCTTGAGCTTGTTGGAAAGCCAATTTTCTAATCTATCTACTCTCCTGTTTTCGCAACGATTGAATCACATTCCAGCCCACAGGAGGGGGAAATCTGAACCCTACCTCTCTCTCTCCTTCCACACACCTCTCTCGGTTTCTTAGCTCTTACTACACACCTCTCTCACTCCTACCTCCCACCCTTCGAATGAGCGCCTTCCAAGGGGGTAACCCCAAGACCCTTGCTCCCTTCTTTGTTCCCAAGGTCGTTCCCTTCGTCGTTCACAGCCGCCAATTTGGGTGGGCACATTAATGGTCACACTAAACAACTAGTAACTAAAAAACAATAATTCACTAGCCACCCTTGCATTTAACACAAGTGGGTGTCCCACTAACCAAGGAATATCTAAATCTAAACTTTGACTCCATGCCACATGTGTGTGCATGATCTCAATAAGTGAGCTATTAGCTAATTTTCAAAGGTGCAAAAAATCTAATTTAACCTACCTAAATTAAATTCCCCTTGCTTGGGGTAATTCCTAATTTACTTAGTGATTGATGAGGATTCTTTTCCACTTCTTTTGGACCCTTTTGACTATTTTTTTAAGGGCTTTTAACGCCCCATTCTTTTTTCTTTTCTCCTCACCATCCTCCTTCTTCTTCTCCCATTTTTTTGGTTTCGTGATTTCTTCATCGTGACCGAATATGGTCTACAACTCGATAGGAGGTAAATTCTTCTCCACCACTACTCATTTTAATTCTTTTCTAATTTTCTTTTGTCCTTTTTCCCTTCTCTCTTTGCTTTTCTTTTCTGGTTTATTCCCTTTTTTTTTTCTTCCTTTTTGGCTAACTACATAAATTCCGCGATTGCCCATAAATGGCTCCTCTTCTAGTGAGGGGAAAGGCCACTTGGCCATTTTAATCAAAAAACCACGAGCTAGTCCATGGGATAACCCATTTTCACCACTCATTAGCCTTAATGGACCCGACGTGAGGTCCATTCATCACCGTGAGCCGTTTTTGCGGCTCACACCTTCCCAATTTTGGCAAACACAGCGGTGAGTGCCAATTCCAATGCAATATCCTCATGCCCTTCTCCTGGATCTTGCTTATGGTCCTTTGTGCATAACATATAAAACACTGGTACTCCTTTCCCATCCTGATTCGGCACAATTGCTGCATAAAGGGGGAGGTCGTACTGATTAGTCTTGAAAGTAGAATCTAAGGCCCAAGAATTACCTGTGGAGAAACGTCTTGCCTGCGTACGCATCCAATCAGTTTGAATAACCACAACAAACGGCCGCTTCTTGGGATCCTTGTGTTTCGGTGAGTAAGGTTGATAGAATATAATTTTGCCTTGATCTTGTAAGCTCATACACTCAACTTGTGCCGCATCCCAATCATCCTTTCGCAAAGCATCTATACATCGTATAAAATAATAAATTTGAATACACACATATATAAAAGATATCATAAGAAAAATATAAAAATATAAAAAATAAAAAACATAACCATGGATATGACATATACTTACCACTTAATCGCATATATTGCCTCAATTGGCCTACTTCCTTGGCAATAATAAAAAACCGATATGTGACGCGTTCCAATTCCGTGACCATAGCTCTAATCTTATGTTCATCTCGCTTGGAAGCAAGAGCAACAGTCGACGTCGAAATCACCCTTCTTAAATTTTCTTTCGCCATATCAAGAACAATTGGATGCACCGGTAAAAATAATAGATCGCCATCTGAACTAGGTACATGTCCTGTATGCCCTGAATGGATAAAAATACGAGCTTCTTTCCCACTCGAAGATCCACCACCATTGTCACTAGAAATGGGTTCCATCGTCTTCAACTGAAATGAACAGTTGCACAATCTAGATTTCCTATCTAGTTGACTGTTTTTGTCTTCTACAACTCTTGTAGAAGAACTCTTTCTGTGAGGACGACTCTTGTTTCCACCCCTATGACAACGAAAGTATTTTATAATATGAGTTTTGGTTCGTTTGGTATTACGAAATTTTCGCAATACCTTATGCTTTGTGCATACCTCATCAAGAGTAGCACCTAAGGCATCAAGAGGAACAAGAAGACTCTCATTCCAAAACGTCGAATCTTCACAAGTAGAACACGAGTGAAGATAATTTTCCACATAAGAGGAATGAATTCCTTCAACTCTAATATCCGTGCTCCATTTTGCACGGACTGCATTCAATGTAGGAGTTTTAGGCAAATGTTTGCCTGTAATATCGACACGAGCATTTTGGACTATAGAAGACCAAAGTTCAATCGAAGGAATTTGTCTATAACCTGAATCTTGTTTTATGGGAGCCAAAGCTACCTCATCATTCACAAAAATCAATTTCACATTATCTTGGAGGACTTTCCATCGCTCTATGGTATGAACAACATCATTGACATCCACAACACGACCATGAACTTTAGCAAGGGGACGAAAATTTGAATCCGCTTTGCGAATTTCCTCAAAAGAGGGATACACTCTATTTTGCAAGCATTGAACCATAAGCTTCATGCTTGCAAGAGTGAAGTGCACATACTTTGGGAAAGTTTCAATTGTAACATGCTCAAAAGAGGGAGAAGAGGACTCATCTGTAGAAATACCAATGTTGCCACTTGAAAGATTTACGTTGTCATCACATCCATATACTTCTCCATTATTGTCTTCACCTTCCGAATCGGTTTCACAATTGGGGAGTGTAAAATGTCTTGCGAAACCACCATCACTTTGGTGATTTAGTAGAATTTCTTCTACTCCAACAACACCATCCAACTCTTCCTCAAAATCGGAAGGATAGATGCAATCATAATCCCGAATATTATTATCCTCTTCCATGGTATAAGACCAAAAACATGTGAAAGATATAAAGATGTGCTTATAAACACAAATATGCCCTTCTTTTCAAACCTAAATTGCACAAGTGCAAAAAACCAATATTAATATAAAATTTCAATACAATATACTATTTTATACACAAATCACATTCATGTGCACATCCATTGATTTGATACAATTAATATAGTTTAGAATATCATACCTCCAATGTTGGAAAACACAATTTGAAATTCATGTAAATGATGGCAACACCTTCCAATCTTCCACCGACCTAAACCCTAATCATCACAAATGATAAATCACATCAAAGTAGATGATAATGGGGTTGCACATCTCAAAATGAAAGTAATATGGTTTAGAATATCAAAGTTTTAATGTTGAAAGAAGTTTATCAACTTCTTGTAGAATTTGAAGTACCTTCACTTGTAAACCCTACTCCCAAACTCTCCCTACACTACTTAGTAACAAAGTAAAGCACATTATGCTACACACACTACACTAATGTACCCTAAATCCTTCTCCTCACCCTCACTCTCAATCTCACTCATGCACTACGTCGGGTTGACCGAGGTACAATGGCACGCCAAACTTTGTTCTGGAGTCTCTGGCTGACTCTCTGGAGTCTCTGTCCACGATCTGCAGCTGAGGCGGCGAGGGACGATACCCGGGCGAGGCGAGGGAGATATCCGGACCAGGCGAGGAGGATACCCGGGAGGGGCTGGGGTTTGACGTGAGGGGCGTGCCGGGAGGGAGGGCTGTCAGGCCTCGCGTCGGGCAGAGCGCCCAGCCGGGCAGCGAGGCGGGACTCCGTTTTGGAGGAGCCCTTAGGGCCGAGGTGCGGACTCACGCCCCAAGGTTTTTAGAATGGCGCATTAGTACTGAGTGCTAAGACTTTTTTTCGGGGCTGGGGGTCGACAAAGCATAGTGGTGAGTGGGTGCGACCGCAGCCAGTCCGCCTGCCTGGCTGCCATGCGCCCGACGCACTGAGAGGGAAAGAGAGAGGCACACACACATACTCCCAGAGAGAGAGAGAGGCTCCGAGGCCCGCCCGCCCTTCGCCTGGGTTTAGGGTTTATCTCCGCTCGCGCTCTCTTGCGCTCCTGCTCTCCCCCTCCCTCGGCCCCCGCCCCTCCTCCCCCCCTCCATCGCCTGCGGTCTGCCACCATGGGCGCCGTCTTCGCGAAATCCGATTCCGCCTCCGATCAGCCTGACTGGCTCAATTTGCCCTGTCCCGTCAAGTATGAAGAAATCCAGCGCGAGAATATCAGTCAGTTCTGCCTTTCTCTCTCGTTCCCCTTTCCTCCTTCAATGTGCCTTCCCTTGCCTTCGCCGTGCTTTCCATTTCGTATTGCAACAATTTTCTCGCTTTCTATGCTTTTGCGCTGCTCTCGTGGTTGATAGGTCTGCAATGGAGCTCTAGGTCTTGAAGTTCTTGACCGGTTTCTGTCGTGTGAATCTCTTGCCTGCATTCTGGTCTTAAGTCTTCTTCTCTTACCATGCTTGCTGACATCGTTTTTTTCTCTGGATCTCTAGTGTCTCTTAAGCCGGAGCTCTTTGAAGGTCTCCGATTTGACTTCACGAAGCCTCTCAACCAACGGTTTTCCTTGAGTCACAGGTGAGGGGTTACTTTTTTTGGGGTTGGGATTTGCTCACTTGCCAATCGGTCATGCTGGAAATTCTTCTAATTTTTCTTTTCATATATTTTTTCTCTTTCTGATGATTTTCTCTGGTGGAGCTTATTGGCACTTCGTGGTATTTCTGCTATTTTCAGATATTCTTGCTCAGTGTCAGATCTCTAAGATGATCGTTGGGACTCGGCCCCCTCTCTTCACGATGTCTAACATTTTTATCATGAATTTGCTGTCTGTCATATCTCTCGCCGATGGTCGTCCGGCCTCACGGCATCTGAGTGTACCCAGTTCTTGTTCTCATGCCAGTCCAAAAGTCAGCTTAGCGTATGGGCGGATAACATCTTATTCGAATGTCGAGAGGTTTTCCGGTTTGCTCTATTCTCCGTCAGGGACGATGCATCTCTCCGAGTCATGTCTTAGTGATAATCGCGCTAGTAGTGTCGAACATGAGGTCAACATCGAGAGCTACACTCAGATCTTTCTGGCATTTGAACAAATTTCGACTCTATAGTATAGTATGTGCCAATGCTGCATGCTTCAAAACCGTGCATCTAATTTCTTTTGCTGTTGCAGTCTGTTTATGGGGTCTGTGGAGGTACCATCCCAAGGGGCGCAGATTATCAAAGTTCCGGCCGCTCACTACGAGTTCGGAGCCAATCTTATCGACCAGCGGGTTGCACCCTCGCCTCACCTTGCTCTGCTGTTCTCACTGTGTTCGGCCACCGTATTACGTCTTGCAAATTTTGTGAATTCAAAACAAATATGGTTTGATTCGATTCTGTCTACCCTTGAGCGTATTTGTTATCTGTAGTTGACGGTGTGAAAACTTGTGACACCAGATGATGATGCTCATTGGCCGTATTCTCACGGACGGCCGTATGAGCGCTCGTATTAAGTATGACTTCACCGATAGGTTCTCTGTAAAAGTGAACGCTCAGGTAACTCATTAGTTATCTTTCCGAATCACCGCTCTTTATGCTACGCTAGTCGTCTTCTGTTCTCTTGATACCGATTTGGTTCATTTAAGGGTAGATTCTCAGACACTGTCCGGCTTCGGGCTCTTTGGATAGGGATTGCTAGCCTAGGTTTGTATGGATCTTCTGCATATACTCTAGATCTCTTGCCATCGCTTATGCATTTACACGTTTCTTTGTATTGCTCACCTGATTGCTCCGTTGCATTGCTGTCGCAGCTTACTAATGAACCTCACTTCTCACAAGGAATGTTCCACTTCGACTACAGGGTTGGTTACATATCCATGTTTAAATTTTCCGCCGTGGTCTTTGCCTATTGTCGTTGAGATAAGTTTTTGGGTGATGTATTGCAAGACATTGGGATTCAGTGTTGTTTTTGGACATCAAGATCAGTGAGTCGGACATTTTTACCTTTTCATCTTACGCGCCGTGTTGTTGTACTTGCAGGGGACAGACTATCAGACGCAATTGCAGCTAGGCAATAATGCTTTCTACGGGTTTAACTACATTCAGGTTCAATTCTCGGAGCTTTTCTTGTTTTCAAAAATTGAAGTTCTTATTTGCTGGTAGCCTGTTTACATGTTCTAATTTTGGTTGAGCTCTCTTGTTTCATGTTGGTGCTGCTAGAAGTTTTGATAACCTGAAACATCCACGTTGTGTCGTGCACACAAAATGTAACCATGTTGGCATCATGGGAATCCTAAGGTTAAGACATGAAATTCGGCTTTGCCGCCTGGTTATTCACAGACTGTGGCTTGGTTGGGAATCAGAGTGTATCGCCAACAGTGGCTTTGGGAGGTGAAGTGTTTTGGCTGGGTCACCAGCGGAAGTCAGGAATCGGCTTTGCTGGCCGGTACAACACAGACAAAGTGGTATGGGACGAATTATCCTTCATTTCTTGGGGTTTGTTAGCTGTAGGTTTCATAATTGCATTAGTTATTAAACTGGGCAGCTTTGCTGTAATCATCTATTGGTGGTGTTTGTTTATTGCAGGTGGCAACAGGGCAATTTGCAAGCACTGGCATAGTTTCATTGACCTACGTGCAACGAGTGTCAGACAAGGTAACCTCTGACGCTGTATTCCACATCTGGTCGCGTGTCTGAAGTTTCATGGTCCAAAGTAGGATTAAATCATTTAATGTTGTGTAGTTGGGCATGTTCGTTCATGATCATCTTCTTGCATTTCTGTTGCATTTATCCTGTATTGGTGCGTTGCTGTTGACCTATACTGGTTGGGTACGTTTGGGTGCATCTAGGAAGGTTTTGGAGGAAATGGGGAGACAGAGTATGAGTTGACATCTGATTAGACATTTATTAGACAATCATTTGAGTATGGCATAAATTAGTTTTGTGGTTTTTCCAGGTATCCTTGGCATCCGATTTCTTGTATAACTGGAATTCAAAGGAGGCAACCACGAGCGTTGGATATGACTACCTGCTCCGTCAGGTGAGATGGATTGATATTCTATGTCGACAAATGGAACCGTACTATGCTGCTGACCTTTCGTGCGATATGTGCCGATGTTTAGGCTAGTTGTAGCGGACTTGCATGGGATGTACGTAAAAGCCTCCTTTCTTAATTTCTAGTTTGGCTTTCTGACTTTCTCGTTGATCCAATTTTTTTTTGCAGTGTCGTTTGAGGGGAAGGTTGGACACGAACGGTTGTATTGCAGCTTACCTGGAAGAGAGACTTAACCTGGGAGTCAACTTCCTGCTTTCTGCTGAGGTGAGGACTCCGTTGTAATCTTCGTTTCGCTGAATTTTCCTGGCCTGCCGTTTTTGGATTTTGGAGGTTTGGTATGTTGCGTGCTTCACTCAATTCTGTGCTGGATTCATGCTTGGCTTTGAAACATCTTTACGTCATAAATGGATCATGTGTACAGACTGACATGGTGTGCTTCTAAATGGCAGATTGATCACTGGAAAAAGGACTACAAGTTTGGGTTTGGCATGACTGTGGGCGAGTAAGTTAGATTATGAAAATCAGCTAGGAAGACACTGAGGTTATGATCATTGTTTGCTCCCATATGCATCTCTTCGGCAAGTGCAATTTTATTGAGGATGGTTTCTACTTTACATCATCAAAACCGATTTTATCTGCTGTCAAAGTGCTTGCAATTCCTGAGACTCCCTTTCCGATTTCACAATATTGTGTTATTGCAACTTGTAATATGGAGTATGCTAGTATAGCATAGTGAAACCTCCGCTTTCTCACCCACCGTATTTGTTGGTGAATAGATGATGAAATTGAATGTCCTTGATTAAAATGTGCAGCTCAACAATAGGTATTTGTAGATTTTCGATGAATTCAATTTGCTGCTCCATTGCAATGGAGTGATCTGATATGAGGCCCTAAACGCACACATAACCAGCCTCACGATTCTGAATGCAACAATCTTCCTCTTCAACTCGTCATCTCTTTTCATCATTCTCGCCTCCCTCCCTCGCGCGCTCTCTCTCGCCTCCCTCGCGCGCTCTCTCTCTCTCTCTCTCTCTCTCTCTCTCTCTCTCTCTCTCTCTCTCTCTCTCTCTCTCTCTCTCTCTCTCTCTCTCTCTCTCTCTCTCTCTCTCTCTCTCTCTCTCTCTCTCTCTCTCTCTCTCTCTCTCTCTCTCTCTCTCACTCATATCGACACTATGTTACACCATCATCTCACCTTCCTCCCTCCCCCCCCGCCTGCCAGGTTCCTTCCTTTCTCTCTGTTTCCTCCTTCACTTGCCTTTGACCTGCGTCCGTCCTTCCGCACCTGCTCGTTGCTCATTACTCATTGCTCGCCTTGTGTTCTGTTGCAGTGCCTGCCTGCTCCTCCGATTGTTCCTCGATCGCTCAATTTGCCATCCGACAGAAGGCGGGCCAAGGGTCTAGGGTTTTGTGCATGGGACCTCCGGACTCTACGTCCTGCCTTCTACCTTCTTTCCTCCTCAGGTTTGTCACCTTGCAATTTTGTCTCGTATTCCGCTTCTTTCCATTGTAGTCCAGCAGCTAAGGATCACAGGGTTTCGTTGACGGAGTCGATCGCAAGGACCTGTTTTGAGGGATCGGTTTCCGCTCTTGGGCGTTGCTGTACACATGTGGAAGTGTCTCACGACCACGGCGCTCGGGAACGGGCCAAACTGAGGTCGTATTTTGAGTTTAACTGATGTCTCAGAGGCCGTCGGTGGATTGATCGGATACTGAGAGTATGAGGGATAGAATCATGATAAATATTCGGGTTCTTGACCTGTCAGTGAGCTGGAGTAGGGTTTGGGACGGGATTGCTATGGTGGGTGGCAACGATGGTAACGGAGTCCGCGGGGTTGTGAATTGGATTCTGGCACGGTGGAGGCATGGGGTTGGAACAAGGAGGATGGCAGCAGCGGAGTCTGAGCTATGACGTGGAGCGTCTGGCAGGCGCCATGCAAGCTGTCGAGCATGCTTGTGCAGCCCTTCCGGTACGCTTGCAATGCACCCTACTTTTGGACTGCTGCTGCCGCAGTGTGATTTATCAAGGGAAATTCTGTGTATCTTTTTTTTCCGTACCGAGGCATCAGCTCTTCTTCCCCGAAGCTTGTGTGCGCCACAGGTGATTCATGTGGACTGGATTTGCAGTCTAACGTAGCTTAGGGTTTCCTCTTCCCCTGCAGAGATACGTCTGTCTCGGTCACATCGAACACTGCAGAATTATTTTTTCTGGAGCTTGAACTCTTACTGAGTGTGCATTAAGTGACGGAGAAGCAACAGACGCTGAACTCTGTACAGTGGTTGCTGACGCTAATTGTGCACTTGCTTCTCAGGAGCCAAGCACCAGAGCAGTTGCCGAGACAACGCTACTTGCATTCCGCAAATCAGCTCAACCAATTGCAGCATGCAAGTATATACTAGGTCTAAAGTCTTGTCCTGTCTCAAAAATCTCCCTTTGCTCTGAAATATTAATATTTGTAGTTCATTGTGCTCTATGAATTGCGACGCAGGGTGCCATGTGCTTGATTCTTAGATAAAGTATAAACTTGTGGATCATGTAGCTGATGTTCAGATCGCGTTCTGCGCGGACCAAAATTTGTGCTTTGCAACCTAGTCACCAAACTGTATTTACGTTGACTCGGTCACATTAATGTAAATTTGTGGACAGACCACTCGCATATGGCCACAGCAAGGTTTCAGGCGGCAGCGACAATGCCTGAGGCTGCAGGGAGTGGCCCTTACTCACAACAGATGAAAGAAGCAACTTACGCACGTAATCTCCTAGCTATTTTATGAAAGCTTTTCCATGCTATTCTCTTACGCTTTGCTTCTGTATGAGCGATGGTGGTTACCTAGCTGCATTACGTTTTGGTAGCTTTGAGAGTTGGTCTGCGATGGTCCTCTTGTTACGTCATCATTTTGGAATGGAGAGCTTCATTAGAACACATTTTGTTATACGCATTATTTAACTTGAATGAAGTGGAAACTTGTCTAAGATGTAGTCGTAAGCGTTTAGTATGGATTCTTTTGTAGTTGAGCTGATGAGTATGGGCGCGAAGCTCAGATGTGGGGTTCAAGAGTGTCTTCTTTCAGTGATTTGTGAGGACTTTAGAATATTGAAGCTTTGGAGTTTTTTGTGACAGATATTGTCTGCATTATGTGATGGCAAGAGCTGAGGCTGCAGAGGCCTATGTTCAGATGAAGATTTGTCAGTGGCTGCTGTGCTTTTGAAAAGAGGCTGGTGAGTAGTGTCTTGCTCATGATTAGTAGGTGTATGGTAAGATTCACGCAGTATATTGATTTATATGGATGTTAAAATGGTAGTTATCATATATGAAACAAAAGAATTTTTCTAGGATTTTTTAATCTTATATGGTTTATAGAAACTCAAGTATGTGGCAACCTCAAGTATGCAGCGACCCAAGACTTCAGCAATCCTCGAAGCGAAGGGAACAGTGTGAGGGAGCAGCAGGAGGATATAGCAGCAATAAATCTTGCTGAACAACCCGAGAGAAGTTACACCCGAGAGATGGGAAGGAGCGAGAACTGAGTTGCATCGGACGATCCAGAGCACGAGAAAGCAAAATTCGTGGGGGAGGTCATTCTGGTAGAGAATGTTGGTGAGAGCGATAGTGTACAAGAGCATATGTCTGGCCTCAGACATGTTCTTGCACACTGTCGCTCTCACCAGCATGTCTATGAGGCCAGAGACTATGAAGATGACTATAAGATTATGAAGATGACAATGGAGTGACTGCTGTTGGTTAGTCTGCCGCCAAAATCTTGCAAATTACAGAACGAGTGAACTTAGCATCTGCAAGGCCACTACAGAGAGCAGTAGGGAGCCAAAATATTCCACGTCATTCCACGTCGCAGGGGACGGCCACCCGGCGCCAAATCTCAGTTGCACCCTGAGCCTACAAACTGTCACAAGGTAAATCTTTCTTGACTTCTGTCATAGCGTCCTCCCCCTGTGATGGGCCTTAGTGACCAATACTACAATATAAACTTTCATCGTATAGTGAACAATACTACAATTTTAACTTCTCCTTTAAGATTCTAATCTTGCCAAAAAATTGCTAAAGTCCATTGAATATAAAGCAAACCCCACTTAATTCATTAGTACTCATTTTTCCTAGTCTGCCAAGTCATTATTAGGCATTTTACATAGGCTGCCAAGTCTCAGACTGGCCATCTCACAAGAATCGGTTTTGGGTGGCCGAGGCCCAAAGGGAAAGTCAACCTACACCTTTAGGTGCACGACACACTTAGTTATGTTATGTCTTTGGTTCTCAGGAACAGTGACCGAAGTGGGGAGGTGAAATCAACGCAACAGCCCGATCAGCGCCTTCACAGCCTACACTTCTGAGACAGACCACATTCGTCACGCACCTTGTGCTCCCCGTTTGTGCGGTACTATATTTCTGCCTCATCTCCGCCGCACGCCAAGCTCATGTGGTAAGCACACACTCCCAGTCTCCAGCAAAGTGCATTTGGTAGGATGTCGCTTGTATCTGTGGGGTTTTGATGGCGTGGGTTCTGGTTTGCAGGTGAGGAGGTGGGGGTGGTAGAGAAGAAATGGGGTTGGCGAGGAAGGCGGTGGCGGATGCGTCCATAGCGTTTCTGTGGGTGTTCTGCATGGCGTCGCTGGGGGCGGTGTCGACGGAGTTGGCGCCGCGGGTGGGGCTGGACGGGCCGGGGAAGGGGAAGATGTACATCGTTTTCGCGCTGTTGTCGGTGCTCATCTTCTTCTTCTCGTTCCTAGGGCAGGCGCTGGATGGCGCTAGCTGGAACCCGACGGCGCTGGAGGCGTTTGCGTGAGCAAGGACGATGTGTTCTCGCTGGGCGTGCGGCTGCCGGCGCTGATGGCGGGCGCCGCGCTGACGATCCTGGAGGTGATGCCCAAGCGGTACAAGCACATGCTGGGCGGGCCCAAGCTCAAGGTGCCGCTGCAGACGGGCGTGGCCGCGGAGACCATCCTCACGTTCACCATCACGCTCATCGTCATGTGGGCGCTCCTGCGCGGCCCCGCCAACCGCTTCGCCAGGACGGGCATCATTATCGGGTCGACCCTCGCGCTCGTCGTCGCCGGCGGGGCGTACACGGGCCCGGCCATGAACCCCGCCAACGCGTTCGGGTGGGCTTTCGTGTCCAACGAGCACACGTCGTGGGAGCACTTCGCTGTCTACTGGGCCGGGCCCATGGTCGGCACCATCTTCGCCGTGTGGGCGTTCAAGCTGCTCTTCGGCGGCCGCTCGGGTCCCAAACCCGCCAAGAAAAAGGCGTCCGCGAAGAAGCCGAAGAAGTCTGGCAGCGCAGCGGCCAAGAGCAAGAAAGTGGACCAGGACTCCTCAGACGATGCTTCGGGTAGAGTGAAGGCGTCTTAGGCATTGTGCTTCTGCCTCGCATTGATTTTGTAACTCGTGCTTCTTTTGTACAGAAACTAATTGAACGCAGATGGTCACAAATTCTTGCACCTTGGCGGTATTGGCGGTATTGGCGGTATTGGTTCTCGCCACAGCTTCATTTTTTTTGTGTACAACATGATTGGATCACTTCAATATGACGTAATGTTCTGTTCGCAATTCAACATCCATGTTACCACCAATATGGCTCTAACTCGGATGAGACAGGTCTTTCAGTTCACGAAAGTCGAACTATTAATGAAATCTCAGTTAGTCCAGACCAGAAACAATAAACAGGCCAGAGACACTGCAAAACCTCACAAGCTTCAATGTCGGCACATTACATGATCAATTTGAATTTCCGTCGCCCAAACGATCGAACACATAACTAAGACCAAGATTACATCAGCTGCGAATACCAACCTTTCCGACAGAGTTTGCGACACACAATATCAACAATATACAGTCCAAAGAAGGTGGAATACTTGAGCGCCCAAGTGTCCAGCAAAGGTGACGAGACAGAACGTCAGCGCAGAAATTACGTCTCCTCAAAAGAGAAACGATTTACATGTCTCTTGAGCTTGGTTACCGTACTTAATCTTGACTCCAGTACACAACCCGTCGCCACTGGAGTCGATAACACAAACGATAAAAGCACTACCGCAACAAAAAAAAATTCCACGTTCGAAACCTGAAACAATCAGTAATCCGATAAGAGTCCGTCAACAACTGCCACCAGAAGCCAACATACAGCATAGAACACATTCCAAAGAACCATACCCAAAAGGAAGAACACATACTCTGCAACCGATAGTCCTGTGAATTACGGTAATTATTATTGCCATTTCAGACGCCCGCACCCAGCACATACATTGCACCTACGATTTCGTCTGACTACCCAGATCAAGAGAAAAATTATCATACAGATCCTACACCTACCGTAGGACCACAAACACTACAAAACACTCCACTTGCCTCCCACTCACTCTTTTCCAGGTTTTCTTCTTTTCTGTTTTGTTTTCTTTTCATTGCAATTCGTATACTTTCATCCAGGTGCCGAACCTGCACATCTCAGAGCGACTCGTTCATATCACTAGGACACCTCGCTCCCCGCATTATGCACGACAACCTCTCGAGAAACCTCTCTATCTCACAAATCCCGGCCTGCCCAGGTTCAACCCACCGGCCCTCCCTACGCTCGCTCTCCCAGGACATTGCGTGATATCGGGACCCAGAACCAACTAAGACGCTGACCAAAATCAGCCCACGCCTGTTGCTTCCCGAGGGCTGCACACTGCTGGGCTCTGATATCACACAATGTCCCGCCAGAACTTCCTGCTCGCCATTCCAAGGCGCTTCGCCTGCCCTCCCCATTCCTCGACTCTCCCCTCCACCTACCCCAATGCGCTCTTTTCACGCATTCCAACCCCTGCTCTCCTCGTCTTCGACACATCCGCCAACCCTAGGGCGTGGGAATCTCGGGCCCGACAGCCTCTCCAAACTGCATCCACAATTCCTCCCCGCTCCGCCCCCTGTCAGCTCTCCGACCTCAGCTCCACCCTGACCCGCTTCAACGACACCGGCCCCGCTCCCAACAGCAACCCATCCGCGGACCTCTTCACGCCGCTCCCGTTCGTGCTCTCCGCCTGCAGCGACAGCTCCGCCTCCTCGCTGTCGTGGTCCTCCACCGACACCTTCACCTCGCTCGGGGGCGTCGCAGGAGCCGCCGCTGCAGCCCGCGAGCTTGGCTCCGGCGACTCCACGCTCGCGAGCCCCGCCCCACCGCTACCACCCGCGTTCTCCACCATACCTCCCACCACCCCCGCGCCCGACCCTCCCCGCCCTGCCACCCGCGGCGCCCGCACTGGCCGCACCCCGTTTGGAAACACATACGCCGGGATCTGCTTCGGACGCACGTGCGACACGTGAATTTTCATGCTCTGCTTCCACATCAGGTACTGCATCACCGAGTGCTTGAACTCCGCGATTGTGTGGCACATGTCGAAAGGCGCCGACGGCGTCTGCGTCCCCTGCTTCCGCTGCAAAGCCACGAAGAATGAGCACACCTGCACCTTCTTGCTTGCGTCATGGAACCCGCTCGGGTGCGGGTGGCACTGCAGCATCCCAAACGTGTCCTTCTCCACCTTCAGGATCAGCTGCCGCAGCCTAGACTCCACCCATCCCTTCCACACACGCATCTCCTCCCCGTCCCCCGCCGTGATGTCGATCTGCAGGTAGTTCTTGTAGCTCTCGAAGAACGGGAACGCCTCGAACAGACGCGCCCAATCCGGGCTACGCGCGTCCAACGAGTCGCACACGCTGTCCCCGCGACGGAACTCCTCGGTCATCACGCGCAGCGTGCTGCTCGACACGTTGAAGCTCGAGTTCTGGCAAGGGTACGTAGGGGTGATGATCGGCATCAGGTGGGACCGGTCGCGCGGGTTCTTACGCGGATCCCACACAGGCAGACCCAGCGGGCCCTCCTCGATCGCACAGAGCATCACGGGGTTAGCCCACCGCCACTGCTTGTACACCCGAAAGAACCTCGACAACAGCACGCTCGGCACAGCATTAGGGTACAATTGGCAAATGCGAGCCACAAGCAAAGCCCAGTTAACACCTCCCAGAAACCCGATCACATTGGAATACACCCCTCGTCTCTTGGCCCACAGCTTCACATACCTCAGAGTAGTCCGGAAGTTCTCCATGTTCGGTACCAGCCGCAGAATGCGGTCCGTCACGCGGCAGCCATTCAGGCTCCGCACGCTCTGCTCGTCCACATTCTGCAGGATGCTGTCCTGCAAGATGTCCAGCTCCTCCGGGATCACCCACACCGGCAGCCGCGCGTACAGCAGGTCGATCGGGATCCCCTGGAACTCGAAGCTCATCACCGGCACGTGCGCGTCCGGCACCGTGTGCAACTCCGTCACGCCCTCCGTCGCCGACAGAAGCTCATGCAGCTCCACGAAGAAGTCCTCCTCGCGCGTCACGTAGCACGGCCCCACGCACAGCGTATCGATGTCCGCGCCCGGCCCGTGCACGCCCAGGCGGTACGACCCGAAAGTGAAGATCTTGCACCGCGCCTCCCGCACGTACTCCTCGTTCAGGCCCTTTTTCCGGCTCACCAACTTCGCCCACACGTTCACCAGCTCGTCCAGACGCCCCAGCACCTCCTCGCGACGCACCTCCTCCTCGCGGCTGCCGTGCGGCCCCAGGCCGCGCACGCACTCCTCCAGCTGCCGCGTCGATGCCCAGTCCGCGTCGCTCGGCCCCGCCGTCGAGATCGGCTCCGTCACGCCCATGAACCGCTGCGGCGCCTGCGCCCCGCCCGACGCGTCCATCGCGCGCGACCCCACAAACCCTACCCCGGCTCCCAGTAAACCTGGCAATGCACAAAACCCTAATACGACCGCGGACCCCTACCTATCGCGCGGGGCGTCGTCGGCGTCGTCGTCGTCGTCGTGGTCCCGGCCCGGCTGGTGGCGACGGCGGTGTCGGTGCATGTGGCCCGACTGGTGCCCGGCGAGCGTGACGACGCCGGGCTGCGACGGAGAGAGGCGAAACGACGGACGAGAAGAGCGCGAGCGAAGAAAAGGAAGCTGTCTGCACTAAGTTACTAGGCGAGGGAAAGAGATGAGACGAAGAGCACCGTCGAGATGACTTGTGAGAGACAAAGAGAACGGGGATCACTTACGAGGCAACTTCGGTGTTTCGACCTTGTTTGACATTCTCAGGAGTCCGCAATGCTGTTGGTTGCGGTGCTTTCAGTTTTCCGGAATCTGATTTCTTCTCACAGCTATATTGTTCCTTGATAATGAGCTTTATAGAGTGGATGAAGTGGAAGGCATGTAAAGGTTAGGTTTAGGGTTTATAGTGGATGAAGCGGAAGGCATAGTAGTCTTTATGTAGTGTTCATCTAGTCTTTTATACTTTTACTTTGGTACTATTATTTTGGTACTTTTACTTTATATTTTTGGGTACTTATACTCATAATTTTACTTACTATTATATATTTTATACTAGTGAATCTCGTGTCCTCCGGACACAATTATTATTGCTTTGAAGTAAGTTCCCACTTCCTTCCAAAAACTTAATGTTTATTTGTAGAAAAATCATTTTCGAAGTATCAAAGCAAGAGCATAAATTAAAAGCATGAAGATCTTCCTAAATTGTTAACATCACGAGACTAACGCACGGATGGAAACCAATTCTATTATATATATACTAGTGGGGTACCCGTGTCCTCCGGACACAACATTTTTTTGTGTTGAGTCCCCACCTCCCCGTCCCCTAGCCCTTTCCCTCCCGTCCCCCCGTCCTTGTCACCTTGTCCCCCGTCCCCGTCCCCCGTCCCCATCCCCGTCCCCCGTCCCCGTCCCTAGAGATATGTTGCATTAGAGCAGAGATGCCTCGATGCGCCTTTGAGCAGAAATCGCAACATGACATCGGCCTTAATTTTAGTTGTTGTTACGGTAATGCTATTTGCACTTTAAGCTTAAGTATCGTGTTTATTGACCTTTTTGCTTTGTTATGTGAACTATGCAGGTCCTCCTGAGGGGTCCCAAGAACGCTCGTGAGGCAGTGAAGCACTTTGGCAGGGCGCCAGGTGTGCCGCATAGTAGCACCAAGCCCTACGTGCGCTCCAAGGGCCGCAACTTTGAGAAGGCCCATGATCGTCATAACAACAGAGGCTTCAAGGTCTAGATCCCATCTCTTTCAGAGTGCACGATTATCTGCTAGTTTACTCTAGTTGTCTGATTGCTTCACAACTTTCAAGCAAGACATTGTAGATTTGACCCCTCTTCGAATGTACGTGATCATCGTGTGTAAATTACCCACTGAACAACCAAGCAAATAAATGGATTAAGTTACTTGAGCAGAAGACCTTCGACTGCTTTGCATTTCTTTCATTTTCGGTGCAAGGGTACTCGAGGTCCAAGCGTTTGTACGATCTCAAAACCTAGATTACACCTTGAATAACCTCATGTAGAGCCCTCAACAGCGAGGAAGCTATCAGGTCAAGCTCACGGAACCTCAAAAGAATACTCTAGAGTAGGGAAAGATTCTTGAATTTAGAGAGAAAAGTGAGAAAATCAGCAACACTTGTGTCAAGAAGCCGTGAACAGTCAACGTCACAAATGTTTTGGGGTTGCAAAAGCAGAAGCGAGCACGTCACTCATAATGCTCTCGTAAACTCAAACTGCACCTCCTCCTCCATCACTCGCACGCGCCACCGGCGACACACCGCCCGCACCCGAATCGTGTCGCGCACCGGCGGCTTCTTCAAAACCTCCACCAACACCGTTTTCATCGACGGAACCTAACATTCTCGCAATGATGCCTAATATAATATAACTCTCGCAATGATGCCTCAACATCGGTTAAAAAGTGCTTCTACAGATCAAATGAAGAAAAGCAGACAAAAAATGCAGAATTTCGTACATCGACCCGTGCTCCAGAAAATTTGACAACATCTCTTTCGCCTTCACAGATATGTGCAGTGTTCCATTTCTTCATTTCTATGAGCCCTTCCAGGATATCTCCAAGGATGAATTGCTCTCCTCCCTGCACATATCAACTAATCTCGCCGTATCAATATGATGCTAGCCATAGAAAGGCAAAGGATCCGTGTCGTATGTCCGCATGAAAAGGTTGTCTTCAGCTATGGGATACCCTACACACCAAAACAACTCAAATCATCATATTCATCCCCTAAACCCAGCCACCTTAAACTACAAATCACATCACCATAAATCATCGCAGATAAAAAAACCTAAACCTCCCTGAAATAACCAAAACAAACAACAGACCTCCTTCTTAATCATCGTGTTCATCCCTTAAACCATATACGTAAACTCCCACACCCAATCCACATAAGGGAAAAACAAAAAGCCGGTCACCTTGCTGCTGCGCCATCGCTCTCAACCTCTCCACAAAAAACTTAACCCTCCATGTATCCGCATAGCTCGTTACGCCACCGACGCGTTCATCGCAGAGCTCGACATGGAAACCTCAACTGGAGTTGCTTGAAAACCTCGCTGATTTCATTCAGATTCTGCAAACAAACTTGTCGCACTTACGTAAACAATGGCGCTCCATTCTCACACTACAAAACCCTAAACCCTGGAGACACAAAGTGCATTTCACACAGACGAAGGATTCGTTTTACAGCATAACATACCTCATTTTCCCGACCACCAAGCACGTCACCTCCTTGCTGAAGTTGTACACGCCTGTCCCACAACACTCCTTCAACGTCTCCGTGATTGCAGCCAATAAGATTGATAGTTTGTTGTTGATTTTTGGTGAGTTTGGGTACACGAACTGTACCCCTCCACTCATCAATCAACCCCTCCACTCATCAAATCAACCCAGACCTAATCGCAAAATCACCATCGCTCCTCCACTTCACTAATACCGAGCAGCTGCCGCACAAAGCTGGAATTACGTTTTACGTTTTTCATCTTACGTACCACTATTTCATCCAATCTCGACGCGTTCATCCATCTACGCGTTCATCCACTTGACGTGTTCTTCATCCTGTATTCTTTTATAGATATAGACTAGTACATCCCCCGTTGTCATTAACTGGCCGGGGCAATCCCTATATCTGGAGGGTACGGGAATGCACTGCATTCCTGTGGGCCTGTGGGCCGTTTTTTACACTGTGGTCCCCAACGGCCCACAGGCTAGTTAGTGAATGCACGTTTTTGTCAAATATACACGTTATTATTTCATATTCTTGTTCAGCTTGAAATTTTAAAATAACTGGTGTTCTCCAAATTTCCATCGGACCAATATTGGAGGAGTTATCCATGGATGAAGTTGTGATGAAACCTTCATCCGTGGATATCTTCATCAGTTTAGGTCGGATGATCAAGTGTGATACCTTTTTGAAAAGCTTTCAGCACACACTATAGCGTCTTATAAGAAACAAAACCTAAACACAACTCTCCTAATTTTCAGGGTTTTCTAAACACCGGTTCACATGTTAATTGGGATTTTGATGATTTTTTTGACAATGTTATGAGAAGTTTCCTAACTACACTTCTTGTTTGAAATTATCCTCGGGTTTAGGGTTACTTTGGAGACTCATTGTAATGTTATCTCCTAAACCCTAAATACTTAGACTGCTGGTCTTTGGAATGAGATTATCCTCGGCCCGGGGATAACTATACTTTTAACAAGTGAAACTTATCCCCGACCCAGGGATAATTCCACCTTTGAGAGTAAATGTTATCCTCGGCCCGGGGATAACTGTACCTTCAACGAGTAAAACTTATCCCCGGCTCGGGGATAATTCCACCTCCACCAGTAAATGTTATCTTCGGCTCGGGGATAACTGTACTTTTAACAAGTGAAACTTATCCCCGGCCCGGGGATAATTCCACCTCCAACAGTAAATGTTATCCTCGGCCCGGGGATAACTTTACCTTCAACAAGTGAAACTTATCCCCAGCCCGGGGATAATTCCACCTCCACCAGTAAATGTTATCCTCGGCCCGGGGATAACTGTACTTTTAACAAGTGAAACTTATCCCCGATCCGGGGATAATTCCACTTTTGAGAGTAAATGTTATCCTCGGCCCGGGGATAACTTTACTTTCAACAAGTGAAACTTATCCCCGGCCCGGGGATAACTACACTTTCCATAAATCAAAGTTATCCTTGGCCTTTGGATAATCCTACTTTCAAGATATGAAAATTATCCTCGGCCTAGGAATAACTCCTCTATATAACATTGGTTTTCTTCGGCCTAGGAAATACTCCACTCTATAACACTGGTTATCTTTGGCCTGGGAAATACTCCACTCTATAACACTGGCTATCCTCGACCTAGGTTTAACTCCACTCTATAACACTGGTTATCCTCGGCCCATGTATAACTCCACTCTATAACACTGGTTTTCTTCGGCCTAAGAAATGCTCCATCCTATAACACTGGTTATCCTTCGCCCAAGAATAACTCCACTCTATAACACTGGTTATCCTCGGCCTAGGAATACTTCATGTTATAACACTGGTTATCCTCAGCCCAGGGATAACTCCTGTCTATAACACTAGTTATCCTCAGCCCGAGAACAACTTCACTCCATAACACTGGTTATCCTCGGCCCAGGTATAACTCCACTCTATAATACTAGTTATCCTCGGCTTTAGGAGTACTCCACTCTATAACACTGGTTATGTAACAATTCATTACAAGTCACCCAAATCTCACCACATATCAACAGCATACCTGGGTTGTTGGACTCATTACTAGAAGGTTTATTTTTCACATGGTGTAGTTGCACGCAATTTTTGTCCAATTTTAGAGTTTTTTGGTGCCTATCTAAATTGATTTGAAAAGACGCTTCCAATGGCACCTTACCCATCTTCAAATTCGTCGTAAGTAAAAAGTTATAGCAAATATTTTCGGGCACATTTCTTGAGTTTAGCTTGAAAGTTCGAGGAGACATATCTTGTTAATTAATTTTGCACCAATTCTATCAAGTGAAGTAACCAGCTCATGTGATTTTTCAAGAGGATTCCATCAGTTCTAGATACATCTTCTCATTCGTTGTGATGCAAAAGTTATTTGCAATTTTGTTAGGCTAATTTTTTTTACTTTTCACACTAAATGTAAACAAATTAACATTTAGAGAAAGTCAAGTTTAGGGCTAATTATTCTACTGGTGCCATAACACCAATGAATATTATTCCTATAGTTATCCTTCGCCCAAAGATAACCTTCACTTTTAGAAATTAATGTTATCCCCGGGCCAGGGATAACTCCACTTTCAATAAGTGAAAGTTATCCCCGCCTCGAAGATAACTCCACCTCCAGAGTTATTGTTATCCCCGGCCCGGGGATAACTCCACTTTCAATAAGTGAAAGTTATCCCCGCCTCGAAAATAACTCCACCTCCAGAGTTAATGTTATCCCCGGCTCGGGGATAACTCCACTTTCAATAAGTGGAAGTTATCTCCGCCTCGAAGATAACTCCACCTCCAGAGTTAATGTTATCCCCGGCCCGGGGATAACTCCACTTTCAATAAGTGAAAGTTATCCCCGCCTCGAAGATAACTCCGCCTCTAGAAGTTAATGTTATCCCCGGCCCAGGGATAATTCCACTTTCAATAAGTGAAAGTTATCCTTGACCCAGGGATAACTCCACTTTAAATAAATTAGTCATCCTAGGTTTAGGGTTTAGGGTGTAGGGCAATATATATCGAAGGAGTTACCTAGGTTTTAGGGTGACCTATAATATACATGAATGGGATTTAATTATTACCTCTCGGTTCAAATTCTAGAGTTTTATGGTGTCATTATCAAAACCCCTACACATTGGAAAATCATAGTGACCTCGCTCATTCAAAGTGGAGAGATGTTGTTCTGATCTTGAGGAAATGGACTTTTGGAAGTCATCTCCATCTAAATGCAGAAGAGACACCAAACCTGAAGAGTAGGTGGCTTCTCTAGTAGAATACGCGAGTTTCTCAACTCACCATCCCCATCTAGAAAATCCCACCAACCACTTCCTTTAAATTTCGATAAGCCACAATGCTCCATGGGAATGGAAGGACCACTGTCCACACTAATGCCAATATAACAATCCAGAGGTGGTGGACATTGGTGTAGAAAATGGCACACCTTGGCATCCACAATAAAATCGTCTCTTCTACCAGAACTCCAGCTCAATCATCAGCACCGAGGTAGGATCGAAGTTGAAGTCTGTCCATGCCTAGGCCTACTCAGGCATAAGTCAATACCATGGAATATAAGCTGAGTTCCAGCCCAGGGATAAGTGTGCAGTCCTATGCTCCACTTCAGCCCAGGCAAATGTTGACACAATGGAACAAGAAGCTATACTCAGACCAGGGATAAATGCAACCCTTTACGGCCTGCACCAGCTTGGGCGTAACCCAATGCCCTCGACCTCAACGGTAGTTGCACAACCTGGGGATAATTGCATTGCCCAATGGCCCTCTTGAGCTCTAGCATTTGTCAACAACCGAATGAAAATCCAACTCTAGCCCTGGGATAGATGCAACCCCCCTACGTTCCACATGAGCTGGGGCATATCTCAACGCCCTTGAATTCAAAGACTGTTCCAGCCCAGGGATAAGTGCGGCCCCCAATGGCGTTCTTTCAGCTCGGGCATATATTGACATTCAAACAAATTGCAGCTCCGGCCTTGAAGATTAACTCAAATCCCTGCGCCCCACTTCAGCTCGGGCATGAGCCGACGCTCACGAACTAAAAGATGGTTCCAGCCCGGGGATTTAAGTGCATCGCCCTGTGCCAGTCAGTACCTCCGACATATCCCGACAATCGAACAAAAAGGTAGCTCCATCCCGAAGATGAACTCAAACCTCTACGTCCAGCTTCAGCTCGAGCATTACTCTAGAGCTGAATCTCAATTCAAAGTCGGGATGAGTGTGCGCCTCATCGCCACGATTATGAAGCGCCGTGGAGGCAAACTCATCGCCAATGGCACAACCATCTCATCCAATGGGATCCGCGTCCGCTTGGACATGCCACCAGTCTCTTCAAGTAGGTCTGCGAGGCATCCTACATCATGGCGATCTACAGCACGTTGTACGATCATCCCATTGTAAGAGAAGGTGGATAACATTATCGCCACGTTCGAGATGATGGGATTCGAAGTGGAGAGGCAGATGAGATTCAAGAAACCCTCGTATCGAACCACCTTCCATTTCAAGAATGAGAACGTCATCACAGAAAGGTAGAGACTGGTTGTACTCCAACTCAATCCCAAGAACGTGCACAACTGGAGGAGTGTGGACGTCCGTCACATGTCGCTCTCCACGTCCACCATTGGGTGCTCCTCTCCTACATCATGACAAATGTATGTGAGTGAAATGACACATTCTCACATGGGAATCACATCCACGTGCCCGAGATGCTTGCATGTCAATTGGGGGAGGCAGCGTCATAGCTATTCTCCAGGATGTGCACCAAGATACAAATCAGCAAGAATTGTTAATGCATATCAAGATAGGAATGAGATGCAACCTCAGATTTCTCAAAGCATATATAATTCCTACTTTGAGCTGAGTTTACAGCATTCACAAGTCCGAACCCTACTCAATCCAAATGTTGTCGTCGTACACCTTCACTGAAGCTGATAATAAATTCTACTAGCTTGAGCCCACCCCTCTTCTCCATAAAGTCAAACTCGAGCACGTCCATGGTGTATATTGTACGAGTCTCGGCCAGCTTGAAATATCATTTGTCATTCGGATTGAAATTGCACTCCACCTTCAGGAATTAATGTTATACCCGAGCCGGGGATAATTCCACTTTCCAGGAGTGAAAGTTATCCTCGGGTCGGGGATAATTCCACTTTTAGGAATTAATGTTATCCTCGGCCCGGGGATAACTCCACCTACAGGAATTAATGTTATCCCCGAGCCGGGGATAACTACACTTGAAAACACAAGTTATCCTCGACTCGGGGATAACTCCACTTTTAGACTTTAATGTTATCCTCGGGCCGGGGATAACTCCACTTTCAGGAATTAATGTTATCCTCGGTCCGGGGATAACTCCACCTTCAGGAATTAATGTTATCTCCGAGCCGGGGATAACTACACTTGAAAACACAAGTTATCCTCGACCCGGGGATAACTCCACTTTTAGACTTTAATGTTATCCTCGGCTCGGGGATAACTCCACTTTCGAGGAGTGAAAGTTATCCTCGGGCCGGGGATAACTCCACTTTCAGGAATTAATGTTATCCTCGGTCCGGGGATAACTCCACCTTCAGGAATTAATGTTATCTCCGAGCCGGGGATAACTACACTTGAAAACACAAGTTATCCTCGACCCGGGGATAACTCCACTTTTAGACTTTAATGTTATCCTCGGCTCGGGGATAACTCCACTTTCGATGAGTGAAAGTTATCCTCGGGCCGGGGTTAACTCCACTTTCAGGAATTAATGTTATCCTTGGCCCGGGGATAACTCCACTTTCAATAAGTGAAGATATCCCCGGCCTGGAGATAACTGCATATTAGATCACTAGTTTTCCATGGCCCAGGGATAACTCCTCTTTCAATAATCTAGTCATCCTATGTTCAAGGTTTATAATACTTCCCATAAATCTTACATTTTAGAAGTTGTATTAAAATAGTAGAAATGTTATGGCTTCACAGTTGATAACTCGAGACTTATAGAAGGGTTTAGAGTTTAGGGCAATATATATCCAAGGAGTAACCTAGGTTTAGGGTGACCTATAATATACACGAATGAGATTTAATTATTACCTCTCCGTTCGGAGTTTAGAGTTTTATGGTGTCATTATCAAAACCCCTACATATTGGAAAATCATAATGACCTCTCTCATTCAAAGTGGAGAGATGTTGTTCTGACCTAGAGGAAATGGACTTCTGGGAGCCATCTCCTTCTAAATGCAGAAGAGGCACTAAACCCAAAGAGTAGTTTGCTTCTTAAATTAGCTGAATACACGAGTTTCTCAATTCAAAATCCCCGTCTAGAAAACCCCATCAACCACTTCCTTTAAATTTCAATAAGCCATGATGTCCCACGGGAACAGAGGGACCACTGTCGATAGAAGGACCATTGTCGACACTAATGCCAATGTAACAATCCAGAGGTGGTGGGCACTGGTGTAGAGAATGGCACACCTTAGCATCCGCGATAAAATCGTCCCTTCCACTGGAACTCCAGCTCAATCATATGCACCGAGGTAGGGTCCAGGTTGAAGTCTGTCCATGCCTGGGCCAACGTGTCTCAATGACCTACACCAAGAAGAAACCATCGAAAGGACTACCTCCTATCAAAATGCTGGGGATGGTGCATAAAACGAAGTTGCCTTCATGATTGGATGATGGTAAACCATTCCAGGAAAAGGGTCAAGAGAGGTGTTAATATCCATCACAATTTCAATTCAATGCATTCCAAGCCAAGAGAACGGGCATGCTCCAGTTACGAATGAGGAGGAGACGTACCTGGGTTGAATCTCGATTGGTCGATCACCGCAGCCAAAGCATGAACTATACCCAACCTGGTCTATCGTTCGTATACCTAAGCCCCCATGTGTTCAAACAAAGACTCTAAAACATTCACACAAACCATATCCGAAAGGTAGTGATCGATTTTATACCTCAAACCTCGTTTCAAAATATCTGAATCCTCTCAAAATATCTAAACATCCACAGTAATCCTAGGTCGTAGGTCTTACGACCGTTACAAACTGATCACCTCCACCGAAAGCCAAAAAAAGAAACTGTAGCCATTAGATAAAGATGGAATAAAGCATCTTGACCGAGCTATCGTTGTCGGTGCGATACAGAGTGGCCTCAATTGCTCTAAGCTGACATTCCAAGAAAACTCCCAAGAGTTCAACACTATGCCGAAATGCAACCCATTCTTCAGCTCTCGAAAGCAACGCATGATTTGGTACCTTCGGGGCACTGGCCGTTGCTTCTACAAAGTGCTGGGTACTTCTCACAAAACCGCGGTAAGGATGGGGAAGAAGAATATCCCCTCTCTTCCTGACTTCAAAAACATCAACCTCCAAACATGGTCTCAATAAAAATGGTAATTTAGATGATGAAACCGACAAAGAGTTGAAGGATTTTCAAAGTAGGCATAACCTCGTAATGGAGGATGGGTCTTTGCCGTCCACTGGCATGTTTACCAGCAACGAGTTCCACCTCAATACCGAGTGGAATGAATCCAATTCTATAGACACAAACAAGTCAAGTTGTCATCATCAACGAGTTTCTGTCAGGACACTCATAAAGTCACCCAAAGTTTCAATAAGATACACCTCATTTGATTTGTAACACTGCTCTCAAAAGCTATCAGGTTGATGAAAGACCTTGGTGTGAAAGACCTTGGTGTAGAGTCCTTATCAAGTGTGGAAGAATCGGTCCTAGGGTCCAAGCTCAAGTTGGAAACGGTTTCATCCTCTTCTGAGAAGGAATAGAGAGAGGTCATGAATCTTAGCCGCCTCTTTCCTTCTTTAAGGTGTTCAAAGATCAACAATGAGCTCTTTGGATAGTCAAAAATGAGAAAAGAGGTCCAAACTTATGGTATCCTTGCCTCACATTACACTTATTTCCTTGCCCTGCCAAACTTATCTATCGAGTCGTGATAAACCAGAGCTAGGTATTGCCGATCAACCTGGCATTGTGGACGCAAGTGCCCAAGGATAGCATTCTCACCTCCCAAAGGCGATGGGCCCATAGATAGTGTAGAGATGATCTCGACCACTAAGGCCCAGCTCCAATGTCAGCCACCGAACCACTTCAAGAAGCATGCCGCAAAAAAGGAGCGAATGGAAGCTCCCTCATCTGGTTCATACGAGTTCAATATATCTGGAATCATATGTAAAAGGTAATTGCATCACTCCAATTGTAATGAAAAACAACGCAAATCATCTTTTCCAAACCTCTTCCGTGATCATTTCCAAGAGGTCTTCCGCTCCCTCCTCATTCTGAGCAACACCTGCATTTCGAACACGCATGCAGACTCAATTTCCATCCCATCGAAAAAGAGATCCAAGTCGTCGATAATGATTGCCCCTACCAACACCAATGTATTCCCGTTGCACCTGGAAGATACAATGTGGTGCGCGTAATCTACGAAGCTCCCTCAATGACAGAATGAAATTTTTGGGGGAGCAACCGAAGATAAGAAACATACTCATGCGTCCTAGCAAGAGCGAAGCTCTTCTATAGCTCCAACCTAGATGACACAGAATCAATCACAGATTGGACAGCGTCGTCATAAGGACCTCTAAGCACCTACAAAATCAATCAAATCGTCATTCGGTCAATACTAGTTGTGATCTTATCCATGCCTCATTGTTTGCATCGAAGAGATTGCCAAGATAAGAAGCACACCACCGCAATGCTCGACGTCAAGTTGCCAATGTGGGAAAATGCATGTCCCGGATCCACCGCCAAAGGAGTCAAGATGGGCTCCAAGGATGAGCTGAAATAGAGCCCCAGTTGAACAAACGCAGCCACGTATCAAATAACTATCAACTATCAGTGATATGGGCAGTAACACGCACAGAGGACATGTCGAGAGAAAGGTACCCGATCCTTCTCATGCGGCCAAAGCTCATCGCAGGCAACTAAATTGATCTCCTTGATTTTGAGAGCTGGCGGAACATCCTCCGTCGAGCAAGCAATCTGCGCGTCCACCATCAACCACACGTCCCCGCAGCCGAAAAAGGACGTACAAGTGTAAGGATCATATCCTCCATCAAGCCACGAGCACACAATGAGCCAACGACGTGGTGCCCGGCAACAGATCCAAGCTGCTATTCATGGGTCCAGGCCATGTGCGGCTGCCCGTTGATCAGATTCTCCACACCTGCAGCTTCCTCCCCCTCTAGTGCTCCAATCCACCCACAGAAAAACTCATCCAGATTCCGCGCCAAGATCACGAGAAACCTCAGCCTCTGCCAAATTCAAAACAGCGCCAAGATTAATGATATCAAAACCACCGCCTCAATAGGTTCCACATCCAAAGAAAGACGACCAACTCAACATCCTAAAACTGGTGCTGGGCTTTAGTTCAAATCAGGAATCTCCAAGGATCACGGTTCTGAGAAAACTTCTCGATGACCACCAAGGGATTTAGGGTTCGATGTGAATGAGCATGCCAGGTGCAAACCTTACGGTCCAGCGCAGTGTGCACCACCCGCCAGTCGAACGTCACCCGGCTGCAAATCAAACAACAGTCCCAAGAGAGTGTCACGAGGGAAACAAGGAATTCAATATTCACATCCTAGCAACTATAGTGCACCTGGGCTCGTCGTTGTAAATTGAATCTGCAACAACCAGCGTATCAACTCCAATCCCTACAACATGAGCCTCCGGGCCCTCTCGCTCCTGCGGCGGCATGATCACATTCCTCGAGACTGCCGCCTCAACTGGGACCGTGGCACCACCTTGCTTCGACGCTCCCGCCTTCTCTGGCCGTGCAGCGCAAAGAAAAACCCGAGGAGCAAAGAGCAAACTCGAATCCCAACTTGTTCCAAGCGGATGATGCTCACCTACGACCCGGAGGAGTGTTCCATCTCCGTCGTCTTCGTTTCATCCTCTTCCATGAGGAAAGCATAGTTCTCCTCACGGAGCACAATAGCTACATCCGCCCCATTCTCCTGGTTCCCACTAGCCTGGTACACTGGCACATCAGCGCGTCGTCATGGGCCTCAGCTTGCTCCAATCCAAGACTCGGCCCCCCGCTCGCCTCGTGGACTCCGCAACGCTTGCCTACTCAGTGCTCACTGCACTACTGGTTGCAGCCCATTGCCGCCCACACGAGACGGTGGACGTCGTGGGCAGTCCCCTGTCAAATTCTAGGTGACCCACTTGACATAACTGTCTGCCTCATTATGACAATGCCGTTGCCATTTGAAATCTGGGTTTCTCCAACATTCACGCACAAAGACAACAAAAGCTCCTCCAAGTCGACGGAGAATTTTCAAACACTTGAAGATTTGGATAGAACATGCACGAGCCCACGGGTATCTACGAGCCGCCAAGCCTTGATCCGGCTGGCAACGTTGGCATGTGGCGGCGTCGCGAAGGGGTTCACGAGCGCCATGGTGCACCGGAAAGCTTGCTGCAAATTGAAGAGCTCGGTACAAATCCTACAGACATGGAGATTCTTGGATCAAGCTCCCGCCGAAGCTGTGTGCGGCACAGATGCCCTCGCAGATTGTCTCGCCATCATGTGACACCTCTCTTTGCCATGCCATCTCGCACCTTGCCTCTGGCTCCTGTCATTGTTTTTTCCCATTCGACGTCACCGGAACTACAAACCTGCAATAATACATACGCGAGAGAAGCAGCGGTGACGCATGACATCGATTGGAATGTACAAATGTTCCATCGAGAGCTGCAAAATGGAAGACATTTTTACCAAGCTCCATCTGTTGGTCACGGAGTACGCCACTTGGTTCACAATCCGAGATGCACGGCGGGTGTCCACGATTAGAAAGGTCGGATGCACCATCGAGTCGTGAACAACAAGCAGTTTCTTCAGTCTTCCAAAAGTTCAGTCCTTGGGAGGAGTACATGAGCCGCAATAACCGTATAGGTTGCTAGGGCGCCCACCCCTCCAAGACCCGTCATCGTTGAGAGGCCAAGCTCTACTCTCTTCCGACCATGTTAAGCCATGCAAGCCAAGACCGAGTTTCTCACCTCACGCAATGTCCAAACCTTTCTAAGCCATCAAAATTGGTGCAAAAGACATCGTGCGGAGAAAACTCCCGAATGATCATCCCTCATAGTGGACCCAAGGCGGTGAATCAAATCATTTGTTGAGACCATGATAGCACCTCGAAACGCCGCCCTCCTCTGCAAACGATCTAGAGTATTCAAAGTCCCCGCAAATATACCCAATCCACTCCCAACCCCTTGTGATGACTAAATAATCCGCTTCCATGATAATCGTATACAGCCACAACGATCTATTCCCCTCTCGTAGCCTGACCTGCTTCGGCAAATTTTGACAAATCGAATGACCATGCTCACAGTCTCCACAATCAGCACCGTCTGCAAAGAGATGAGAAACAACAACGAGAGTCATTTCCTAAACAATGCAGTGCTTCTGGAATCAAAATAAAATACAATATACAAAAGGATATTTCAAAGACCCCTCATAAAAAAAAACATGCTGCTCTTTCAAACAACGTTCATTGGCTGAACACATCAGCAAGGTGTAGTGGAAGCAGAGCATCCACTATCGGGAAGTGAGAAAATGCACACAATATAGAGAGTGGCACACTCAATGTCGAAGGCAAAACGGAAGTCTGCAATCCCTGTTCCCTGCACAACATTCTCCGGTCTCGCAACCACATCATAAGAGCAACACATCTCCTCAACCCTGTCAAACCTCGGTGTAATTCCACCGCGCAAGGGCGGGTGAGAGCAACGTGAGCTTCCAACCCAATCAGCACGAATGACAAGTCGGGGCCTGGTATCTGTCAATCAATATGGCCGTACACCAAATCTAAGCAGCTCGCCGAGAGATAGTACCACAAAAAAGACCAACGACCGGGGATTGGGTTATGTAGTTTCGTGCGTTCCGGAGAGGACAAGACCATCGTCCCGAGTTCCAACTCCGTAGGTCCATCCAAGCTCTCCCACTAGAAAGTTTGTGCAACAATCGCGGTCGTCGTCCTCGACAATATCAAAGTACCGTAAACCCCAAACGTTCCCACAGAAACCACCAAGTGCCATTCTTCCCCGCCCTCCTCCATGACCCGACAAGACCAAAACCGTGCACAGGTTCATGCGAGGAGCAGACAATCACAATGGCATTCGGAGCAATAGCAGATAAAACCAGGCTGCATCGCAAAATAAAAAGAGGTGTCAAATGAGCGACGTGATGGCCACAGCCGGATACAAGGCAATAGATTCGCAGCTTACCCGAGAGAACCTCGCCACCATGCACCTTTCGTCGCTTCCCATCTCGGTTTGCACCGACCGACAGCAACTTCAATAGCATGGGTGCCAAAATTGCCCCCCCCCCACACTAGAATCGAACCCGGTTTTCTACTGGCAAAGAAAGAGAGCAATGGATTCTCATCTTCATTCCTGCAAGCTGCGGCATCTTCGTCGCAACCTAATGCATAGCGCCGTGCTCCTCCAACCTCTGCGATCGAAAGTATGCAATAATCAAATTCCCACAAGATTCGGTCCGCGACCCGTGGATGTTAGGATCTGCGTACCTCGGGGAAGTCGCCGAACGCGGGTACGAATCCGGGACGTTGACCGGCACCCACGTCGGACATCACTCAAGATTCGAACCGACCCATCCTCCACCCTCCCACGCTCCTCCTTCCCCAGCTCGTTTGCAAGATAAGGTTTGCAGCGTGTGTTCCTAGTTTGCCGTCCCGGTCGTTCGGCCGGTGGAAACAACTCTCGAGTCCAAGCACACCGCGCCGAGCGCCTAATGTCAAGGTTCTGAGCACCCAGCCCGTGAAAACTTCGGATCACCGACGCGTTCCTCGATAGCGGAGCGATGGCAGTAAGAACAAATCGTTATGCCCAACCTACACGCTTCTAATCTCCCCTCCTGCTCCTTCCAGTGGGTCCCGGGGCGACCGAGAGCACCCTCCATTTTTGGATATCAATCCAGATCCAGGCTCTAGGGTTTAGAAAATGACATGCTCTGTGGTGCAACGAAGTTCACGGAGAAGTCCAGGCGTGGGGTGAAATCCTTGAGTCCAGGGATAACCTCGTGTCTAATCCTCAATCGTCAGTCGGGACCCGTATATACATGCGCATATTCTACTTCGTAGCATCATGTACGTCACGTAATATAATTCAGCAATACCCACACCTCCGGGTCGAAGATTCTTCGACTAGCATCCTTCATTTGGAGGTCGTTTCAATCAACGCGAACCTCCTCATGTTCGAATACAACATCTCACCTGTAGAATGTCGTGACCACCAGGGTGCGGATAGGACATTCCCGTGCTGGAAGCCAGGGCATCCTCAATGCATACCCCGTAAATCGACCGTGAATCCGAAAGTGGATGAAGCTCATATACCGAGCCCACAACGAACAAAGGGAAGTATCGAGTGCGGCTCGGCCCCAAACGAGCGCAACGTCCACAGTCGCTCCACGCCCTGAAGAGCCACCCCACCGACGTGGCATCCACCATGCAGCACGGCTCAAGACCAATGCAGAAGTATCCAGGCTGATCCATACAGCCACTTTTTCTCCAAGCCAACGCTTCAGTTCAAGAAATTTTTGGAAAAAAAACCGTCCGTCGATGCCAAGCCAGCCATCTTCAGGCAAAGTGGTGGATCGGCCAAAGCGGCGTTCGTGGAGAACGAGAGCCAGGTGATCAACCGAATCACCGGGATGGATCAATCGGTAAACAATCAGTTTATGAGCCGAACCAATCGGAGAGTTTCAGTGAGGTCGTATTAATTGCAAACGTCGTGGAAGGCATCCCTGGGGTATATGTTACAAAATGCCCCAATGAAGGGAATCCGGAGTGGACGAGGGGGCCTTTGGTTCCAGAGACTGAGCGGTCAACGCTAGGGCATGCCACCTCTGATGCACGGGCCCCGACGGTGTTTGGAGCAGTGCGTGACTTTCGTGCACCCATTCCCAAAGCGAACGCGGATGTCGACGCGGTAACATTGGACATCGCCCCTTCTCGCAAACGGGCCCCGACAGCGATCGAGGCGGTGCGTGACGTTCGTGCACCCATTCCCAAAGCAAACGCGGATGCCGCCACGGAAGAGGACGCCGTACCACTGGATAGGAATAGTGAGGGGGTGTAACAGTGGGTTGGGAAAGTGAGGGGTGTAACACTGGGTAGGGAAAGTGAGGAGGGCGTAACACTGGGTAGGGAAGTGAGGGGTGTAATACTGTGGAGCCGGATAGGTTGGGGCCTAGGGTCCGGCTGCTGCTCTCCAGGCGGGCGATGACCAGGTTGAGGCGGTCAAATCTTTGGACGTAATTTTGCAACGTACAGCACGAACAATACACGGGGTCCACTACGGCATCATAGCTCACCATATGGCGCAATAATCTACCTCGTATGACAATGTCGCGTACAATACGATTGTCCAACTCACTTGTTCAAACGAGAACGAGGACTATACTCCGTAGAGTATACCGTAATCATCCTACTTGTCTCCATAATTTAAATTCCAGCCTTTGAAAATATAAGATCTCCATGCACTCAATTTATCTTCTCGCTCGTAGTTGTCTCATGCTGCTCCAACCTCCATTGCCTATTCCCTCCAAGACATTGGTCAACCGATTGGCCCTAGGTGTTATGTAGTGCGTTCACGACACACACATCTCACCCACAGAAGAAGCGAATTTCAGGGAAATATGCACACCATCGCCATAAAATGCGGTCATGGGAAAATGTGGTCAAGGGCTAGGACTCACCCCACCCAGGTTGTCGATTTCCTCCACCCTACAAACCTCGTAGAAGTCCGAGCCATATAAAGAAATCACGATTATGTATGAACAAAGAAATGTCTAGAAAACAACAGGCCATCCATAGACATTGAACAGAAATCAGTCTCAGACATGGCCTCAATTATCATCCTTCACAGAGTAAAAATCAACATGCACTTCCATCATAATCTCACCACCTATTTGCAACAGGAATCGCCCCACAAATCCATGAATCGAACTATTCCTATTGGCTCCCGTAACAACCCAACGGTGGTCTCGAAAACACCAGTCCCTACATTTTGAACTGGAAATCGACCGTCGTTGGCAAATAAATACAAGGAAATGAAGCCCATGTATGTGGACCAAACAACTCACTCATGTGCTTTCTCAAACACGTACGCCCAATTGTGACCAATCCAAAAAAACTCCCATGGAAGATCATACACACATCGTGACATCAACAAACTCCCACAACAAAATTCAGAAACAGACCACTGTGTCGAGCATGCATTTGGTGAGAAACAGAACTTCATGGATCAACCAGGAGCAAGGTCGAGACGATGCAGAACAGATGGAAAGCTTTTCCACCGAGCAAAACGATCACGGGGTATTCGCTTTGCGAAGAAAAATGTCAAAACACCCCACAGATGGTCCATAGCTCGGACACCAGCATCGACCAAGATCTACAGACCAAACCTCCAAACCTCCAAACAAAAATCGAGAGGCAGACGACCATCAACCATTGTCAGAAATCGTAACGACCATCGTGCACATAGCATGTACTAGTGCTGAAAACCACCCCAAACCTCCCCACTCACACCAGGACATAGCCGGCACTGGACACGGAGTTCTCCATGACGAAAAAAAATACGAGAACGCATATTGCAGCCTCCATTCCCTCTCACAAGGAAGAGCCTCCCGATCAAAATTCACAACAGAGAGAAAACCAAGTTCGGCACGATGCTCGGTTCACGCCCACTTTCAGTAAGTGAAGGTTATCCCCGGCCCGGGGAGAACTCCACCTTCGGAGATTAATGTTATCCCCGGACCGGGGATAACTCCACCTCCAGAAATTTATGTTATCCCAAGCTCGAGGATAACTTCACTTTCAGTAAGTGAAGGTTATCCCCGGGCCGGGGATAAGTCCACCTCCACAAATTAATGATATCCCCAGGTGGGGATAACTCCACTTCAGTAAGTGAAGGTTATCCCCGGCCCGAAGATAACCCCACCTTCGGAAATTAATGTTATCCCCGGGCCGGGGATAACTCCACCTCCAGAAATTAATGTTGTCTCCGGCTCGGGGATAACTCCACTTTCAGTAAGTGAAGGTTATCCCCGGGCCGGGGATAACTCCACCTTCGGAGATTAATGTTATCTCCGGGCCGGGGATAACTCCACCTCCAGAAATTAATGTTATCCCCAGCTCGGGGATAACTCCACTTTGAATAAGTGAAGGTTATTCCCGGCCTGGGGATATTTCCACCTCAAGAAATTAATGTTATCCCCGGCTCGGAGATAACTCCACTTTCAGTAAGTGAAGGTTATCCCGGGCCCGAGGATAACTCGACCTTCGGAAATTAATGTTATTTCCGGCTCGGGGATAACTCCACCTCCAGGAAATAATGTTATCTCCGGCTCGGGGATAACTCCACTTTCAGTATGTGAAGGTTATCCCCGGCCCGGGGATAACTCGACCTTCAGAGATTCATGTTATCCCCGGGCCGGGGATAACTCCACCTCCATAACTTAATGTTATCCCCGGGCCGGGGATAACTCCACCTTCAGAAATTAATGTTATCACCGGCTCGGGGATAACTCCACTTTCAGTAAGCGAAGGTTATCCCCGGCCCGGGGATAACTCCACCTTTGGAAATCTATGTTATCCCCGGGCCGGGGATAACTCCAGCTTTAGAAATTAATGTTATCCCCGGCTTGGAGATAACTCTACTTTTTTTTTTACACAAGTGAAGAGGTTCTAATTGCCACAAAAGAAGAGGAGACAAGGTGGATCCCACTGAGGGCCGGTGAGGCTGGGCTGAAGCTTAGCCGAGGTTAGTGATCAGCAAGAGTTAGTGGCCTATCACCTCTACCACTGTTAGTATAATGACTAGAGAGAAGTCTCGAGTTCGGTCTCTTGTCAAGCCAGAAGGCAAGAATTTGGTTGCAACACCATTGATTCTTGAAGCGGTCAGCAAAGAGCTCACTCTTCTCCAGGGCTTGTTTGCAGTGGTTGAGCGTTTTAACCCAAGCATTTCTGCCATAGTCCACAAGCCCCAACCTGATCTTGGATTGAATCTTCTAGTGCTACCACCTAGTATTGTTGAAAACGGCATCATTTCTCTCCATCCAAAGATTCCAGATGATGAGGCTCCTCAAAAGAAGCCAGATCTTACCAAGAGGCTCGAATATTTTTTGAATTCTATGACCAAAGATGCCATGCTTCCAGGTCAGGGGAGGCCCCGCGCCTCTGAAGGGCTCGGCGACACTCAGACTTTTGGAGCCAGGGGCTGAGATCGGAGTATGATTTGCCCTCCCATTCAGTTGAAGCCTTGGGGCATGACTCTAAAACCTCAGCTAGGACATAAGAGTACCCGAGCGCATCTCTCTCGGAGGAAGCATGTTGGCAATGATCGACGCGCCCCACTGCCACGTCAACTTCACAGACTTACAAGTTACAATCTTAAAACCTGTGCATGATAGACTCGGTCAAGCCAAAGTTACACACCAGACATTGCACGTCCAACGTCTCTTGGCATCTACCCCTCCACATGTTCACCGCCACCACTTTGTGCCACCCAGACCAAAGAAGGTTGGTCCGTGTCTAAACCCGATCAGAATCCTAAACATTCAACCAACGAAGATTATAGGTTTTAGAAAGGATTCCTCTCCATCTATTCACCACCACCAAAGGCACGCAATGCAAGCTACAAAGCAAAAGACGTCCCAGGGCAGTGGTAAACTATATAATAGGAACACCAGTGTTCCATTGAAAGCGCATAGGGTCCCAACTCAAGCGGTCAATCCTCCCATAATAAAATTGGATGGACATCTTCTTCGGGCCCCGGAAAACTTTGACTAAGCGCACTCTTCTAAAAAACCCGTTGTGTCTAGTCAACAGGTCCTCACCCCTAGCGTCCCAGGTAGCACCTCCTGCGCATGGTTCCCAAGTAGACACGTGCAGACAGGAAGAGGCCTCACACACCACAAACATATCGGCACTAAGAGCAATCTTGGTCGCCCCCCACCAAATCTATGGTCTACACCACTTGCCAACTTGAAACACAAGATCATGCACTCCATTGTCTGCAGAGTTAAAAGAGATAACTCCACTTTTGGTAAGTGAAGGTTATCTCTGGCCCGAGGATAACTCCACCTCCAGAAAATATTGTTATCCCCAGCTCGGGGATAACTCCACTTTCAGTAAATGAAGGTTATCCCCGGCCCGGGGATAACTCCACCTTCGGAAATTAATGTTGTCCCCGGGCCAGGGATAACTCCACCTCTAGATATTAATGTTAACCCCGGCTCCGGGATAACTCCACTTTCAGTAAGTGAAGGTTATCCCCGGCCCGGGGATAACTCCACCTCCGGAAATTAATGTTATCCCCGGGCCGGGGATAACTCCACCTCCTAAAATTAATGTTATCCCCGGCTCGGAGATAACTCCACTTTCAGTAAGTGAAGGTTATCCCCGGCCCGGGTTTTACTCCACCTTAGGAAATTAATGTCATCCCCGGGCCAGTGATTACTCAATCTTGGGAAATTAATATTTTCCTCGGGCCAGGGATAACTCCACTCTCAGTAAGTGAAGGTCATCCTCGAGCCAAGGATAACTCCACCTTCAAAAATTTGTGTTATTCTCGGGCTGGGGATAACTCATAGTCTAGGAACTCATCCACAGCTTGGAGATAATTCTGGGATGAAGGTGTTTTAGTCGAATCTCGAACGATTGAGCTCGTATATTTCATGGAACCACTACAAGCAGCTCTTGTAGAATGGCCTCATTTTACCATGATTTGATCAGATACATTCAAGGCACCTGGACCTACCTTGGTTAGAATGCTCTTCTATGTAACAAGGTAGTTGGCACCCGTGATGTTTGAATGTTGGAACTAGTAGTTGGTCGCAATCCTAGTGTGCACTACTACTATGTGAAGGTCGAAAGACCACAGTGACTTTCGGTGATAGGTTAGATCGGTATTAGTCCAACGATGATTCAACATTGGAGGTCGGGGGTTAAACCTAGAAGTGGCAGCCTCCACGCGGCTGCAATGAAGACCCCCGGGTGATCCATGTCGCCAATCCATCCCTATTGTCCAAGTGTATCCTATGTTACGATGGGTTCACTCATTTATTTAGGATATAGAGTGAGTATCCCATTAAAAAGATACTTTTTGGGCAATGTCTCTCGTCCCACGTTCATCGACTTCGACAATAGTTTTTAGATCATCCGGAGTACCACCCAGCGATGGTGCGCGAGGCGGCCGGTACCAGGGGTGTCCCGAGCTCGGCAACTTTTCAAACCATCATCCATGCATCGATCCGGCTGCTGCATGTAAGTTTGGTTTTTTTCCAGGTGTGGGATTTTACTCTTATGCAATGGCTAGCAGTAGACTTTAATCGACCCTAAACCGTTCTCAATAGCCACGGATGGCAGTTCGTATACAAGCGATGAGAACCGAGCTTGCCTTGGACCAAACGATCGTCATTGTGCTTTCGTCCATCTGGTGTTGATCGTACCCGAGGTGGATTCGGGCCGGGGCCTCACTTTGTTGTACAATAATGAGTGCCAATATTTTTTGGGATGCACATGTTGTCTTTAGTCACAAAGACATGTGCAATGCGTAGAGGTGGGGCAATATTCGGGTCACTGCTCCATTGAGCCCGACAGTTCTCCGTGGAACCGCAGCTCCATCGGTACCCTGGTCACATACTTCGTTCCCCACCTCCACCGGTCAGTTAAGGGGAATCAATGATGCCGCTGCAACGAACCGGAGCGAACGGGAGGTGGATCGTCTGTTGCAGATCCACTCTCTGGTTGGAGGCGTGCTGCCATGCAATGTACAAGAATGTACAACTTCCCATTCGGATGAACGTTTCGAGTCCCAGTCCACAATCTCCAAAAGTATCCAGGTCGCGGGATCTCCAGAAAGCTCTAGCTTCCTTGCCCGCGGTGCCATCTTGGCTCGAGAAGGATGTCATTTCAGGCGGTGGCAATGACGTCACGATCGTCGACAGTGCTTCAGTTTAGGGTATTTACGAAGTTCGGCAAGCTCTTCACCAGGGTTCTGGTATTTCTTGCAGTTTTCTTCCAAGGAGGAGCACAGAGCTATTCTCGTCAAACTTTTGGTCCTAGTCATGACGGACTAGAGGTGTTCTCAATCTTATTTGCTCTAGAATTCCTACCGAGGCTCATGAATTGGCTCTGGCTATTCTGCACAGGAGAAGCTCACGCAGATGGACACCGGCCAAGGGGTGTCGATTTCCATGTTTGATCCCTTGACCCTCTAGGCCATGCAACCAAAACCATGGAGCGTATCCTCATCAATACTCCACCACCCAACTGCCACTGTAGGCAACTCACTCGCTAAGCAGGACACTACCATGCACGATTGATGGTTACCGCCCTCCTAGTATGTGAATCTCAATATTGCCAACTCCAGCACCCACCCTGGAGCTGAAAATTGTTGATTTACCCCGAAACTTTTGGCACAAGACCATCTCCATGCGTATAATGTATGTGCTAGATTTCATTGCCAAAAGATGTATACAAAAAGAGCTATCCAAAAAGCTACCAACATGTGTAACTTTTAGAAACAATTCTGATCACCCTTTTCAGTATTCATCTTCCGGCCTTCGGATATGGTGCATGTATTAAGGTAAGCCCCCCCTAGCACCAATGAGATGAGGAATGTGCATACATGGGGAGATGAGATAATTATACTCCCATTAGTGGCATTGCCTCGAAAGTCAAACAAGGCCGATCGGTGTTGGGTACCCTCCATGAGTTGGATATCCATGGCACGTCTTCTCTCTCTTATCCACTCCCACTCATTGGCATTGGATGAAGCAAGGCACCAAATCTTTGTGATTTAATTTGAGACAATATTCGTCGAGTCTCGTTCCTGATTCCACACCATTCTACATGAATGTTTCTGACAAACAAAGTCATTCGAGTTCCGAATTGGCTCAAGCGATCAGAATTGGGTGCCCCTACCTTGGTGTAGTTCTTCTTGCCTACTTGTAACCAACTCCTTTCCAAAATTTTCCATGGGTTTAGGGACCCTTAAACCTCTGAACCTGGAAGAGATTCGGCGAACACCACAACGGCATGACATTGATAACTGGAGGGAGATTGTCCGAGAATATGACGGCCATGGATTTTTCCATGATGATGCTTCATCCTCCACAACTATTGCGTCCTGGCTCGTATCCTAACAATTCCGAGAGTTAAACCCTCAAATGCTGGAGCCTAGCATGACCTTGGAAGAATCCCAATTTCCATTCAACTGTGTACTCCGATTTTTCATCCAATACGATTTTGTCACCGTTGCTCCGAGATTGTCTCTAATTATGCACGATCACCTGTTGGCACAATGTTATCTTTGTACGATGTGCCTCTCCACCATGTGTCTCTGCACGATAGTGGATACAATTGCAATATGAGAAATATATGTGTTGTGCATGAGAATTACACGATATAAACAACAAATGCATATAGATTTCATATAAGGTTTGATGACCTATGACCACCACGAACCCCAGAACCAACAAGCTAAAGTGGACCAAAACCACCACAGACCCACCCCATTTATGAAATTTTAGGAAGTCAGTTTTGATTGGGTGTCAGTTCATGATTGGTTCAAAGCTGCCGGTTTTTAGTCAATGCAAAAGTGGTCATTAGTACAACTTGGTGTGGGAATAGAGAGTTTCGTATGTCGAGGAATGGATCACAGCTTACTATCCACTTTGAAAATTTGTAGCAATTTCAATACGAAGAAATAAATGGTCACAACAATTGCAATATTCATGAAATCCTATTTTGAATTCCCAAAAAATGTCTTACCACGTATACAAACGCTATAAATAGGTCAACAAGCTTAAGTTGGTGGTTATAGGTCATCCAACCTTAGAGAGTTTTGTATGTCGAGGAATGGCTCACGGCTTACTATCCACTTGGAAAATTTGTAGCAATTTCAATATGAAGAAATAAATGGTCACGACAATTGCAATATTCATGAAATCCTATTTTGAATTCCCAAAAAATGTCCTACCTCGTATACAAACGCTATAAATAGGTCAGCAAGCTTAACCCCTAAAGGACCAGAGTCTCCTTTGGGGGGATTTGTGATTTTGGGCAGGTTTAGGGTATTTCGAAAAAAAATCCCTTTTCTCTGAAATTTTCATTCTAGATTGCCTTTGATAAGAGCTTCGTGGACATATTTTTATTTTATTTTTTGGATTTGTGGTTTGAAGGTTAGTACCACTTAAAGCCAAAAGTGGGAACACCGGGCACCTCCAAAAATTTTGACAAAAGTTTCTATTGACATTGAGATTTTTCACACATATAAAGAATATTTACTTCTTTGGAAATTTTCAAAAAACAATCTTGTCTTTAGTGTAAAAAGTCATTTTCTTCCAAGTCAAACATTTTCACACGTTGTCGGGCATCGGGGGAAAAAAACTTCTTCTTTTCTACATAAAACCTAGAGATCTTCATATTTTTCACTTTTTATTTTTTCGACAACAATATGTGGTGAAAACCATCTTATCGACCGTTTGGATTATCATTTGAATACATACGTAGTTCACAAAAAAACTAAAACGTGAAAAGGCAATTTTTTGAACCTCCACTCGTTGCACACTTGTTTTGAATATGCTACACCCTTTTTTTACCTCTAGAAATTGGTGTGTCAGGAAATAACATCATGCTCAAGACAATGGTAAGAGATTTAGACCTTGTACAATGCAAAAATTTGATACAAAGCGAAGTCAAAGTCTGCTGATCTACTCAACGCAGGGAAGAAAATGAACCATGGTTTTGACATTAAACACTAAGATCTATCAATCCGTGCACCGGATTGCAATCAAAATTCTACGGCATGTTTATATAGAAGTCTATTTGAAGATCTTACGGTTGAAACTCCAAAACTCACTTTGAAATGTGGTTTTCATGTCTCTTTTTGGCAGTGGCAGTTTTGGACTGGTTTTAGAGCGAAAGTGGTCATGGTCCTTTAGGGGTTAAGTTGGTGGTTATGGGTCATCCAACCTCAGAAAGATTGTAACATGGAGTTTTGGATAGCGTCCATGTCGTGATTTATCAACATCGTATACGGTATCAGTTGTGTATAAAATCAAGATGATACCGTACTCTAGAGGTCTCGAAACCATGTCGCGTTCGGATGAAAACCATATACCACCCATCACCGATCGTCTATAATCGTCGAGTCAATGGAAAGCGGCCTATTTGGAAGAGAAGCCGGACTGTAGGGCGTCGGCTTAGGGTTTGGCAGAGGGTCAGTTCGAGTCGACGAGGGTTGCAGCGTGTATCAAATTGGTCCGTGTCTATATCAAGTTGACAAAGGTTGGGGCGTGCATCAAATTGATTTGTGTCTGTATCAAGTTGATTTACCGAAGGATGCAGAGGACATTGTGACGAGATTGTGTGTGCATCCAGCGGATCAAAATTGTTTAGGAACACGAGGCGAGCACCAAACGAGATCAACCTGATGTTCACGATCGTCGCTACACGGCCAAGGTTGATATGTGGTAATCGTGTCGAGTCGATCATGTTGGAATAGTGATGCAGTAGTTGTTTTAGGGAAATAGAAAGAGGGACGACTGGCATATTCTGCGAGTGATCTTTTTGATTTGAGAACAGATACGGTTCTATATACAGTTTTGTATGCAAAAGGAGAGATTGTTAGACATGTTGAGGGAACCGTGGATTAACAATATCAAGGGTTGCAGATTGTGTGTGGAAGAAGGAAGACGAGGTGAGCACAATGGCGGAAATATCGAGTCTCCACCACTTCCTTCCGAATCTCAAGCTCCATCGCTACTCCACCATCGTTTTTCTCCAAGAGCGACATGGCGCTGGTCTCTTGGAGGGTGCTGACCCGCGTCTTCTGCCGACGCGCCTTTTTATAAAGAAATTGCGATATTCCGCCCTTGTTTTCTCAGTCTTGGCGAGGAGAACGGAGCTGAGCATCATGAGGGGCGAAGAGAGTCCGGGTGCAGCGCCGCTTGCGTACGAGGACGGCAATGCCATTCCCATGAGGACGCCGACGCCCTTGCCGTTGCTAGGAGCCGCCTCACCGCCTGTGTCTGGAGCGGGAGAGGGAGCGGTGGAAGCTGACGTACCGGGCGGAGAAGCGGTAGTGGGAGTGGTTGTGGTCGACGAGGAAGAGTCTCCACTCGTGAACCGCAACGCAGGTGCCGCGGTCATGTCTAACAATGTGAGTTTAGCTTTCTCGATTGATTGGTTTTTGGAATTTTCGAAGCTTTCGGATGTGAGGGTTTGGATTTTATGGATTTTTATGTGTGTAGTTGTGGAGTGAGTGAGAGATTCACAATGAAATTTAAGTCCTGTGCTTTATTTCTGATTTTTTGTCCTCTGGTCATGGTAGGAACGTCATGCACGGGAGGCTATGGAGGTCAACCCGTACGATTTAGATGCTTGGAATGCACTTGTTTTAAAGCATTAGAGGGAATGATTTCAAAAATTGAGGTGCTGCATAGATTCTAATTAGTGAAATGATTGAGACACTTACGTTACATCGGTGTTGTTAGGGAGCTCTTCAAGCGGGACTGGAGCGAAAAGATTTGGAAATAAAGAAGCTAACAGAGGAACTCGAGTCTACTTTGTGGGAGCACGAGGCCGAGTCATCAATTTATCTTGAAGTTGTTGGCGAGAGGGCTTGTGAATGGAGACAGCCGATCGACAGTTTACCAGGCGATTCCAGCAGAAAGAAGGTGAGAAGATTTTGGAACCATCATTGGGGCTTCGATGCCCGTTTGCTGAATTTGCTATTCGTGAAATAAAGTTGGGACAAAAATCGAGCTTATCTTCTGAGCCAGAAATCAAGCATGTCCTGTTGGTTGGCACCGTATAAGTCTGGCGTTTTTAGAAACCTGTAGAACTGTCGAGGAATATCAAGCAGTTCTGAATCTTAAGAGGTTAAAGACGGGCTTGAGTTTTTGAAGCAGATTGTCCGGAGGAAAGAGTTGCAGGCTTCTTCTAGCCTTTCTGGTCGAACTCATAAGGACAATTTGGCCTTTGAAGATGCATCACCACATTTACAAGGAGATATAGAGGGTTTGAAGTCTGCTCTGAGGAAGCCCTCCCCACTGAAGGGTTTGTCTTCTTTAAGTGATTAGGGTTTGTCTTCTTTAAGCCTAGGGAAAGCAACCGATCCAATATATGTGGTTGTACGACGCAATACTCAATACGCATAGAGGGGTTTATGGTGGATACAAGAGAATCGCCATACCACGCGCTCCAATGCCTTTCCCACGGGCAGAGAGCTTGCCGGGCAGGAGAGGTGGATACTCATTTCCAGGGAGCCCTTGGTGACGAGGGGGGGTTTCGAGGACTCGAGGGGGGTTCAGAGTGGAGACGACAGGGCTGAGTAAGGTGTTGTGTGCGGTGTGGTGTAGATTCTCACCTGTTCTCGCAGATCATGGAAGGGTGCCTGAAGAGACCCAGCCTCGGCTTCTCGGGTTTCAGTTCTCGAAACCCCCAATGCCAGGCCTGCTCTTACTCATTTGAAGCCGAGGTGCATCTCCAATGGCTCCTTTCAACAGCTTCATGCCTGCTCACAACATCCATCTCTAATGGCGGCCTTTCTTTCGACCAGCGGGCAGCGGGGCACAACGACGAATAGAGGATCGATCGAGAGAGAGAACGAGGACAATTGAGGCCTTTGAAAAGTAGATTGTCGCAGCGAGGGCCAGTGAGTCAGTGAGTCAGCGAAGGCTCAGCGAGTCGTCAAGTGCACGCCAATGAAGCGACCGCCATTGCTGGAGCTACACTGTGCATGATCGGACGGATGTTGCATCTGTCTGTGGTGCGGTGGATTTCATCTTCGTCGGGGTCAGGTTTCTGACGAGAGAGCGTTGCATTGTGAGTCTTGCCCTGGAACGCGGTCACGATTGGCATGAATGTCTCCAATTTAGGCGTGGGATCTGTGGACTTGCGGTTGTGTGGAGTTCAAAGATTGGAGGAGGTGTTGGTGTTCGAGGAATGGGAGGTGGAGAGGGTGGTGGAGAGGGTGGCGGGAGGGAGAATTGAGTGGTTAGGGTTTTAGGAGGACGTTGGAAGGTGCGGGAGAGCCGAGCCATGTGGATGGCCGGTGGAGTTGCATGCGAGCTTCTTCTTCTCGCCATCTACGTGGGTCCAGGACGGATTTTTGATCCCTGCAGACGTGAGAATTCAGCTCGATTCGCCATTGTCTGGAGCCGCGCTATTGCGAGATTGGTAGATCAGATTTGGATGGAGCGATTGTCACAGTGGCTGTGAGTTTGCAGTAATTGTCAATATTGTAATGCGGATAAATTGGATTCAATTGCGTGGTAAGTTTTTTGAAGAGCGGATCAGTGGAATTATCTGCTGGTATCTTTTAGTTCAGTTAGTGTCGCGATCGTGAGGAGATGAGGTGATTGAATTGCATGCCGATGTTGTGCCGGCAGCTGAATTACCAGAATATTCGGCATCAAAATGTGGGTGACGTTGGAATTCATCTTCCACGGTCCTTGAATCGGTGCTCTATCTTTCGGTTTTAAGGATAGGGTCTAAGATCTATCCTGTATTTATAGATTGGTTCCTTAAGTTTGCTCAAGGAAACTAGTGAAGAACGGATCTCATTTGTAGTGTACAGGCGCAATTCTAGAGATTTGTAGTGGAAGTTGGCAGCAAACGACGAGCAAGTATTCCGTTTTGAGTTGTGTGTTTGTACGATTAGGGAGTGATCATGGTTTATTTTTATAAAGATCGAGGTTGGCTCTTGTGATTAATTATTTTGGTAGTCTGTCTCCACTGAAAGTTGATTGCGAATGTGCTGCAAGTGGAGCCAGTGCTTCGTAAGAGCCCGTATGTGGACTTCATCGTGCTTAGTCTGGATCAGTCCGTGGCCGTAGTGTTGCCTAGTAGCTGCGAAGCAGGTTGCACTGGAACGGTGGGCCGAGGAGTCTGGTGTCGGTTGCTCGGATTTTGCCGAGTTGTGTTCAAAGCTAGAATCACGCGACGAGGTTCTCGCTTCCTTGACCAAGGTCACTATGAAGCTTGAATGAGTTCAAGTAAAGCATTTCAAAAATGTTGTTGCCGGTCATGTGACTTCACAGTTCACACCAATTCTGCAAGAAACTTATGACCTCACTGTTCACACCTCTGCTACAAGGCACTTCTGATGCTTGTCTTGCATATAGGCTATACTTTCGTCCTTGAAGAATATTTTGATTCCAGAATCGATTATACAAGGTAACTTGGGGGCATGAGCTGCTTCGTTGAAGCGCGGCTAGCATCTTTCTCGTCTTACTAACATGATGAAGTAGATCTTCGATTCTAATTGAGTGATTTTGGTGGTTCACTTCAGGAGCCTTACAAGCTGGTGGGAGCACCAGTGTTGCAGTCCTTGGAAGAGTACAAAGTAAGGGTGGTGAGCCTGATCGAAGAGTACTTTGCGTCAGGTGATGTTGCCAGTACGGCGACTGACTTGGGGAATCTGGGGTCCCCCAACTACCACCATCATTTTGTGAAGAAACTGATATCGATGGCTATGGATCATCATGACAAGGAGAAGGAGATGGCATCAGTGCTGATTTCCGCGCTTTACGCCGATGTCATAGAACCGGAGCAGCTGGCGAAAGGAACCTTTTGGAGTTCGTGGACGATTTGGTGTTGGATATCCCAGAGGCTGTTGATATTCTGGCGATATTTTTGGCCTGAGCTGTGGTGGACGACATCCTGCCTCCAGCGTTTCTGTCCAAGATGCAGAAGGTGCTCCCGGAGGGTTGTGAGGGACTTGCGGTGATTCAGAAGACTGAGAAGAGCTACCTTTCAGTACCTCACCACGCTGAAGTGATCGAGCGTAAGTGGGGCGGCAGCACACACACCATTGTTGCTGAGGTGCAGGCTAAGATTGTTGCGCTTCTGAAGGAGTATGTCAAAAGTGGCAATAAGGGGGAGGCATGTCGATGCATCCGGGAGTTGAATGTGCCCTTCTTCCATCATGAAGTGCTGAAGAAGGCGCTGGTGTTGGCTATGGAGGAAAGTTCAGCGGTTTAGGATAAGATATGGTCTCTCCTTGAAGAGAGTGCAGAGGAGGGCCTCATCACATCCAGTCAGATGTCGAAAGGCTTTTCTAGACTCTCCGATTCTATTCACGACCTTGCACTCGACATTCCACAAGCCAAGGAAAAGATGGAAGCGTTTATTACAAAGTGAGCTTAAGTTTTCTTGATCATTATCAGTTTTGGTTGGGATTGTAAAGATTTGGTCTCAGGTTTAGGGTGATGATTGGCCGCAGGGCTGTTGAGGAGGGTTGGATGAGCGCTCTATTTTCGCGGGCAATGGTCTCAGAACTCGCGGCCGGCTCTGTGGAGTCGCAAGAGGTTCGTGCTTTCAAGGCAAAGGCTTCAAATATCATTCAAGAGTACTTCCTCTCGGATGACATTGGTGAAGTGATTACAAGCTTGGAGGATCTTGCAGCTCCCGATCACCATGCTGCGTTTTTGAAGAGACTAATTACGCTAGCAATGGACATGTTCGTTCTTGGAGCATCTCATTATCCGGTGTCAATTTACGTTTCGATTTGATCTCATCACTAAACCCTATGTTGCTTGTCCATTGGCAGGAAGAATCGAGAGAAGGAAATGGCTTCTGTTTTGGTTTCTGAGCTGCACGCCGAGGTGATTCCTCTGGCCAGCATAGCAAGAGCATACACACTGTTTCTTCAGTCTACAGCTGACACACCCTTGGACATCCCAGACGCAGCCGACAAGCTGTCTCTCTTCCTGGCCCGTGCCGTGGTGGACGACATTCTTCCTCCTCTGTACCTGGAAGAGATCAGTGAGCAGCTTGCGGAAGGCTCTCTCGGAAGGGAGATTGTGCACATGGCGTAGTCAGTCCTATCTGCACGACATGCAGGAGAGCGAATCCTGCACTGTTGGGGTGGTGGCGGCATTGGACAACCCTTGGAAGATGCCAAGGAGAAGATCAAGTCCTTATTGGAGGAGTACGCGGCAGGTGGTGAGCTCGGTGAGGCGTACAGGTGTATCCGCGACCTGGACATGTCATTCTTCCATCACGAGGTTGTCAAAAAGGCTCTCGTGATGGCGATAGAGAAAGACAACGATCGTCTTCTTGCGCTGCTTCTGGAATGCTCCCTAGGTTTAGGGGCTTATCACCACCAGCCAGATGCTAAAAGGGTTCACCCGTGTGATGGACTCGGTTGACAATCTGGCTCTCGATAACCCTAACGCGAAGGACAAAACTGCTCGGTACGTGGAGCATGCCAAGAACGAGCGCTGCTTGAACCCGACCTTCAGTGACCTGAGCCACTCTCCAACGGTGCGAAGAAGTAGAGCCCGTTCACCCGGATTACTTAACGCTGTGTGCCTGTTCACCCGGATTACTTAACGTTGAGTGCCTGTGCACCCGGACTGTGACCATTTTATCTGGAGCAAGTTCTGGCGGTGGCAAACTGACAAGCACAAAACTATCTGGAGTACAGTAACAATCCAAATCGCCCTCTCAGATGTAGATGAAGGAACTGTTTTTCAGCACTCCCCTTGGATCCTCAGACATGCTTTTGCATTTGCTGGATATTGATTGGTAGGTAGGAAGGGAATGAGCACTAGAAAGTTCCGAGATTCTAACGACGGTTTGGCTTCGTCGCGGTCATGTGCCAAATACTTTTATGACGGTCACATAGATGATCAAATTGATGCCACGTTGGAATAAACCTGCCTACCATGGAAAATTTCCTGAACAGAAGCAGCAGGTAGAGAAGAGAAATCACCATTACTGAGAGGTGTGGAGGATGCCAAGCTTGGCAAGTCAGTGCTTTAGATCTCTCTCATCTTTCAAGTTCGCCCCAAACGTCGTCAAACCACATTTGCATGTAACGTTGGGTCTTGTGTATATTGTTTGGATATTAGTGTGGACTTATGATTGATTGTGAATGCACTACAGGTTTAGGTTGTGCTTCGTTGGAGCCCATATGTGGACTTTGTGATGCTTTGCCTCGACTCGGTCCGTGGCCAACATGTTGCTCTAGTAGCTGCGAACAATGGTGCACTGCAACGTTGGGATGAAGAGTCTGGTTTGGGTTGCTCGGATATTGTCGACCTATGCTCATAGCAAGAAGCACGCGTCGAAGTTCTCGGTTCGTTAACACAGGTACGGAGCTTGAACGAGGTAATGTAACGCATCCTAGATATGTTGTCGCCACTCATGCAACTTCACAATTCATACCACCAATATAAAGCGATTCGACCTTTTCTTATACATATCATGATCGTCGGCCCATCAATAGCTCCTGTACGACGGGCAGGGGGCGGTGTGCGTGGAGATGGAGGCGGCGCTAAATGACAAGGACAACATCGTCATGTATGAGCACTTCTTGCATGCTGCACTGGTTTTGAAATAATTGTTTTGTCACTGTTGTGCAGGTTGGTGGCGTGTCGTGGTACGAATGGCAATGTCTTCCAATATCAGGTTAGAGAATGCCTCCTACTTTCCAACTTGGTGTTCGCCAAGACATGTGGGTTCAAATCAGGTTGGCTGGTTGTAAGTTCATAAGATGAAGCAAGAAGCGTAATCCATATCATTGATGTCCAATTGCACATCCTGCACGATATGTTTTCTAATCCATCCGAATATCTTCTTCTGCGGCCGCCGTGGGTCTTTCGAGAACATTGTGGATGCACATCGTGCATCCTTACTGTTCTCCGAGGATTCCCTCCCACGTCAATAAATATGTTCATGGTCTCCATGGTTATATTTATAGGGCGGGAGGGTCTACGGTGAGACATGAATGTTGAGAGATGGATTTTGGGAGCTATCTGCAGGATTTTTACACTCTAGACTCTCGTAGTCCTAGACCACTAGCCTACGTCGCCCCGTAACACTGTCCACATGCTTGTAACACTAGTCTCCATCATCGAGCACCGGCTCGTGTAGCCCTATTGCTCTGTCCATAGTCGTGTGGCACTGGTTTTCATCATTTAGCACCAGCCTGCGAGTCCCTGTAGCACTGTCCAAAGTCGTGTAACACTGGTCTCAGTCGTTAAGCACTGGCGTGAATGTCCCTGCAACACCGGCCTACGTTGGCGGGGAACACATCCTGCACGATATGTTTTCTAATCCATCCGAATATCTTCTTCTGCGGCCGCCGTAGGTCTTTCGAGAACATTGTGGATGCACATCGTGCATCCGTACTGTTCTCCGAGGATTTCCTCCCACGTCAATAAATATGTCCATGGTCTCCATGGTTATATTTATAGGGCGGGAGGGTCCACGGTGAGACAGGAATGTTGAGAGATGGATTTTAGGAGCTATCTGCAGGATTTTCACACTCTAGCCTCTCGTAGTCCTAGACCACTAGCCTACGTCACCCCATAATACTGTCCGAAACCGTGTAACACTAGTCTAAAACATTTAGCACCCGCCTATGTATCCCTGCAGCACTGTCCAAAGTCGTGTGACACTTGTCTCAGCCGTTTAGCACCAACCTGCGTGTCCGTGCAACACCGGCCTACGTTGGCAGAGAACACATCTTGCACGATATGTTTTCTAATCCATCCGAATATCTTCTTCTGCGGCAGCCGTGGGTCTTTCGAGAACATTGTGGATGCACATCGTGCATCCTTACTGTTCTCCGAGGATTCCCTCCCACGTCAATAAATATGTCCATGGTCTCCATGTTTATATTTATAGGGCGGGAGGGTCCACGGTGAGACAAGAATGTTGAGAGATGGATTTTGGGAGCTATCTGCAGGATTTTCACACTCTAGCCTCTCGTAGTCCTAGACCACTAGCCTACGTCGCCCCGTAACACTGTCCTCATGCCTGTAACACTAGTCTCCATCATCGAGCACCAGCTCGTGTAGCCCTACTGCTCTGTTCATAGTCGTGTGGCACTGGTCTTCGTCGTTTAGCACCAGCCTGCGAGTCCCTGTAGCACTGTCCAAAGTCGTGTAACACTGGTCTCAGTCGTTAAGCACTAGCGTGAATGTCCCTGCAACACCGGCCTACGTTGGCGGGGAACACATCCTGCACGATATGTTTTCTAATCCATCCGAATATCTTCTTCTGCGGCCGCCGTGGGTCTTTCGAGAACATTGTGGATGCACATCGTGCATCCTTACTGTTCTCCGAGGATTCCCTCCCACGTCAATAAATATGTTCATGGTCTCCATGGTTATATTTATAGGGCGGGAGGGTCTACGGTGAGACATGAATGTTGAGAGATGGATTTTGGGAGCTATCTGCAGGATTTTTACACTCTAGACTCTCGTAGTCCTAGACCACTAGCCTACGTCGCCCCGTAACACTGTCCACATGCTTGTAACACTAGTCTCCATCATCGAGCACCGGCTCGTGTAGCCCTATTGCTCTGTCCATAGTCGTGTGGCACTGGTTTTCATCATTTAGCACCAGCCTGCGAGTCCCTGTAGCACTGTCCAAAGTCGTGTAACACTGGTCTCAGTCGTTAAGCACTGGCGTGAATGTCCCTGCAACACCGGCCTACGTTGGCGGGGAACACATCCTGCACGATATGTTTTCTAATCCATCCGAATATCTTCTTCTGCGGCCGCCGTAGGTCTTTCGAGAACATTGTGGATGCACATCGTGCATCCGTACTGTTCTCCGAGGATTTCCTCCCACGTCAATAAATATGTCCATGGTCTCCATGGTTATATTTATAGGGCGGGAGGGTCCACGGTGAGACAGGAATGTTGAGAGATGGATTTTAGGAGCTATCTGCAGGATTTTCACACTCTAGCCTCTCGTAGTCCTAGACCACTAGCCTACGTCACCCCATAATACTGTCCGAAACCGTGTAACACTAGTCTAAAACATTTAGCACCCGCCTATGTATCCCTGCAGCACTGTCCAAAGTCGTGTGACACTTGTCTCAGCCGTTTAGCACCAACCTGCGTGTCCGTGCAACACCGGCCTACGTTGGCAGAGAACACATCTTGCACGATATGTTTTCTAATCCATCCGAATATCTTCTTCTGCGGCAGCCGTGGGTCTTTCGAGAACATTGTGGATGCACATCGTGCATCCTTACTGTTCTCCGAGGATTCCCTCCCACGTCAATAAATATGTCCATGGTCTCCATGTTTATATTTATAGGGCGGGAGGGTCCACGGTGAGACAAGAATGTTGAGAGATGGATTTTGGGAGCTATCTGCAGGATTTTCACACTCTAGCCTCTCGTAGTCCTAGACCACTAGCCTACGTCGCCCCGTAACACTGTCCTCATGCGTGTAACACTAGTCTCCATCATCGAGCACCAGCTCGTGTAGCCCTACTGCTCTGTTCATAGTCGTGTGGCACTGGTCTTCGTCGTTTAGCACCAGCCTGCGAGTCCCTGTAGCACTGTCCAAAGTCGTGTAACACTGGTCTCAGTCGTTAAGCACTAGCGTGAATGTCCCTGCAACACCGGCCTACGTTGGCGGGGAACACATCCTGCACGATATGTTTTCTAATCCATCCGAATATCTTCTTCTGCGGCCGCCGTGGGTCTTTCGAGAACATTGTGGATGCACATCGTGCATCCTTACTGTTCTCCGAGGATTCCCTCCCACGTCAATAAATATGTTCATGGTCTCCATGGTTATATTTATAGGGCGGGAGGGTCTACGGTGAGACATGAATGTTGAGAGATGGATTTTGGGAGCTATCTGCAGGATTTTTACACTCTAGACTCTCGTAGTCCTAGACCACTAGCCTACGTCGCCCCGTAACACTGTCCACATGCTTGTAACACTAGTCTCCATCATCGAGCACCGGCTCGTGTAGCCCTATTGCTCTGTCCATAGTCGTGTGGCACTGGTTTTCATCATTTAGCACCAGCCTGCGAGTCCCTGTAGCACTGTCCAAAGTCGTGTAACACTGGTCTCAGTCGTTAAGCACTGGCGTGAATGTCCCTGCAACACCGGCCTACGTTGGCGGGGAACACATCCTGCACGATATGTTTTCTAATCCATCCGAATATCTTCTTCTGCGGCCGCCGTAGGTCTTTCGAGAACATTGTGGATGCACATCGTGCATCCGTACTGTTCTCCGAGGATTTCCTCCCACGTCAATAAATATGTCCATGGTCTCCATGGTTATATTTATAGGGCGGGAGGGTCCACGGTGAGACAGGAATGTTGAGAGATGGATTTTAGGAGCTATCTGCAGGATTTTCACACTCTAGCCTCTCGTAGTCCTAGACCACTAGCCTACGTCACCCCATAATACTGTCCGAAACCGTGTAACACTAGTCTAAAACATTTAGCACCCGCCTATGTATCCCTGCAGCACTGTCCAAAGTCGTGTGACACTTGTCTCAGCCGTTTAGCACCAACCTGCGTGTCCGTGCAACACCGGCCTACGTTGGCAGAGAACACATCTTGCACGATATGTTTTCTAATCCATCCGAATATCTTCTTCTGCGGCAGCCGTGGGTCTTTCGAGAACATTGTGGATGCACATCGTGCATCCTTACTGTTCTCCGAGGATTCCCTCCCACGTCAATAAATATGTCCATGGTCTCCATGTTTATATTTATAGGGCGGGAGGGTCCACGGTGAGACAAGAATGTTGAGAGATGGATTTTGGGAGCTATCTGCAGGATTTTCACACTCTAGCCTCTCGTAGTCCTAGACCACTAGCCTACGTCGCCCCGTAACACTGTCCTCATGCCTGTAACACTAGTCTCCATCATCGAGCACCAGCTCGTGTAGCCCTACTGCTCTGTTCATAGTCGTGTGGCACTGGTCTTCGTCGTTTAGCACCAGCCTGCGAGTCCCTGTAGCACTGTCCAAAGTCGTGTAACACTGGTCTCAGTCGTTAAGCACTAGCGTGAATGTCCCTGCAACACCGGCCTACGTTGGCGGGGAACACATCCTGCACGATATGTTTTCTAATCCATCCGAATATCTTCTTCTGCGGCCGCCGTGGGTCTTTCGAGAACATTGTGGATGCACATCGTGCATCCTTACTGTTCTCCGAGGATTCCCTCCCACGTCAATAAATATGTTCATGGTCTCCATGGTTATATTTATAGGGCGGGAGGGTCTACGGTGAGACATGAATGTTGAGAGATGGATTTTGGGAGCTATCTGCAGGATTTTTACACTCTAGACTCTCGTAGTCCTAGACCACTAGCCTACGTCGCCCCGTAACACTGTCCACATGCTTGTAACACTAGTCTCCATCATCGAGCACCGGCTCGTGTAGCCCTATTGCTCTGTCCATAGTCGTGTGGCACTGGTTTTCATCATTTAGCACCAGCCTGCGAGTCCCTGTAGCACTGTCCAAAGTCGTGTAACACTGGTCTCAGTCGTTAAGCACTGGCGTGAATGTCCCTGCAACACCGGCCTACGTTGGCGGGGAACACATCCTGCACGATATGTTTTCTAATCCATCCGAATATCTTCTTCTGCGGCCGCCGTAGGTCTTTCGAGAACATTGTGGATGCACATCGTGCATCCGTACTGTTCTCCGAGGATTTCCTCCCACGTCAATAAATATGTCCATGGTCTCCATGGTTATATTTATAGGGCGGGAGGGTCCACGGTGAGACAGGAATGTTGAGAGATGGATTTTAGGAGCTATCTGCAGGATTTTCACACTCTAGCCTCTCGTAGTCCTAGACCACTAGCCTACGTCACCCCATAATACTGTCCGAAACCGTGTAACACTAGTCTAAAACATTTAGCACCCGCCTATGTATCCCTGCAGCACTGTCCAAAGTCGTGTGACACTTGTCTCAGCCGTTTAGCACCAACCTGCGTGTCCGTGCAACACCGGCCTACGTTGGCAGAGAACACATCTTGCACGATATGTTTTCTAATCCATCCGAATATCTTCTTCTGCGGCAGCCGTGGGTCTTTCGAGAACATTGTGGATGCACATCGTGCATCCTTACTGTTCTCCGAGGATTCCCTCCCACGTCAATAAATATGTCCATGGTCTCCATGTTTATATTTATAGGGCGGGAGGGTCCACGGTGAGACAAGAATGTTGAGAGATGGATTTTGGGAGCTATCTGCAGGATTTTCACACTCTAGCCTCTCGTAGTCCTAGACCACTAGCCTACGTCGCCCCGTAACACTGTCCTCATGCCTGTAACACTAGTCTCCATCATCGAGCACCAGCTCGTGTAGCCCTACTGCTCTGTTCATAGTCGTGTGGCACTGGTCTTCGTCGTTTAGCACCAGCCTGCGAGTCCCTGTAGCACTGTCCAAAGTCGTGTAACACTGGTCTCAGTCGTTAAGCACTAGCGTGAATGTCCCTGCAACACCGGCCTACGTTGGCGGGGAACACATCCTGCACGATATGTTTTCTAATCCATCCGAATATCTTCTTCTGCGGCCGCCGTGGGTCTTTCGAGAACATTGTGGATGCACATCGTGCATCCTTACTGTTCTCCGAGGATTCCCTCCCACGTCAATAAATATGTTCATGGTCTCCATGGTTATATTTATAGGGCGGGAGGGTCTACGGTGAGACATGAATGTTGAGAGATGGATTTTGGGAGCTATCTGCAGGATTTTTACACTCTAGACTCTCGTAGTCCTAGACCACTAGCCTACGTCGCCCCGTAACACTGTCCACATGCTTGTAACACTAGTCTCCATCATCGAGCACCGGCTCGTGTAGCCCTATTGCTCTGTCCATAGTCGTGTGGCACTGGTTTTCATCATTTAGCACCAGCCTGCGAGTCCCTGTAGCACTGTCCAAAGTCGTGTAACACTGGTCTCAGTCGTTAAGCACTGGCGTGAATGTCCCTGCAACACCGGCCTACGTTGGCGGGGAACACATCCTGCACGATATGTTTTCTAATCCATCCGAATATCTTCTTCTGCGGCCGCCGTAGGTCTTTCGAGAACATTGTGGATGCACATCGTGCATCCGTACTGTTCTCCGAGGATTTCCTCCCACGTCAATAAATATGTCCATGGTCTCCATGGTTATATTTATAGGGCGGGAGGGTCCACGGTGAGACAGGAATGTTGAGAGATGGATTTTAGGAGCTATCTGCAGGATTTTCACACTCTAGCCTCTCGTAGTCCTAGACCACTAGCCTACGTCACCCCATAATACTGTCCGAAACCGTGTAACACTAGTCTAAAACATTTAGCACCCGCCTATGTATCCCTGCAGCACTGTCCAAAGTCGTGTGACACTTGTCTCAGCCGTTTAGCACCAACCTGCGTGTCCGTGCAACACCAGCCTACGTTGGCAGAGAACACATCTTGCACGATATGTTTTCTAATCCATCCGAATATCTTCTTCTGCGGCAGCCGTGGGTCTTTCGAGAACATTGTGGATGCACATCGTGCATCCTTACTGTTCTCCGAGGATTCCCTCCCACGTCAATAAATATGTCCATGGTCTCCATGTTTATATTTATAGGGCGGGAGGGTCCACGGTGAGACAAGAATGTTGAGAGATGGATTTTGGGAGCTATCTGCAGGATTTTCACACTCTAGCCTCTCGTAGTCCTAGACCACTAGCCTACGTCGCCCCGTAACACTGTCCTCATGCCTGTAACACTAGTCTCCATCATCGAGCACCAGCTCGTGTAGCCCTACTGCTCTGTTCATAGTCGTGTGGCACTGGTCTTCGTCGTTTAGCACCAGCCTGCGAGTCCCTGTAGCACTGTCCAAAGTCGTGTAACACTGGTCTCAGTCGTTAAGCACTAGCGTGAATGTCCCTGCAACACCGGCCTACGTTGGCGGGGAACACATCCTGCACGATATGTTTTCTAATCCATCCGAATATCTTCTTCTGCGGCCGCCGTGGGTCTTTCGAGAACATTGTGGATGCACATCGTGCATCCTTACTGTTCTCCGAGGATTCCCTCCCACGTCAATAAATATGTTCATGGTCTCCATGGTTATATTTATAGGGCGGGAGGGTCTACGGTGAGACATGAATGTTGAGAGATGGATTTTGGGAGCTATCTGCAGGATTTTTACACTCTAGACTCTCGTAGTCCTAGACCACTAGCCTACGTCGCCCCGTAACACTGTCCACATGCTTGTAACACTAGTCTCCATCATCGAGCACCGGCTCGTGTAGCCCTATTGCTCTGTCCATAGTCGTGTGGCACTGGTTTTCATCATTTAGCACCAGCCTGCGAGTCCCTGTAGCACTGTCCAAAGTCGTGTAACACTGGTCTCAGTCGTTAAGCACTGGCGTGAATGTCCCTGCAACACCGGCCTACGTTGGCGGGGAACACATCCTGCACGATATGTTTTCTAATCCATCCGAATATCTTCTTCTGCGGCCGCCGTAGGTCTTTCGAGAACATTGTGGATGCACATCGTGCATCCGTACTGTTCTCCGAGGATTTCCTCCCACGTCAATAAATATGTCCATGGTCTCCATGGTTATATTTATAGGGCGGGAGGGTCCACGGTGAGACAGGAATGTTGAGAGATGGATTTTAGGAGCTATCTGCAGGATTTTCACACTCTAGCCTCTCGTAGTCCTAGACCACTAGCCTACGTCACCCCATAATACTGTCCGAAACCGTGTAACACTAGTCTAAAACATTTAGCACCCGCCTATGTATCCCTGCAGCACTGTCCAAAGTCGTGTGACACTTGTCTCAGCCGTTTAGCACCAACCTGCGTGTCCGTGCAACACCGGCCTACGTTGGCAGAGAACACATCTTGCACGATATGTTTTCTAATCCATCCGAATATCTTCTTCTGCGGCAGCCGTGGGTCTTTCGAGAACATTGTGGATGCACATCGTGCATCCTTACTGTTCTCCGAGGATTCCCTCCCACGTCAATAAATATGTCCATGGTCTCCATGTTTATATTTATAGGGCGGGAGGGTCCACGGTGAGACAAGAATGTTGAGAGATGGATTTTGGGAGCTATCTGCAGGATTTTCACACTCTAGCCTCTCGTAGTCCTAGACCACTAGCCTACGTCGCCCCGTAACACTGTCCTCATGCCTGTAACACTAGTCTCCATCATCGAGCACCAGCTCGTGTAGCCCTACTGCTCTGTTCATAGTCGTGTGGCACTGGTCTTCGTCGTTTAGCACCAGCCTGCGAGTCCCTGTAGCACTGTCCAAAGTCGTGTAACACTGGTCTCAGTCGTTAAGCACTAGCGTGAATGTCCCTGCAACACCGGCCTACGTTGGCGGGGAACACATCCTGCACGATATGTTTTCTAATCCATCCGAATATCTTCTTCTGCGGCCGCCGTGGGTCTTTCGAGAACATTGTGGATGCACATCGTGCATCCTTACTGTTCTCCGAGGATTCCCTCCCACGTCAATAAATATGTCCATGGTCTCCATGGTTATATTTATAGGGCGGGAGGGTCCACGGTGAGACAGGAATGTTGAGAGATGGATTTTGGGAGCTATCTGCAGGATTTTCACACTCTAGCCTCTCGTAGTCCTAGACCACTAGCCTACGTCGCCCCGTAACACTGTCCTCATGCCTGTAACACTAGTCTCCATCATCGAGCACCAGCTCGTGTAGCCCTACTGCTCTGTTCATAGTCGTGTGGCACTGGTCTTCGTCGTTTAGCACCAGCCTGCGAGTCCCTGTAGCACTGTCCAAAGTCGTGTAACACTGGTCTCAGTCGTTAAGCACTAGCGTGAATGTCCCTGCAACACCGGCCTACGTTGGCGGGGAACACATCCTGCACGATATGTTTTCTAATCCATCCGAATATCTTCTTCTGCGGCCGCCGTGGGTCTTTCGAGAACATTGTGGATGCACATCGTGCATCCTTACTGTTCTCCGAGGATTCCCTCCCACGTCAATAAATATGTTCATGGTCTCCATGGTTATATTTATAGGGCGGGAGGGTCTACGGTGAGACATGAATGTTGAGAGATGGATTTTGGGAGCTATCTGCAGGATTTTTACACTCTAGACTCTCGTAGTCCTAGACCACTAGCCTACGTCGCCCCGTAACACTGTCCTCATGCCTGTAACACTAGTCTCCATCATCGAGCACCAGCTCGTGTAGCCCTACTGCTCTGTTCATAGTTGTGTGGCACTGGTCTTCGTCGTTTAGCACCAGCCTGCGAGTCCCTGTAGCACTGTCCAAAGTCGTGTAACACTGGTCTCAGTCGTTAAGCACTAGCGTGAATGTCCCTGCAACACCGGCCTACGTTGGCGGGGAACACATCCTGCACGATATGTTTTCTAATCCATCCGAATATCTTCTTCTGCGGCCGCCGTGGGTCTTTCGAGAACATTGTGGATGCACATCGTGCATCCTTACTGTTCTCCGAGGATTCCCTCCCACGTCAATAAATATGTCCATGGTCTCCATGGTTATATTTATAGGGCGGGAGGGTCCACGGTGAGACAGGAATGTTGAGAGATGGATTTTGGGAGCTATCTGCAGGATTTTCACACTCTAGCCTCTCGTAGTCCTAGACCACTAGCCTACGTCGCCCCGTAACACTGTCCTCATGCCTGTAACACTAGTCTCCATCATCGAGCACCAGCTCGTGTAGCCCTACTGCTCTGTTCATAGTCGTGTGGCACTGGTCTTCGTCGTTTAGCACCAGCCTGCGAGTCCCTGTAGCACTGTCCAAAGTCGTGTAACACTGGTCTCAGTCGTTAAGCACTAGCGTGAATGTCCCTGCAACACCGGCCTACGTTGGCGGGGAACACATCCTGCACGATATGTTTTCTAATCCATCCGAATATCTTCTTCTGCGGCCGCCGTGGGTCTTTCGAGAACATTGTGGATGCACATCGTGCATCCTTACTGTTCTCCGAGGATTCCCTCCCACGTCAATAAATATGTTCATGGTCTCCATGGTTATATTTATAGGGCGGGAGGGTCTACGGTGAGACATGAATGTTGAGAGATGGATTTTGGGAGCTATCTGCAGGATTTTTACACTCTAGACTCTCGTAGTCCTAGACCACTAGCCTACGTCGCCCCGTAACACTGTCCACATGCTTGTAACACTAGTCTCCATCATCGAGCACCGGCTCGTGTAGCCCTATTGCTCTGTCCATAGTCGTGTGGCACTGGTTTTCATCATTTAGCACCAGCCTGCGAGTCCCTGTAGCACTGTCCAAAGTCGTGTAACACTGGTCTCAGTCGTTAAGCACTGGCGTGAATGTCCCTGCAACACCGGCCTACGTTGGCGGGGAACACATCCTGCACGATATGTTTTCTAATCCATCCGAATATCTTCTTCTGCGGCCGCCGTAGGTCTTTCGAGAACATTGTGGATGCACATCGTGCATCCGTACTGTTCTCCGAGGATTTCCTCCCACGTCAATAAATATGTCCATGGTCTCCATGGTTATATTTATAGGGCGGGAGGGTCCACGGTGAGACAGGAATGTTGAGAGATGGATTTTAGGAGCTATCTGCAGGATTTTCACACTCTAGCCTCTCGTAGTCCTAGACCACTAGCCTACGTCACCCCATAATACTGTCCGAAACCGTGTAACACTAGTCTAAAACATTTAGCACCCGCCTATGTATCCCTGCAGCACTGTCCAAAGTCGTGTGACACTTGTCTCAGCCGTTTAGCACCAACCTGCGTGTCCGTGCAACACCGGCCTACGTTGGCAGAGAACACATCTTGCACGATATGTTTTCTAATCCATCCGAATATCTTCTTCTGCGGCAGCCGTGGGTCTTTCGAGAACATTGTGGATGCACATCGTGCATCCTTACTGTTCTCCGAGGATTCCCTCCCACGTCAATAAATATGTCCATGGTCTCCATGTTTATATTTATAGGGCGGGAGGGTCCACGGTGAGACAAGAATGTTGAGAGATGGATTTTGGGAGCTATCTGCAGGATTTTCACACTCTAGCCTCTCGTAGTCCTAGACCACTAGCCTACGTCGCCCCGTAACACTGTCCTCATGCCTGTAACACTAGTCTCCATCATCGAGCACCAGCTCGTGTAGCCCTACTGCTCTGTTCATAGTCGTGTGGCACTGGTCTTCGTCGTTTAGCACCAGCCTGCGAGTCCCTGTAGCACTGTCCAAAGTCGTGTAACACTGGTCTCAGTCGTTAAGCACTAGCGTGAATGTCCCTGCAACACCGGCCTACGTTGGCGGGGAACACATCCTGCACGATATGTTTTCTAATCCATCCGAATATCTTCTTCTGCGGCCGCCGTGGGTCTTTCGAGAACATTGTGGATGCACATCGTGCATCCTTACTGTTCTCCGAGGATTCCCTCCCACGTCAATAAATATGTCCATGGTCTCCATGGTTATATTTATAGGGCGGGAGGGTCCACGGTGAGACAGGAATGTTGAGAGATGGATTTTGGGAGCTATCTGCAGGATTTTCACACTCTAGCCTCTCGTAGTCCTAGACCACTAGCCTACGTCGCCCCGTAACACTGTCCTCATGCCTGTAACACTAGTCTCCATCATCGAGCACCAGCTCGTGTAGCCCTACTGCTCTGTTCATAGTCGTGTGGCACTGGTCTTCGTCGTTTAGCACCAGCCTGCGAGTCCCTGTAGCACTGTCCAAAGTCGTGTAACACTGGTCTCAGTCGTTAAGCACTAGCGTGAATGTCCCTGCAACACCGGCCTACGTTGGCGGGGAACACATCCTGCACGATATGTTTTCTAATCCATCCGAATATCTTCTTCTGCGGCCGCCGTGGGTCTTTCGAGAACATTGTGGATGCACATCGTGCATCCTTACTGTTCTCCGAGGATTCCCTCCCACGTCAATAAATATGTTCATGGTCTCCATGGTTATATTTATAGGGCGGGAGGGTCTACGGTGAGACATGAATGTTGAGAGATGGATTTTGGGAGCTATCTGCAGGATTTTTACACTCTAGACTCTCGTAGTCCTAGACCACTAGCCTACGTCGCCCCGTAACACTGTCCTCATGCCTGTAACACTAGTCTCCATCATCGAGCACCAGCTCGTGTAGCCCTACTGCTCTGTTCATAGTTGTGTGGCACTGGTCTTCGTCGTTTAGCACCAGCCTGCGAGTCCCTGTAGCACTGTCCAAAGTCGTGTAACACTGGTCTCAGTCGTTAAGCACTAGCGTGAATGTCCCTGCAACACCGGCCTACGTTGGCGGGGAACACATCCTGCACGATATGTTTTCTAATCCATCCGAATATCTTCTTCTGCGGCCGCCGTGGGTCTTTCGAGAACATTGTGGATGCACATCGTGCATCCTTACTGTTCTCCGAGGATTCCCTCCCACGTCAATAAATATGTCCATGGTCTCCATGGTTATATTTATAGGGCGGGAGGGTCCACGGTGAGACAGGAATGTTGAGAGATGGATTTTGGGAGCTATCTGCAGGATTTTCACACTCTAGCCTCTCGTAGTCCTAGACCACTAGCCTACGTCGCCCCATAACACTGTCCTCATGCCTGTAACACTAGTCTCCATCATCGAGCACCAGCTCGTGTAGCCCTACTGCTCTGTTCATAGTCGTGTGGCACTGGTCTTCGTCGTTTAGCACCAGCCTGCGAGTCCCTGTAGCACTGTCCAAAGTCGTGTAACACTGGTCTCAGTCGTTAAGCACTAGCGTGAATGTCCCTGCAACACCGGCCTACGTTGGCGGGGAACACATCCTGCACGATATGTTTTCTAATCCATCCGAATATCTTCTTCTGCGGCCGCCGTGGGTCTTTCGAGAACATTGTGGATGCACATCGTGCATCCTTACTGTTCTCCGAGGATTCCCTCCCACGTCAATAAATATGTTCATGGTCTCCATGGTTATATTTATAGGGCGGGAGGGTCTACGGTGAGACATGAATGTTGAGAGATGGATTTTGGGAGCTATCTGCAGGATTTTTACACTCTAGACTCTCGTAGTCCTAGACCACTAGCCTACGTCGCCCCGTAACACTGTCCACATGCTTGTAACACTAGTCTCCATCATCGAGCACCGGCTCGTGTAGCCCTATTGCTCTGTCCATAGTCGTGTGGCACTGGTTTTCATCATTTAGCACCAGCCTGCGAGTCCCTGTAGCACTGTCCAAAGTCGTGTAACACTGGTCTCAGTCGTTAAGCACTGGCGTGAATGTCCCTGCAACACCGGCCTACGTTGGCGGGGAACACATCCTGCACGATATGTTTTCTAATCCATCCGAATATCTTCTTCTGCGGCCGCCGTAGGTCTTTCGAGAACATTGTGGATGCACATCGTGCATCCGTACTGTTCTCCGAGGATTTCCTCCCACGTCAATAAATATGTCCATGGTCTCCATGGTTATATTTATAGGGCGGGAGGGTCCACGGTGAGACAGGAATGTTGAGAGATGGATTTTAGGAGCTATCTGCAGGATTTTCACACTCTAGCCTCTCGTAGTCCTAGACCACTAGCCTACGTCACCCCATAATACTGTCCGAAACCGTGTAACACTAGTCTAAAACATTTAGCACCCGCCTATGTATCCCTGCAGCACTGTCCAAAGTCGTGTGACACTTGTCTCAGCCGTTTAGCACCAACCTGCGTGTCCGTGCAACACCGGCCTACGTTGGCAGAGAACACATCTTGCACGATATGTTTTCTAATCCATCCGAATATCTTCTTCTGCGGCAGCCGTGGGTCTTTCGAGAACATTGTGGATGCACATCGTGCATCCTTACTGTTCTCCGAGGATTCCCTCCCACGTCAATAAATATGTCCATGGTCTCCATGTTTATATTTATAGGGCGGGAGGGTCCACGGTGAGACAAGAATGTTGAGAGATGGATTTTGGGAGCTATCTGCAGGATTTTCACACTCTAGCCTCTCGTAGTCCTAGACCACTAGCCTACGTCGCCCCGTAACACTGTCCTCATGCGTGTAACACTAGTCTCCATCATCGAGCACCAGCTCGTGTAGCCCTACTGCTCTGTTCATAGTCGTGTGGCACTGGTCTTCGTCGTTTAGCACCAGCCTGCGAGTCCCTGTAGCACTGTCCAAAGTCGTGTAACACTGGTCTCAGTCGTTAAGCACTAGCGTGAATGTCCCTGCAACACCGGCCTACGTTGGCGGGGAACACATCCTGCACGATATGTTTTCTAATCCATCCGAATATCTTCTTCTGCGGCCGCCGTGGGTCTTTCGAGAACATTGTGGATGCACATCGTGCATCCTTACTGTTCTCCGAGGATTCCCTCCCACGTCAATAAATATGTTCATGGTCTCCATGGTTATATTTATAGGGCGGGAGGGTCTACGGTGAGACATGAATGTTGAGAGATGGATTTTGGGAGCTATCTGCAGGATTTTTACACTCTAGACTCTCGTAGTCCTAGACCACTAGCCTACGTCGCCCCGTAACACTGTCCTCATGCCTGTAACACTAGTCTCCATCATCGAGCACCAGCTCGTGTAGCCCTACTGCTCTGTTCATAGTTGTGTGGCACTGGTCTTCGTCGTTTAGCACCAGCCTGCGAGTCCCTGTAGCACTGTCCAAAGTCGTGTAACACTGGTCTCAGTCGTTAAGCACTAGCGTGAATGTCCCTGCAACACCGGCCTACGTTGGCGGGGAACACATCCTGCACGATATGTTTTCTAATCCATCCGAATATCTTCTTCTGCGGCCGCCGTGGGTCTTTCGAGAACATTGTGGATGCACATCGTGCATCCTTACTGTTCTCCGAGGATTCCCTCCCACGTCAATAAATATGTCCATGGTCTCCATGGTTATATTTATAGGGCGGGAGGGTCCACGGTGAGACAGGAATGTTGAGAGATGGATTTTGGGAGCTATCTGCAGGATTTTCACACTCTAGCCTCTCGTAGTCCTAGACCACTAGCCTACGTCGCCCCATAACACTGTCCACATGCTTGTAACACTAGTCTCCATCATCGAGCACCAGCTCGTGTATCCGTGTTGCTCTGTCCATAGTCGTGTGGCACTGGTCTTTGTCGTTTAGCACCAGCCTACGTGTCACTGTAACACTGGCCTACGTTGCGTACAGATACGAGGATATTAGGCAAACATATCCATCTGCCGGACTGATGTCAACTCGGCACAGGCATCGATTTAATAGTCGCACATGACAATCGAATTGATCTGCACTATCGTGAGCACTATCATCACGATGGTTTAGGGTATAACGCAATGACAATGGAAATAAGAGAACACCAAATCGAATTGATGCTCCACCACGTGGACTCCTTCAATCAACTTGATTCCTAACATGCCACGAAGCTAAAAATTTTGAGATTGAAAAATGCAACAGCTGAAACAATCCCGTACATAGCTCATTGGTGAAAACGCCTCCTACAGTAGTTGCGCACATCATCACAGTCTTGTTGCTCTCGTTTCAACTCAATTGCCAGCATCCGGTTGACTTCCTTCTTCACATGGACGTCCTCACGATACAACATAGTGTTTCCGGCCTCCTGTCGTCTGAGCCACCTGTCCAGTGCAGTCTTCTTGGTCGTGAACTCGTACACGAAACATCCTTTGGCACTGTAAAGGAAATGTGTCATGGCCATCGCTTTGAATCATCCGCTTTCATCTACTAAGATGATACTTCAACTTGACATCGAGATGGAACTCGGGGTTCCTCCCATCAAATCGATTGACGTCGATGAGGACGTTGAACTCCCGACACATCTTTGCCAAGAAATTGCAAAATATAGCAGCCCGGAAGCACACGGGGTCGGTATGAGCCTCGTGCCACTCACAAAACGCCCTACATGCCTCCGCACAACTGGATGGTGTATCAAATTGACCTAGGATGAGAGGCCAGTTGTATTCCACCGAGTCGATCGTGGCGTCCAGGGACCACTTGAACCTACGTGGGCATGGACAAATGTGAGCGTCCGCGATGACAACAAGAGGTGGTGTTGGTGTCCAGGTCGCATCCACCACCCTCCTGTAAATGTTGGCCCACGATACTCCTCGCCACGTGAGAGCCCATAATCTTCTAATATCCAGTCGATGGCCCTCCAAGATGGCAACGGTCTGTCGCTACTTTCATCGAACAACTCATTAAAATGGCCGAGATACCTTTGCTTCCGATACGAGCCAAGCACAGGAGTTCTCACATCCAAAGAGGATGGGGCCTTGAACGAAGCTGGTGGTAGCATCAAAGGAAGTGTAGCATCAAACCCATCCGGGAAGGGAGTCGACTTCTCCAACTCACCCAGCATCCACTTCACCTGCTCCCTACCACGGGCCACGCCAAAGGTGTAATGGCTATTTGTGAGCTCTCTCCTTTGTGCCACCTGCTCCCGTTCATGCGCCGCAGCCATCGTCAACATCAAAGCTTGCTGATCATCAAGTCGATTGCCAATCTCCTCCAACGAACGTCCATAGGATATTCGCTCCATCTCGTCAAACGCAGTGACCATCTGTTTCCACTTGATGCTATCTACTGGGAACGGTACAATCCTCGGGGCCTTTGAAGGTTAGTCACAGAGGCGTCTTTTGCTCAACTGCTGCTCCAACTCCATGTAGTAGAGCAACGCGCATGCTTCCACATGTCCAATAGGATTGACGATCTTTTGTACTGCCATCAATTCTAGGTCTCCGTGTAAAATCATCTCACAAACCAAGTTCTCTTTCTTGAACCTGGAAGCCTGACGCCACATCTCATCAAACGCATCAGCGTCCAACTTATGTCCTAATTGAAAACCAAGAAGATATAACATCAAGTCCCTCTGGAATTCATACGCTCCGAACAATGAAAATGTGGGACCCGACTGTAGATCCTGTTGCCACATAGCATCTTGTAACTTTTCAACTCGGCGGTTGGCTTCTTCCACTTGGAGTCACAATTGTCCATTACTCTCTACCAAGGAATTCTTCTCCCTCACCAATTTGGCATCGTCTGCCCGAGCATGGATATCCCTTGCATGTTCCATGCAAATACCATTCAACTCCAGGCAAAATTGGGCCTTGAGGTCATTTATCTCAGCAGCCTTCTCCAACAGCAAAACATTGTTCTTACTTTTATGCGAAGCCACCTCCACCTGCAGCCGAAGACGCTCCACTGATTCCTTCGCAAACTTGTCTTCAATTGCCGTTTTCTCATCCCTCAGAAGCTTCAAACAATTGTCCTTCTCCTTGGTCTGAAGCTCGGCCTTCTTCAATTGGCTGCACACCCGCTCAAGCTCCCTGTGGTTTTCAGACATACACTCGTCATAAAGTACCTGGGAGCTATGCATCCTCATCTTCAAATCTGCAATTTCCGCAGCCAGTCTCTCCTTGACCGTCTGCAATTCCATGCTAGCTTCGGCTTCGGGTTGCGTAGGCACCTCCATGTGGAGCGAGTCATCCTCATGGAGCAAACCCTTCCCTCGTCCAGGTGGTACATGGTGGATTCTCACGGTAGTGGTCATGGGTGTTTCACATCTCCTCCTTTTGCAACTGGAAGGACCCCCTGGAACTAGATTCCGGGTTGTGGTAGGTACTCGGATTGTTCCTCCCAATGTCGCGGCACTCATTGTCTGTGGATCAACTTGACCTAGAGCCTTGACCAAGTTAGATATGTATATAGCAGAATATATCTTCTGTGGCTAGCCACTCACCGGTTTTCGCATTTCCAGCTTGATCTGGGAATGCACTATATTTGCCCAACCGAGCTGCGCTCCCTCCCATGCCATAATCGCAGCGGATAGTCCCTCCTCGGTGAGTTGGCGGATCCCTTTCTCATTGATGAGGATCCTCTCATTGAAAAACGAGAGCCATTCCTTGTAGACGCCCTTGGCCTTCGTCAAATTGAACCCCACCAGACTGCGAGCCCCACTTTCAAACACCTTGGACTGCAAATTTTTGTCAATGTCTCCTACATCCACCAGTGTCATGTCACCTACAGGGAGTTTCAGTAGGGCTGCCACTTCATCCGGCCCAAAGTGTACATCGCACCCATCAACTTGAAAGTCGGCGACCTCCCCCTATTTCGAGTTGGCGAAAAATTCTTGCACAAGTCCGTCGTCTTGATCGTCCAACTCTAGAGACAAAAGATCCCAAACTCCAGCATCAATTAGATTTTGTTTATTGTTAACAAACTGGGTTCTCCAAGCTCGTTTCACCTTCCGCAACACCATCCTCTCCAGGATGAGCTCCTTACATGCCTTCCGATCACGCACCGACCCAACGGTGTTCTTGCGTTTGACCGGCATTGTCACCTACACCTCTGTCTTTCTTTGATAGATTCATGAGCAATTACTACACAACAACGCCAATATAGAACCACGCAACAACCATGATCGTCAACTGGATATGTGTGTTTGGTAATGTAATGTGCGAGGGTCACAACTTCATAGGTTTAGGAGCAACTATCACAAGGCAACATCGATATAAATTCATACAACAACCAAGATCACCAACTGGATGTGAGTGTTCAGAAATGCAATGCACCAGGGTCACAACTTGATAGATTCCCAGGCGACGATTACACAGCAACGCCGACATAGATTCATACAACAACCACGATGATCAACTGGACATGCGCGTTGCTCACCTGATAGGGTGTCGTGCTCTCCAACGTACCGAGGTCCTGACGATGCACACCGAAACTCCGATTCAACACTCTCCGCAGCTCTCCCACCATATCCAGTATCCACCCGACAACGAACCAGGAGATGGACTTGAAATAAACCGCAACTGAAATCGACTCGATTGTGCACCCTCCATGTGATCCCGTGGAGAAACTCCAATACCTCCGTTCGGCGCCATTACTCGATGGTGTGTTCCCGGATAGACTTCATATCTCGATGGTCTGTTCCCCAAAAGACCTAACGACTAGAAGTTATTGGCCTACTCTTGATCGCTCACCTAAAATCCTATTGGCCTACCCCACACCGTCAGTTGTAGAAGTCTCTTACCGAGAGAAGGTATCAAATTCATGTCTAATTGTATAATCCACAATAAAAATAAATGCTTATTGTAGTACCCAATTAAAGCACGCCTTGGGCGAATTGACCCCCTCATTGGTACTTACACGAGGTGGTCCCCATCTTTAATTCATGTGGTCATTTTTCTGGCCCTCTTCTTTCGGGGGTCCAAAGGCTTTTTTTTTAAAGAAAAAGTTTAACAATTCTGGGGCCCACGGCTATTGTGTACACCACAGGACCCTGCCTTGCTATAAATAGGGTCCCATCCCCAAAAAATAGGGGCCAGGTTTGGCCCCACCACCTCATGGCCCCCTCGTGTAATTGCCAACGAGGGGGGTCAATTTGCCCTCGGCATAAAGTACGACGTTCCCAAGTTCCTTTAGGTATTTAGGCCCATCGCCTAGGTTTTAATCAAGGGCCACTTCGCACCAAATCCAAGGTCGAGGGTCCATTGGTTTCCACCAACGACTCTGCTTGAATGGCCAAAGTCCAACCCCTTGGCCTTCACACCAAAGGTCAAAGGCCAAAGGTGGTCGCCCTCCATGTGCCTACATGGCAACACATTTAGACAGTTTTGGAGCCAAAATGATGGCCTCTCATCTACAAACTTGGGTCATTGTCCTTATCCAACCAAAACCTCCTTTGAGAGTCCACCAACCTCCTTTGATTCATAATATTTAATCACTTCTTTTAGCCTTTAAGTTTGGACTCTCGCCATTGTTTATGTTGAAATCCCAATGGATGGACTCACGACTCGGCCCTAGGTAAAAAGGGGCTGTAAGGGCTATGTTCACCAGCATGGAATGTTTATCCCTACACTTAATTTTACATCTACTGTAGTGCTATGGATACTATGCTGGCCCTATTACACTATTTGTGAACAAGCCGACAAATAGTGTAAGCCAACAATGACATCAATGTACCCCCCAATCAAATAGTGTGAGCCACAAACGTCATTCACGTTGCCCCCAATCAATAGTCCACCGGCCACCTACATTATCCGAACCCCTTTATTCTCTCGATAATTTTACACCAGATGCCCTTCACAATTGATGATTCTATTGCAATGAGCAAAAATGATCTTGAAATGTTCGAGGCCAAAAATCCAAACGGGTAATGGAAAGATACACCTCACATCTTGTAGTAGGCAAAGTTAAAATCAAAAGGATGAAAATCTCTAACTTTCGTGTGGACAACAACTTTTGTGATTGGAACCCAATACTTACTGTGGCAATATGAATTCCCATACTACGCGGAGACAATAATCATTTTGAAGACATTTTGGCGACAATACTCCACCACGACCAAGCAAAGTCTTCAGCCTTCGTACCGAATCGAACACTCTCGCAATATGGTGTGCAGAAAGAAAATATGTTACACGCTTATGGTTACATTGCAAAAGTGCTTACCCTTGCAATCTTCGCTGGAGGTACTACAAATGAACTACAGCAGTACATTGCAATGAGCCGTGATTTTTCTAGATAAGTTGTGTTGTCCAAGATTTTGATGCCAAGCGATGTCAAAGTCTGTTGATCCACTCAATGCGGGGATGATGAAGAACCTTTTTTCCTATTTCAAACGTGGTGATCATTCGATCCATGCAATCAAAGATGACGAAACTCAACATACATGCATTGCAATCATTGCAATTGAACCACATATTGATTTGTGACTCTCCTGAAATCAACGTACTCTATCATCTTATCTCTGCATACCAGTTGCACATGGGCTTTGAAATCTCGGTTGAGTACTGCAAATTTTGACAATCATACGAGTTTTATCATTGTGCCGTAGGGATGGAAATATGGTTATAAGTTCAACCAGGACTTTTGTCAACGAGTGAGATCTTGGTCGGTGTCTGTCGCACCTAGAAAAACATCGTCCATGACATCTTCATATGCTTTCATGAATGTTGTGGTCAAGGTACTCGAGATAGATGTTCATCGAAGGGTCATCCGCAAATTAGAAACAACCTTGGAGAAGGAAGGAACCAAGATTGTACGAAAATGTGTTTCGTATGATTGTGAAACTCACAAATGACAAACTCACAAACTCACAAATCCAAGAATGTACAAAATATGTTTCATATGCTAACAGATGACATCACCAGGGTCCACTCAAGTTTACGGTATTCACATGTCGAGTCACCTTGGTTTCGAGATGCCACCGGGGCAGCCCTAGGTGGAGTTTGTGCCTAGGGTTATGCCATTGCACTCCAAGGATTACAAGTGAGGGGGGTGCCTAGCCCCAGAGAGGGGCATGGGCGTTTTCGCATGTCCCTCGATCCACCAGGTCTACCCAGCGAGGGCAGTGTTTGTGGCCGGGGCTACGACCCAACAGGTATGCACGATCAAGGGCACGTGGATGCGACGTCGATGGGTTTAGCAAATGCCGGGTCGATCCTATAGCCTTAAGATGGGTCGCGACGGCCGCAACCGACGGTGTAGCGTATCAAATCTTCGGGTTCGACTCTCGGTTGAGCAAGTGGCCCAATAACCCACGGCCATGCTAGAAATGGTGGCCGCCAGAGAGAGTCCCGGCAGACGGAGAGACGGTCTAGAGTACGTCTATGTTGTAGAAAGTTGGTACCCAGGTGAGGTCAAAATCTGTCGATCCACTTGACGTGGGGAAGAAAATGATTTGTTTTCTCCATGTCAAAGTTAAGACTGGTATATCGCGAGTACGTTGCCGAAAAGGGATTTTTTCATCCAGGGGTTGGATGTGTGAAAAACAAGCACATATGCATTTCACGTCGAGTGCACTGAAAACCGCGGTTCAGGGTGATCTTTGGTATCGAATTGTAGTTATCCTCTGGGGATCCATAACAATGGAGAGTGTGGCGAAATTCTGGAATAACTCGAGTCGGGAAAATTGCCCCGATAATGCTAGCGTGGTGCCTAAGCGACACCCATGTGATGCCCTTGGGAGATACTCATGTGATGCCCTTGGGACATCCATCATGTCCGAATGTCTGCAGTGGCGGCTGCGTGCCGGCTTTGGTTGGTTGCATGGAGCACACCATTTTCTTGGAGACCGTGGATGGATGGCGGCATGTTTTCCGTAGGTTTAGATTCTTTCATAGATCATAATTGAATGCCATTTGGGAAACCTGTCCTTGCAGTCTGCCCACTCGGCCCAGGCAGCCTCAACCGACCGCCAATTAGAACAAACGGGTGTGGGCCGTTCGTCGCGTGAGCCTGGGCATAGACAATCAAATTTTGTAAGAACGTGCGATGGAATGTGGGTGGGTGGAGTACCGGGCCCTCCGAGCCATGCGTGTCTGCCAGCAGATGGAGCCCAGATCTTGTACCCAGGTTAGTCGGTGATCCAAGTGCTTGCCTCAGGAGTCAGAACTACGATCGTCGACGTCGATCACCCCCGAGGAAAGTCCGGTGCCAGATGTAAGCGGTGGCGGTGGACGTGATCGGGTGCAGTGCGTTGGAGTTGGTGGACAGGGGAATCGATACCTGGCCGTTTCTTTCCGCGACCACCGCCAGGTTTGGTTTCTTCCGTGAAGTTTGAACATCCTAATTGTCGTATCCTGGTCTACTTTCCTTCTAGAATCATGCGGAGTGCACCTCCACTCTTCTCAACTCCAATGTCGATGGCATCCAACGGATGGATGGGACCATTCACTTTTGGTATGGGGTCCCAGAGTGGCGAGCGTAGTTGCGCCTCCATGTTCCCTGATCCCATGAACCCTTGCCTGGTGTTACATGTTCAGCATCGATCATGGGTTTATAACTCGATGGCCGTCTCTCACCTGTTCAGGATTCACAATGACGGAGTTTGGATGCGAGGAATGCAACTGCCGGCCGTTCAACAGCATGGATGGACTACGCAAACATAAACGAGTCCACGTCAAGAAGTGCATCGTGAAGCTGCCCATAGACGGTCCCCTGCGTCATCGCGAGGTTGTCCTGGAGAAGGATAGCACAGGGTGGTTTACATGTTGCCGGTGCTCGGCCGGCAAGACCCGATGGGTTCATTCAATCAAGAGGCACTGTTTGGCTTGCAAGGAAGGGGGTCAAGGAGCATCGGATGCTCCAGCGTCCACTCCAACGATCCAATCGCCCTTCGAGGGGGAGGGAGTTGCACATACGTGCGTCGTGGGGGAGGGTGTGGATCCATACATCATGGGGGGGTTGGGATACATCGTCAACGAGTTCCTCCATGTAGCCATATGTGGGACATGCCAGTGCATAGTGGCCACACAGAGCATTGCCCAACATTCTCGGAGGGTCCATCACCGCGTGGTAGACGAGGAGCGACTCAGGCTGGACATTGATCATTTCCATCTTGTCGAAGGGATGGCCTCTCTGAGCAATTACATGAGCGACTCCATCGGCCTGAGGGATCCCGTGGCCGGGCTCCCCGTGGCAAATGGATTTGTGTGCAATGTTTGCAACACGTTTTATTGCGGAAAGAGGTCGACCATCAAGCAACACGTCCGCAAAGAGCACCATGGGAAGGATTGTTATGAGAGTTGCTTGGTGCAACGGCTCTGTGGATTGCCTGGGTATAATAGTTGGTTCGGCGTGAACCATGGTATTGTGGAGGCAGACAACACTCTTCTCCTAGATATCATTCGAAGCGACGCAAGAGGACGGGTGGAGGGAGGACCCGTGGACTTCGTGGACAAGGACCCCAGGCATGTGCCCTTGTTCATAAAACGGCTCAACTGGGACACATTCATACGGGGCATGGGCGTGGATGTCAAAATCGTGGCACCTCTACTGTCATCCCCTGGAGCGGGGGATGCTCAGTTTCTCCCGGACAGACTTCGAGAGGTCTGTCAGTCGTTGATGTTAGACTTCTTGGACATCGCCGGTTTGGCCGAGGTTTTGTTGCGGAGGAAGGTGAAGTCTACAAAGGCCATCGACACCTCCAGCCACCCATTCAGCCGATTGGAGCAATCGAGTGAAGAGTATGTGGCATCGTTGGTACACCTCATCGTCATACTCTTGAGATCCGCCAATAGTGAACTAGGGGACGATGATGGATACGATCCGGTCCTTCCTCGATTGGTCCCACTGGATGACACCCTACGACGGAGTCTATGGGATCTGAGGACCAGCCTACGAGGAGAAGGTGGAGACAGCGGCTGGGCCAATGAAGGGATCAACGAGTCAAAGTCAATCTGCATGCGGATCCTGGAGGACCTCTTCTTTGTTCTGCGGCCATCCCATCTCATGCCAAAGACATCCCTACTGGTTTACAGATTCGTGGTCTTCAAGGTGTTGGTGCCACATCGTGTCACATCCCCCGACGACGTGACCCACCGCATCTCAATGATGATGTATTGGTGTCGCTGCCTTGTCCTCTACAAGATTGTCCACACCCTTGAATCCGCGGTGGTGGACTTCCATGGAGCCACTACGGAGGAGAGATTCCTGATGTACGTTCGAGAGGATTTCCGCACACCCTTCTGCTCAATACTACAGGCCAAACGACTAATCTCCAAGGTCACGGACAATGAAAATCCTCTCCCAAAGGTCGTGTGGTCTGGAGATGCACAGCTGGTGGATGGAATTGCTATCAACATTGAGAGCATATCCACCATGATCAAGAGTACTATTGGTGAGCTGTACATGGGCCTGAAGAATGACCTGCTCCTCGGTATGCCAGCATACGATTCCAACAGGGGGTCCCTCCTGAGGAGCAGACTTGGAGGAGGGTTGGAGGACAATTTATCAAATAGAAGGGCCGGGTACTGCTTTGTATCCCACAAAAGAAATCATTGTTCGGACTATGTCTCCAAACTCGTCACCCACATTGCACGAGATCCCGACCTGCGCCGCCAATTCGTGGAGCGTGTCGAACACGGGACCAGAGTCGTTTGGGACCAGGGTGCGTTGAGCAAGTGGATGCGCAAGGTGGGGAAGTGGTTGGAAAAACTCCTCTCCGTCGTGCACCTCCTTGCTGGGCAGCCCGGGCCAGGAGTAGAGGTCCTCACCGCTCTCATCCGGAACACACACACCGAACTTCGCAGTGTGTATTTCGTGGGCGGCCTCGTGATGCTCGTCTCTTTCTATGGAAAATCGGACAACGGCCGAGGGTCGCAGCGGCCCATTGCCCGGTTTCTGTGTAAGGATACCTCATTCCTGCTCGTCAGTTACCTCACGTACGTGCGAGACATGGAGGTCGTTGCATCGAAGGCCTTGTACGGGGAGGACGAGATGTGCTTGTATAATCACATATTGGCCATGAAGGAGGGATGCGAAATGAAGAGTCGGGACCTATCGGAGGGTATCTCGGAGATGTTCCTCAAACACCTCAAGGTCCCGCGCACCTTGAGCGATTGGAGGCACATGGCCATCGCATGGATGGGCAGATATCTAAAGTACACCGATGCTTCGAAGCTGGCGCGCAATGGACCCTTGGATAGTCAGGCAGGGCACTCGCAGAGAGTTGCAAGCATGGTCTACGGTCGGTCCAATTTCGACCATCCAAGCATCGGACGCGACGAGTTCCAGCTGTTCCGACTAGTATCCGTCGAGTGGCACAAGCTCCTGGGGCTCCACACCGACGATCAGGACGGGTCGGTGGCCAACGAGTCCGGGTGGGAGCGACGGCCGACCCAGCACGATGACGTCGGCCGGGGCAGTGCGGGCCCGCATACATCCAATGTCCACCACCATCACCAACACCGTCACGAGGTCGTGGTAATCCATCCAATCGGGAATATCGGTACAGAGATCCCATCCATGGTTTGTACCAAGACCATGGTGCATGGCCTCTTTGCTCTGGGGCATGGAGGGTTCAAGAGCCCGCATCAGGCCAGCGCCATGCGCCAGACCCTGGCCCGTGAAGGAGACGTATTGGCTGTCCTACCCACCGGCGGAGGGAAGACTCTCCTCTTCCTCCTACCCGCTCTCCTCGAGAGGGGCCGTCTCACCACGGTTGTTATATGACCCTTTGTCGCACTCAGGGAGGACATGCTGCGTCGCCTGGAGGCCAACGGCGTGTCGGTGGAGGTGTACCAGCCCAACCTCGCTCCTCCCACGAGCGGAGTCGACATTCTATTGGTCTCTGTGGAACACTGTGTGGCCGAACCTCTCCAGCGCCATATCGGATATCTGAACGAAGGAGGCCGATTGGCAAGGATCGTCGTCGATGAATGCCACGTGGGGATTACGTCGAGTCCCTGGAGATCGGCCGCCGCCAACTTGGCGTTCGTCCGAAAAGTGCGTACTCCACTGGTCCTGCTGTCGGCGACGGTACCCCCCAGCGTGGAAGGTCGTCTCACGGAGTTCTTCAACTCCCATCCTTCCATCGTTCGAAGTCAAACGAGTCGGTCAAACATAGCCTATGAGGTGAGGAAGGTTGACTGCACCTTGAATGAGGCCCTGATCAGGGTTCTGCTGGAAAGGGGGAGCGTTCCAAAGTCCATCGTCTTTCTCAGGGGGAGGGACCAGACCGGGGCCCTAGTGGCAATCCTACTTTCTCTAGGCATCGCCGCTGTCAACTACCATGGACATATGGATGCACCGTCCAGGAATTCGGCGCAGAAGTCGTGGATGACCGGAGCTGCAACGGTCATCGTGGCCACAGGGGCCTTCGGAACGGGAATAGATCTAGACGCCGTGCGCCTCGTTGTTCACGTGGACGAGCCGTATTCAACGATCGACCTGGCACAGGAGAGCGGCCGGGGTGGCCGGGACGGATCGCCCACCAGGCATATCATCCTCCTGCGAGGCACATGGCAACCTCGAGAAGACACCTTCGCCGAACTCAAGGAATTCACGAGGGGGTCGAGATGTAGGCGCTCCGTGCTCCAAGAATACGTCGACGGTTCCGAGATGGATTGTTTTTCCTGCAGCTCGGCTCTATGCGACGTGTGTCGGGGGTTGGCCAACCACGCCCGGTGTCTGGCATCCAGCGGTGCCATGGGATTGGGTGCTTCGAGGGCCCGCGCGATCCCGGACGACGTTGACGTGCTCGCTGGGGTGGACGGAGGCGCGTCGGCCATGCCCAACGGTACGCCTTCGAAACGGATCTGCGTGGCAGGTGCCCTGACCTCTAGGTCGGCAGATGGAGCAAGGGACGGTCATGCAAGCCAGAGGATGGCTCTGCTGGGGTTCTCTCGGTACCTGGAGAGTGTGAGAGGCAAGTGCATCGTCTGTGCTGTCAGCGAAGGACACCAGTGTGGCCACGAAGGGTCACAGTGTCCACGTATCGGCCCCCATTGTTACAGGTGCTTGGCACCGGAACATGGATTCGCCGACTGCACGAATCGATCACTGTGGAGGAACGGCCAGTGCTTCGGTTGCGGACTGCCCAAGGCACTCGGAGAACAAATTGTCCACCCCGAGAAGTTCGGGATGCAGTGTGGGTCCATGGGCTACGACAAGGTCGCGCCGGCCTGTTGGTTCTTTCGGAGGAATCCACACCGGTTCAGGGGTGCGTTGGAAGGGTGTGCGTGCCCCCCCGGCGTGGATGATCGCCAATTTGTAGAGTGGTTGGCCGGCACGTGCCTGGGCTACGTATCGAATGCCATTCACTTGGTCGTCTGCCATGTGAATACCGTGACATGATCGTGTGGAGGGTGCCGGGCCCATCCAATCGTCGTTGCAAGATGACCGGGCTGCTACGCCCCGCACCATGGATAGCATCCTGTTGCGTCGGATATCTCGATCCCCTCCGTGCAAGGGGCACCCATGTGACAGGTCGACCGGTCCATTGGGCTCAGAGCGGAGGGTCCTCTCATGGCCAATGGTCCTCCCATCAGGGGCTCCTAGTTTTTCTCGTGCTGCTTCCTGTCATTGAAATTTCTAGTCCATCTCCATGGCCATCCTCCGACTTGCAATCTTCAACCCATTCCTTCGATCGTTTAGAATCCGGGGTGCAACGGTTTGGGGAAGGGTTGCTTGTCAATTGGGGTGTGCAATTTATCCACTCACCGGGCTTGTGAGGGGTTTAGGGCGGAATATATCCCATCCCGGACCATGACCTTTTGACGATCTCGGACGCGATAGATTCCAGGATGCATGTCGGCGATCTCCGACCCCCGAGCACACCCGTGGAATAGGTTTCCCCCCGACCAGCGGGCCAAGTCGCCCCCCCTATGGATCGGGGCGCATACTGTTCGAAATCTCCCAACTGCACACTCGTTGGATTGGGACGATTCGCGATCCCATTTGCCATCACACGTCCACGTTGCGTAGTTTCGGTATCCCTGGAGGTTGGAACCATTCGTGGAAATTAGAGGTCGACGTGTAGGCAAGCGCCCCAAGCTATGACTAGCCCCGGGTCCACGGTTTGCGAAACGGAGCCCGTGCCAACTTCGCGAATACCACCGCCCAGACATCTCAGTGCTCCTCCAATATCGTATCGTAGGTGTATATTGCATGGAGATCCACTGCACGCAACGGCGATGGTTTCATGTACAAGTGTTCGGAACTTACATCCTTGACGAACCGGTGATTCGTGATCATAGGCGCGAGAAGCCATCGTCGATTACAGGAATTTTCAAGATATAAGGGAGATTTTGTCTCGGTTGCCCGTGCATGCCGTTGTCAGGGGGCTCTGAAGTGTCCTATGGATCGTGGATGGCCTATTAAAACTGGTAATTGTGGAGGATACCGGGACGGGCGGGGTTAAGGAATCAAAGTGGCATCGTCTCGGCCAGTGACCCGTGGTAATATCTCGATCCATGCACATCACGGCGCGACCTCGGGCTCACGGTTTCATCCACCTTCCAGATGGGGGTGTTGCCTTAACACTCTGGGGTCAAGCAAGGCCTAGGGGAGTCGGTTTTGCACTCGCAGTGATAGGGTCCATCCTCGTGGGGTTAATTGCCCACCGCCATTGCAAGGTTGTCCGCCTATCGAGGTCTCGGAGGGGCTTCCCCATATGATGGCGGGAGTGTACTATGCCCCCGCCAACATCCAAGCAACCTCGAATGTATTCCTCCAGCGCCCTCCTCTTGGTCTTATCCTCGTGCCATGTCCCACGGAGTTATGCCTCGTTGCACATCCACCTCCGAGTGCTCTACTCCATGCAACATGTCCCAGGGTCACGGAGAATATCGATGCCTCCATTGCATCTCCAAATGGTTTGCATGAACCCACCGCCATCGATCGGGTGAGTGACCGGCCGCTCCAACTTTGAATGCTTCGCTCCTATGACAAATCGTGTCGATGCTTGGAAGTGTGGCAGGAGTCCGATCGCATTCGTCGTTGGTCACACCGGATTGGCATGGCACGGCGCAGCGCACGTGAATGTCTGGTCCGTGGATCGCCACTGTGAAGATCCCTGCATGCCCGAGACCTCGGTCGAGGCAATCTCCAGGGGGGGCTCTTGCTTGCGGCAAGGTGATTGCAAGTCGTATGATGCATCGTTGCAATGCTATAGCTGTCGTCAGGATGATGTACTTTCCGGACGTCATTGAGTGTGAAATAATCGTTTTTTTCACCGTCGAATCGTCGAGCCGTTGCAGATTTGGGACTTCCCAGGGCATTGTGCACAAGCGGGGGAGTATCGGATCCGAGGCGAATATCGAGGATGTGCCCATGGTGATCCAGATTTCCCCTCATCAACGTTGAGCTTCCTCGCGGCGTGGAAGCGGTGGCTGGGCGATCTGTTTGGGGACCATCCATCTCGGAGGACCGCAGGAGAGGCCTCTGACCAGCCGAGTTGCACCAGGTACACCCACTGATCGGAGGATCTTCCTTTGATCGACGACCAATATCAACCCGAGTGGGTGCCGGTCGTCCAGCGTGGCAATCACCTCCGCGTGCTCGAGGCGATCGCGCAAACGACCCCGCTAAACCGCCGGCATGGCCGAGGCCCGAGATGGTACAGCCGAGCTCGCTCCAGCCACGGAGGCGTTTGTCAACCCCCTCCATCCCGAGCCGTTCGCCGATGGCGAGACGGTGGGAAGATGGGGGGACCTCTCACAGTTCAAGGGGTGCGTGGAAGAATGGAGCTTCGGGATTCCGGGGTCTGGAAAATACGTGTACCTGTCGTGTCGCGGGGCGGACGACGGTGGCTTCCTTCCACTGAACGGGTACGAGAAGGTCGCAGCGCTCGAGCTCCTCCACGGGGAGCACATCGTCATCACCCTTCGCGCCGTGGATTCCGAGGGACGTGAGATGCACTTCGTCCACTCCGTCGTCGTAGGGATGGGCAGTGGCGGGGTGCGGTTCAACGTGCCCAGCCTCCTCAACTCTCTCCACGGGACCCTGATGGAGTGCCTCTTGCCCACGCTCGAGCCAGCGTGCATGCCTCGGAGCGATACAGATCTGGGGGATGTCTATATGAGGGTCAGCCAAGTCTTCCGGGCGCTGGATGGATGTGCGACGCATAATGCGCTCACCCTGTCCAGCCCCGACGGTGGGGCTCCGGCCTCGGTACGCTGCAACGTCGTGGATGCACCCCTCCCAGGTACCGGGGCAGGTGCGGTGGATGTGGATGGCGACCCGCCCAGTGGAGCGAGCCCGTGGCCCCAGATGCGTGCCGGGATATCGTCTCTGGGTGCGAGGCCCCATAGGAAACGGAAATCCATTGGGACGGCCACGGAGAGTTCGGGGTCCGAGCCGACGCATGGCCGTGGATCGAAGGGGAGGGTGGTTGCGCGTCACCTGGGATTCCATGGGGACCCCGAGGTGTCCAGGGGACCCGAGGGGGATTGTCTTCTCCCCTCCAAGAGGACCTCCGGCGTTGACAACTTCGCCGGGTGCACGATCGCCAAGGAGGGGTACTTGGTCCGCAAGCCCGAAGACAACATCGTGGAGGGCGCCGTGGCCAAGTTGCTCCAGATGGGGGACATCGATCGGCGACAGAGGGTGTGTTCGACCCCCGTGGATTCCATGGGGGAGTTGCTCAGAGGGATGCCGACGTCCCGGGACGAAATCAAGGACAATGAGTCCATGATCGTCTGCGGCCAGCACAGTATCGCGGCACCGGAGAACCTCCAGCTGGCACAAGGTCGTGGGAGACAACGCCGCAAGGAGCTCACTGGGCGGGATGCTTGCACAGTGTGGTCACCGGATCCCTCACGACTCAACGACGTCTCGAAGTTCATCAACTCCACCAACCATCCAAACCACGCCCGGCCCATGTGGGCAACCCAACTCATAAGTGCAAGAAATGTCTGGGTTGCCAATGGATGTCCGACCAACAAGGCACCGGGCTCGCAGAGCCGGCGAAACGAGGCGATCTACGACCCTGAGAAGTACAGCGTAAGGTTCCGAACCCCGAAAATTGTATGGTCCGGAGGCGTAGTTGTTTTCGAGGGTCCAATGGTCGTAGGGGTCAGAGGTTTCGAAATTCTACAGCCCCCGGTCTGGGGTCACCCATCCACCACCCGGGGACACCGGCTCGTATACGTCGGAGTCGAACCCCGTCGTGTGGACGATCCTCCCCGTAGACGTCACAGGCAAAACTTCACATGGGATCCTCATTTGCATGTGCCATGTTCATCGCAGGTTTTTTTGGAAGTCGTGGTGGGCCGTTTCCAGGACATCGGCCCCGGGGAGGGTGGCGCCAAGGTGAAGTGCGCCTCCGACCTGAATGGCGAGGTACGAGTCATCACTCTTGCCGACGAGCACTTCGGTCTCTGGAGGGAGTTCTTGGACAGGCACCACGAGGGCTCCCTGATCAACCCCGACACCCTAGAACCATACAACAAGGCAAGGAATTTCAGGCCCGGCCACCAATCCCGGCTAAGCAGGGAGTTCTTCAGGGGATTCGGCCGTCTGAACGACAACGATCTCAAGGTCTATGCCCAGCACCTCCTGGGCACCACCCCGGGCCGTGGCCTGCCTTATCCAAAATGCACCGTGCGTAGGGCGGGCCGAGTTCGGGCCTTTGCAATGGGGGGGCAAGATTGGGTCGAGCGGAGAAAACGGAAGTACGTCGTATTAGAAGAATTCGTGGACATCGACCCCGGCCTGGGGTTCGTTCGGGGCGACGGTTCCATCGACGAAGGAGCCTGGAGAGGGTGGAAACGTGGGCACACGTTCTCGGCCGCATCTTGGAACATGCTACTCAATCGTCCCTCGAATGGTTATTACAGCAGGCGCCTGACCAACGAGTGGAAGCTGAAGAGGGCTGCGGGGCTACAGGACAAAGCCCCCGAAGCGCTGCCGTTCTTCTCCAAGTTCCTATCCTGGAAGAGCAACCCCACATACCAAGACCCGGGTCATATCGAGATATGTGGGCAAGATACATCGTCCCTCGGATTCACATGTGATTGGGATCACGGCGGAGGCAGCAAGCGCTGGCTTGGTTTGTTCGACCTCAGGGAGGTACCCGGTCATAACGAGACGGACGACGGGGCGACGATGGATTCGCATTTTTGCACTTACCTAGAGGCCCTCCTCAAACTGGATGGTCCATCCATGGCATCTCCCACGGTGTGGATTTGGATAGCCGGCATGGGCCGACAAGCCAATGTGGCCCGTGCCTTCGCCAAAGAGCACCTGTCCCAGTACGCATGCCTGGACTCTTACTACTACCCCTCGACGCAAGAGAGGATATGCGACGTCCGTCCGTCCTCGAGCCCCCCTGCAGTCCCACTCATCTTCCTGATCAGAAACGATGACCCCGGCTTCGTCGTGCTCAGATCACGGGTCAGCGCCGAGTACAGGGTTCCCAGCACTCTGCCGTACTACCAGGAAGCTGGGAGATTCTTGGAAGCGCGATATCGAATGTACAGTTCGGAGCTGAGGATGGAATTCTACTTGGAGATGCTAAGGCAGTTCTGCAACAGCGGGGAAGGACTCTTCGGCGTGCACACCGGCTTGAAGTGCATCCTGGCTGCAAAGGTGAGATCCGAGCACCGCGACCTCGATGATTAGCACGGGTCCATGGGATGTGCACCGCCATGCGCACCAGTGCCCAGTCCATCCTCGCCGGAGGGACGTTGGCACCATCGCCCACCCCCACATGGGGTCGCACAAGCGTCCCGCTCCGTGCCACCACGCCGTTCCCATCCAGAAGACAGCACTTGTATCTAATGCCGTGATAATTTATCCACCATGGTATTCGCGATCACGTTCGTGGGTTTAGGAACCCACCCCTCCACGTGGATTGGAATCGAGCATTGTATGATCTAGGTTGTGGATTTCGGTCAATGGACTTCCCAACAATATTTATCGTCCCGTTTCCTTGGATGCAGATGTGCGGGATGTCCAACCGTGGCATCGTTGACGAGCGGCTGCGCGAGTCCCCCCAAGGCCGCCTCGACCAGTGTGGGGCATTGGACATGTACAACTTCTTACAGGTGCATTGTCCATATCAGATGGACCAGCTTCCGAGGGAGGGGGGCCCCTCGGGCGTCCCGTGTAGCGCCGTGCACGCCAATCCCCTTCGGCCGACGGGCGTGGAGGCGGACGAGGGCTCGGGGACATCCAACCCGTCCGAAAATCCGTGCCGCGACCCCGTGGGTGCCATCGAGGGTTTCAATCAACACGAGTCTGCCCTCGACGCTGTAGCCCGTCCAACCAGTCGCCACTACGGCGAGGACCTCCCCACGGGCGATGCGGCAAGGGATCCAGGAGAGGTGGCCCCGCTGGTGGGTGTAGCGATGGTTTTCACCACTCTAAGAAAACACCCAAGTGTACCCACACCTCATAGGATTCGTTACGGGGATGATCATACGCCTAGTTTTAAGTAATTGGAGATTAATTGTGTCGTTAAAGCTATCTTTTTGGTTAATTCTTAAGGTTATCTATCTATTTTTAGGGAATTAGGGCGGTTAGCATCACTCTTAAGGGATCCACCCACAAAGTCTAATCCCAAAGGATCTCTCGTGCCTTAAGACGGAACATTAGTCCTTCTAAGATTGTGCTTATGCCACTAATCCTTAAACACTTGCCACACTGGGCTAATGGAAGTTTCCATTAAGTCTCATTGCATTGGTTCTTTTAATTACAATCTTTAAGAATTCAAATTCTTACCTCATGCAAAATTGCTCCACTTTTCACGTCCGTCCACTAAATCCACGTAATCACGTTCTTAAGACAAGGATTAGTCTCAAAAATCACATACACAAGTTAACTTAAGTCTTAAGGAATTTCAGCTCTTAAGTCTCCACTTAAGTTCACCTTTCCACAATTATCCCTTAAAGACCACGGTGTTCCACACTTACTCGTACCACTTAGTCTTTAAGATGTCTGAATTTTACTTAAGACTTCGCTCTTAGTTGACTCCATGTTCTTAAGAACACAGTTTCTGTCCTTGAGTTCTTAAGCACTCACTTACTCAATCGGGACTGATTCTTAAGAACCTGTACTGTCTAGACCAATTCAGCCCTACAGTGTTCTTAAGTTTCTGTCTTAAGACTTCCAGAATCGGGAATGCATCTCACTGAATGCAAATGATGTCCCATATTCTCACTCATACGGATCTTAAGTCCCAGCCCTTAAACTTAAGGGTCTACTGGTACTTAAGATCTCAATCTTCATAAGCTTATGTATCCAAACTTGGACTTAAGATTCTTAAGTTTCTATGTTCTGTTCTTAAGTCTTTCTTTGGGATTTATTCCTTATTTTCTCTCTTATGCTAGATTCTTTTAAATACTCACAACTTAGCCTACCTTAGAGAATCCATTCTATTAAGGTTAGACTTAATGCCAATTTTTTGTATGCATAATATGACACTCTTGCCATGCATCAAGGTATGCCACTCTTGATGTTTATTGCATCAAATTGCATTAACATGAATAAGAACTCCATTCTTATTCTTATGATACTCAAGTTATGCTCACTCACACTCGAGATCTTATTAAGTACTTATGCATCACACATCTCATGTACTAAGTCACTTAATTTCACATTATCTCCATTAATCTTCACACTCATGATTAATGCTCCAACACACACACAGGGTCACACACACGACCTTAGTAGTTAGGGTATTTCCCTAACTTATTTCATGAAGAATAAATATACCATGCATTCATGCATAGGAATTTTATCCACAATTAATACCTAATGCATGCACTTGTATTTACAACACACAATGTCAAATTTATGCAATGAAGTTCACATAATATTGCAATTATACATATAACTCAAGTCACAAGACTCTACATATGCAAATTCAATAACAATTATATATTCATATATAAAATTAAATACTCTTACAACATTAAGAGTCATCAACTAGCTCTTTCACCTAAAGCTAGGGCTCACTCCAACCTTCCTTCAAGGAATTTCTATGGTAATGGCCAAGAATGCTAAATTCAAGCTAGTCATTCTACTCAACATCCAAGAGGCACACCTCTTGGCAAGAGGTTTTCCCTAGTATTAACCATTAAGATTAATTCCACTAAATCTTCACATCTCTTTATATCTATTCATGAAAAGGTACAACCTATCCAAAGGGTGCGAGTCCAACCCTTTTCCCATTATTTCCTTATTCTTGGATATGAATAGGTACTTTCCACCTAATTATCTACTTAGTGTAAACTTAATCATTAATTTTTTAATTCTCCATATATCTACAACCCTTTTTACACTTAATTTTCGGAAAAAAGCTAATTTTGTCATTTTGGCTCTACATAGCCCTCCTCTTAACTTGGAGACGTCCTCGTCGACTTCAACGACCTTGGTCCTTGAACTTGATCTTTTGCACTCCATCTTCCTTTCTATCATTTTTCTCGTAGTCTCTTTATGCTCCATGTAGCATTTTTTCTTTCTTGTCTTTCTCCTTTAAGAATTGTTGATATTCTCCATTTGCTTTCCATTGTTCTCTTCTTTAATAAGTATGTCTTATACATACTTGGCTTCAAGTTTCTTCTTTTAACTTAACTCTTTTAGTTAAGTCTTCCACTTTTATACTTCCATAATTTTTTCATAATAATTTTTTTTTTTTTTTTTTTTTTTTTTTTAGCTTCGAATTTTCCATTCTCTTTTAAATCTTCATTTTTATTTTTTATTGCTTTTCAAATTTTCCTCTTCCAATTTAATTTTTTCTTCCATATCTTCCTCTATACTTCACTTACAATCATTTTTTATTTTATTTTATTTTATTTTATTATTATTATTATTTTCTTTTCTTTTTACTTCATTCACCATTTTTTCAAATTTAGAAAATTAGCACTCATTAGTCCTCACATCTCTTGATTAGCAAATTAATAGTGCATCTAATTACTAATTCTAGATTACTAATTTTCTTTTCACTCTTCTATTTCTATTTTTTCTAACTTGTGTGAGCTATCCTATCATACAATTTAAGTAGTGTGTTATTACTTCACTACTAATCGTGTTATCTACATCACTCACATTGTTTTACTTTCATAGCCTCTTTGCTTTATCTCTCAATATTATCATGTTCTTTCTTATTTTTCCCTTTCATGATTCTCTCTCATTAGAATTATCATGTTCTCTCGCTCTTATTTTTTCCTTTCATGATACTCTCTCATTAGAATTATCATGTTCTCTCCCTCTTATTTTTTCCTTTCAGCTATATGCCTTAAGTTTATTATATTATTTTATTATTTATTTTTTATTTTTACAAATTCAATTGAATTTGCTCTTTCCTTAAGACACTATCCCTCCACATATTCTTAAAACTCTCACTACATGTAAGTCTTAAGATTTTTGTTTTATCCAGAGTGTAACTGACTTTGGTTTTGTTCTTAAGAAAACTCACTCATTAGAGGTTTTTAAGAACTGACTTACTTAAGGAAAATAAGGATCTATCCTATTTGTTCTTTTTCCTTAAGGAACTAAATTTCTCTTGCTTGTCTGGTTCTTAAGGTTCTAGTCTGCTCAAGGTTGTAACTCAAACTCTCACTTTCCTTAAGGTCACAAGAAAAGATGATCTCACTCAAAACAGTGTTTTTAAGGGCTCTTACAATTTTGTACTTAAAGGGATCTTTTCTAAAATTTTGAACTTAAGGAGTTGGACTTTAAAGTATAAACTTACTACGTACTGGTTTTTTAATTAGGAAAATTATCTGTCCTTTCAGCTGGTTCGTTTCTTCCTGAACATGTTCTTACCCACGTATAGACAGAGCTCTGTCTGTATTGATAAGTTCTTTATAAGTCACAGACTCCGAAAATCAATCTTCTTTTTCCATTCTTTCCTAAGTTCTTTATAATTGTTCCTTCATTGTGATTCATCACGCTTCAGATTGTGAAAGTAGGTTGTGCATATGTCTCCAAATAATTGAAACAGTGAGAGAAGTTATTATTTTTCTGTATACTAGGTTCAGCATTTGTCCCGTATCGTTTGGTAAGGCTCCTGCGGCGCACGATATATAGGCTAACAGACCGGATACCTTCATCTAGCAGGCCTTGGTGGTCGGTTAACGTGTGCCGCGGGTACATACTGTCGTGGCAACCTCCGGGTGCTAGTGCCGGGTATGTATCATCACACGTGGCTTATCCCACCACGCTTGACTAGAGTGCTGACTTCTGTAGTTACAGGCAGTTCAACATGGTTTTTTTTTTTTCATAACTTACAGCTTAATATTTCCTTCTTTGTGTGTACACTCCCAAGTCACCGAACCTCCTTTCAGCTGACTTCCACTTGTATATATATATTTTATTTTTAATTTTCGTAGAACATTCCTAGAATTCCCAGACAGTTTCTCCTCTTTATTAGTTGTTGATCCCATTTCTTCGTGTTCATAATCTTATGACATCGTAACATGCAGCTAATGTCATTCATATTTCCAGAAGATTGCAACTTTACAAATTTTTGTTCAGTCTTTCAACATCAGCTATCAGCTCATTATCATGGCTTCCATAACAAGCCATATTCTGAGTCTTGAAGCTACAAACGCCTAAGCTTTAATTGCCACCTCAAAATCACAAAATTCCATCTTAGTCCTTACATTGTCTGCACATAGCTCCTCCTAAAAACCTTATGTCTACTTAAGATCTTGGTCTGGCTTCAAGTCGAGGGCGCTTGTGCTTGTATGCATCCTTGAACTCACACTCCTGGAGAATCAGCTGTAGCTCAGCCATCTCCACATTACGACGAACATCTTCGTCATGCTTAAAAAGATACGTCTCGTGCGCCTTCTGATAACTCAGCCATGCAACTAGCTGCTCTTGACGCTTGCTTGAATTCTCCAAAGCAAACACCGAGCTCGCACCATGGAGGAAGTTGGTGATTACCATACACTCCAAAGCTCTCATATGGCGACTTGGCATCTGCTGCATCTTCGTCCATAAGTGAAATTCAGGCTTGGTCTCATCAAACCTGTTGACGTTCACCACACACTTGTATCGTATACACATGTGAGATAGGATGTTGCAAAATACTGCAGCTCGAAAACTCACAGGGTCCGTGTGTCTTCGGTGAATCTCAAAAAAGGCTCGATAGGAATCACTGCATTCCTGGGGAGAAGAAAAACTCCCTGGAATCTGTGGCCAGTTGTAAGGCACTGTGTCGAGCTTACTCCAGGGCGCCCACTTGTAACGCCGATATCCCTTCAAGGGACACTGGTGGTAGCTCATCGTGATCGCTGCTGGTGGCACCGTTGACCAAGTCTGGGATACCTTGGGATATAGTTGATCCCACTGTCTCCAGACCTGCGGTGACAAGCCAAAGTCCTCCAACAGCCAATCTATGGCTTGCCATGAGGGAAATGGCTCCTCCTCCTCGCTGTTAAACAGATTCTCGTACTCTCCGAGAAATCGTTGCTTGTTCAACGATCCGGTCACTGGTAGTGGCAAGCCTCCCCAGATCGTGTGTCTATAATTTGGAGGGGGTGACATGAAAGTGGCCATCTGAACCGCATCTGCCACATCCACCGTTTTCTTCTTTGCTCCCTCGATCGCACGCTTAAGTCGGTGGTGAGCTCGGACCTTGGCGTAGAGATACTGCCCCATGGTGATCTCACCTCGCTGAGCCAAGTCCTCGCGCTCCTGGACTTGAGTCATGCATCCCACAAAGCTCTGCTCATTTTGTAATAGCTTCGTCAGCTTCTCCATCTGGTTCTTCCATTCTCCCAGGTAGTCCGAGGAGAGGGGAATGGTCTTAAGATCAACCTCAGGAATGACTACCATTCGTTGAGCTACATCTGGTTGATCATACTGCCTCCGCATCTGCAGCTGCCCCTCCAAGTGCCAGTAATATAGTAGCACTCTGGCTCCAATATCACCGATCGGCACCAGCAGCTGTCTCGAGTCCTCCAGCTGAAGGTCTTGTCTCACGATCATTTCGCAGATTAGATTCTGCATATTGGCGAAATTCGCCGCTACGGTCCACAGGTTCTGAAATTCTCCTCGGCTCAGCTTGTCTCCATGATTCAAACACATCATGGTTAAACAAGCGGTCCTTTGCAACTCATAGGCTCGGAAGAGTGCAAAGGTTGGCGGACTGTGTAAGTCCTGGCGCCAAATGGCCTCTTGGAGTTTGCCCTTCACTCCTCTATCTACTGTTGTCTGTGAAGTCAACCGGGCATTAGCCTCGGTGACCTCCCGTACCTTCTCTTCCAATTCTGCTACTTGCGAAGAATCGGGCGTAGCTACGGTCGACGTTTCCCTGCTTGCCTGCACCTCCCTCTTCTGTTGTGCTAGGGACGTCGCCAACTCCTTCGCCAGATTCTTCTCAACCTGACACTGTTCCTGCACCTGCTGATATTGAGTCTTCAGATTCTCAATCTCGAGCAAGTATTCTTCAACTTGTCGCTCCTTCGCAGTGTGGAGATCCTTCCAGTGGGTAGCGCTCCCGGAAGCTTGCCGGAGCTCTTCTTGCAACGTGTGCCAATCTCGCACCTGTGCTTCCTTGTCTCCAGCTAGAGCCGAATTCTCCTTCTCCGACTCCGCCTTGAGGCGATGGTACTCCTGCTCCATGTGGCTCAGCTTCTTCTGCAACTCCTCGCATTGCTGTGCCTTCGTCGTCTGATCGTTGCACAAGGTCTCCCAGCGCTGAACTTCTTCAGTTGTTTGGGCTAACTTCCCTCGCAGTTCACCTCGCTCTCGGTCCAGTAGCTCTCTAGCCCGCTCAGCTTCCAACAGCGACTTCTCCAGCCGGAGCTTCTCGCATTGGAAGTCCTTCTGCATTTGATCCTTGGCCAACAAGACATCCTTGTTGGTGGCTTGATATTGAGCTACGAGATCATCCTTTTGGATCACCATCAGCTCGAGTTTCTCCTTACTCAGCTCACAAACCTCACTCCGTTTGGTGCCATCGGCTTCCTGCGATTTCTTCTCTGTTCGCTTGATAGGCACTTCATCCTCAGGGTCCTCTACGTCGATGACGTTAGGAGCAGCGTACGGGACAATCTGCTTGGATGGTGTCTTGGGCGGCTTCGCTGTTCCTGGTGTACGCGGTTCCTGCCCTGAGGTGATCCTTAAAACACCTCCAGTGCCGATCGGGTGCTTCACCTTTTTCTTCTGCACCTCCACCAACGGTGTCTTCCCCTTGTCTTTCGCTCGTACAGGGGCTTGAGGTGACCCTGGTGTCTCCTCTTCCTCGTCCTCCCTCGCAGGACTTGGCACGTCGTTATCTCCCACGTCCTCTTCTTCTTCAGAAGCTTCTTCCGGTTCGTCCTCTTCCTCTTCCGGTTCTTCGACCATCTTGCCCAATCTCTTCTTCCTGGGACTCCTCCCTGATTCTTCTTCCACCTGTTGCGCTCCTCCAGTCAAGCTCTTCCTCAATGGGGGACAGATTGCTGAGAAGTATGTGGTTCCATGGAAGAAGATGTTATGGCGGGTATTCTTCCCTGCCAGCTCCAATCGGAGATGCGCGTACATGATCTTGGACCAGTTGAGTCGCTCTCCATTCCAGCTCTTGTAAGCTGCGGCCAACGCGCTGGGCGATAATACCTCCGTTCCATCAAAAGCCATCAAAAGTCGAAGGTTGATAAATTTCAACCACTCCTTCCACGAAGCCTTGGCCTTCCTGATTGAATATCCCCGTCCTACCTTGGCGTCGTCTGGCCTCTCGAATACCCGACTGAGCTCAGTCTTGGTTAGCAAAGGCAATCCCACCAGCGTAGGTCCTGTCTTCGGCAAGCTTGGACAATGCTGCTGGACGATCTCCACGTCGAAGCGAACCACTTCACCGTTGATTAAAAATTCGTCTTGCGCGCCTCGCTTGGAGCCCAGCATGAAGGCCAGCATGAAGGCCAGCACTCGCGGTAGATCCGCCTCCGGCCATTGTTGCTCGATGAATTGCAGGAGACCTGCCTTTTCCAAGTTCTTGCGGTTGCCCTCATACACCTTCTTTGGCAACTCCCTGAGCGGTGAAGGATCAATCTCAAAATCCTTCTTCGGCTTCCGTTTCTGGCTCATCTTGATCTCTGAGTCAACTGTTCTCTTACAACCAACGCCACTCTGTGAATTTGGATTCACCATCTTGCACCTGTCTTTAACAACAAAGCAAAGCTCTTTTTCCTACAATGTCTACTTCGTTTTTGCAATCTTCTTTACGCTACGAACACTCTTAAGACATGCACCTACACTCATAGAATTCCCTATCATCTGTGCAGACTTATGTCTTAAGATTACATGCAAGGTGGTTACAACGGTTATTCCGTTTCTTGATTTTCTTTAACAAACTCTTTGATTTTACTCTCGTAGATAGTTATCTACTCTCAGTAAATTTTATTTCGTTAATCTCATACCTTAGCAAGGAAGATCAGTTGAATTCTGTTGTCTTAAGCAACCTTATTCACAACGACATGGCATAATCCAACAATTCTGTGAACTCACATTCAGCATGACTTAAACGACGAACTTACCACCAGAACGTGTGACGACCTCTGCCTTCGCTCTTGGTGACACCTCGCTTCCCCGACGCAGAGTCTCACAAAACTCACAGCTTTGCAACAATTCTTCACGATACACTCTGACTCTCAATAATGCAAACTAACCTCTCGACTCTGCTTCAGCGACTGAACAATGCACTTGTGAATTCTCTCTGATGAGCCATAGCCAAGTTTGGCAGCTCGTTTTCTTAACGGCTCATCAAGTTTGCCACTTGGTTTTAAGTCTTGCCCCCACTCGTCCTTATCATCACGTTATTCAAGTCATTGCAATGATCTTTTTGACGTGATTGATTGTTGTTTCCCTCGGGTGAAGTGCCCACTTTTGTCCCTTCCATGTCACTTTAGTTGATCTTTCGTCATGATGAGATTTCTCCATTTTATGACAAGGTCGCTTCTCACAGATTTCCTACCAACTTAATCATCATTTTTATTTTCTTAACTATTTCCATTTTTCATAATTTGCATCGTCTTACTTCTGTTTTAAGGCATCTCCTTATTTAAGTTTATTGTTGTCTCACAATTTTACTTTTTAAGATGAACTCCAGGGACAACCCCAGACTTACTGTCTTAAGGTGTCTACTCAAGTTCTTAAGACAACTGTAGATCTGACGTCTCTTGAGTGCTTGAAGACAGCTTAAGTTCTTTAAGACAACTGTGCCTTTAAGAGCACTTAAGTTCTTAAGACAACTGACATGACATCACACTTATGATCTTACTTCTGTGACTTAACTTGAGATGATTTCTTAAGTACTGTTCCTTTATGCAAAAATGATTTAGCTTTTAAGATTTTTGATTTTTTCAATAATACCTTATGACAAGGTTTCTCTCAAGAAAGTTTTTTGTGCATGTTTTTGTGAATGTTCACAAATTAACTATGACTTAAAACACAATATTTTTAACTTTCCCTTTGGTAGTTTAGGGTCGTTCCGGACCACTCAAAAACTTTTTCTTAAGATTACCCTTAAGTAGGGGTGTAGCCCCGCTCTTTTAAAAGGTAACTTGCCCTCAAGTTACATACTTTTTGAGCCTGTATCCATTATAGCGTGTTGCATGTACATTACCTGCAAAATCTTGTAATTCGACGGAGCCATTAGGATAAGATTTAAGTATTTTATATGGTCCAAACCATCTCATTTTAAATTTCCCTGGAAATTTCTGGAATCTACTATCATAGAGTAGGACTAAATCATTTTCTTTTAGAGTTTTTGGTTGTAATTTACTATCATAATAAGTTTTCCTTTGTTTTTGTATAGCTTCCATATTCATGTAGGCTTGACCTCTAATTTCATCTAGACGTTCCAGATTATCTAATCTTTCTCTTAAAGATTGTTCATCATCTAATCTTTCAGAAATTGCCACACGTAAGGAAGGTAATGCCACTTCTATTGGGAGCATAGCTTCCAATCCATACACTAATTGAAAAGGGGTTGCTTTAGTTGTAGTTTTTATTGTACATCTATATGCCCATAATGCATTATTCAACTCATAATCCCAATTAGATGCATTGCCTTGTAATGTCTTAGTGATGATCTTGCAAAGAATACCATTAGACTTCTCAGTTTGTCCATTAGCTCTAGGGTGATAGGGTGATAGGGTGACGACTTACGGTGCTTAATAAAATACTTTTGCAACATTTTCTCAATAGTGTCATTGATGAAATGAGTCCCTCTATCACTTACAATTTCTTTTGGACACCCAAACCTAGTGATAATATGTTCATAAATGAATTTTGCAACAGTGTCTGCATCATCATTTTTAGTGGCAAGGGCCTCTACCCACTTAGTCACATATTCTGTTGCAACCAAGATATAGCGTTTTTGACCCTCACGACTAGGTGGTTTAATGGGGCCTACAAAGTCAATTCCCCATTTCTCAAAAGGAATTTGTGCTAAAATTGGTGTTAATGGCATAGCCTTAGTAGCTGTCGGTTTACCGACTCGCTGACAAGGATCACATTTTTTAACATAATTAGTGGCGTCGGCAAAAAGTGTGGGCCACCAATAGCCTGCTCGTAATGCTTTTTGAGCGGTAGCCCAACCCGCAAAATGCCCTCCACAGACATCATCATGACATCCTACTAAAATCATTGACACTTCACTAGGATTTACACATCGTCGAAGTACATCATCTTTACCTCGCTTATAGAGAACACCACTAATCATAGTGTATGGTAACGATTGATGCACTAGTTTAATTTTATCTTTGCTAGTGTATTCAATAGGAAAAGTAGCTTTAGTTAAATAGTAGATGATGTCGGCATATTCTTTTGGAATTACATCAAGTACCTCCACACCCTCCTTAACAGAAAAGATGTGTGCATCTGGAAAGTTATCATCTATGGACTGTGGATTTATGGTCTCACTAAGTCTTGATAAAAAATCTGCATTTTGATGTATTTTCCCCGGTCTGACATTTATGGTAAAATTAAACTCTTGTAATAACAAAACCCACCTCGCAATTCGTCCACTTAATTGAGGCTTATTGATCATATACTTCAAAGCATCATGATCAATATGGAAAGTAAATTTGTAACCCAATAAATAATGTCTATATTTTTGAACAGAGAAGATCATGCCAAGACCTTCTCTTTCAGTCACAGAATAATTTTTTTCTGGGGCACTCAACTGTCTACTTGCAAAGTAAATTGGTCTATCATGACCTTTAGAATCTTTTTGACTTAAGACACTTCCAATGGCCATATTAGAAGCATCAACATATACTTCAAAAGGTTTTGTCCAATCTGGGGGAATTAGGACAGGTGCTTTACTAAGACGACGTTTTAACTTGTTAAAAGCTTTGGTGCAATCATCTGTCCATACCCCAGGTAATAAAGTTTGTTTTGTTAAGACATTCAAAGGTGCTGCTATGAAAGCAAACCTATAAATAAATCTTCTATAATAACTTGTTGCACCTAGAAAGCCTTTTAGTCCTGTTAGATGTTTAGGTATTTCCATATTAAGAATAATGTCTACTGTGTCTGGGTCTACGGATATTCCCTCTTTTGAAACAACATGACCTAATAATTTACCACATACAGTGGCAAACTCAGACTTAGCAGCATTTATGGAGATGCCATATTCTTTACATTGATTAAAACATTTCTTTAGGTTTTGTGCATGATCTTTCTTAGAACCAAACACACAAAAATCATCTAAAAATATCTCCATAAATTTTCTAAGATATTTTGTAAAGGCTTGAGTCATAACTCTTTGGAATGTTGCCGGAGCATTGCACAATCCAAATGGCATGACATTATATGCAAAAGTCCCCCAGTCCGTAGTGAAAGTGGTCAATGGTTTATCTTCTGGGGCAATCTGCACTTGATTATAACCCGAGAATCCATCAAGGAAAGAATAACACTCATGACCGGCTACACCATCTAGGACTGCATCCGAAAATGGTAATGGAAAGAAATCTTTCTTAGTGGCTTTGTTCAACTGTTTGAAATCCTGACAAATACGGATCTTACCATTCTTTTTAGGTACTATGACAATAGGTGACACCCATTCGCTAAATGGCACGGGATAAATGAAATTACACTCCAGTAATTTATCAATTTCCTCTTTAACCATCAGAGAATACTTTGGGTTCATCCTATATTGCCTTTGCCTAACAGGTTTAGCATCCGCTTCTAGGATAATTCGATGTTGACAAACATCAGGAGGTATGCCTTTCAAGTCTTTATAAGTCCAAGCAAAGGCATCCTTTTCCTTCTTAAAGAATTCCAACCATTCTTTATATTCTTTAGAACTTAATTCATCATATATTTTAATAGGCTTAGGATCTTCCGTAGTGCCTAAATTTATTTCTATAGTATTTTTTACTAAAGGTCGAACATTAGGAATTTTTTTATCACCTAGTAATTGATCCGAGTCTGACACATAAGGAATTTCCTTATCTGACTTCCCCTCAATAGTAATATTAAAAATAGGAGCATTTTGCCATGCTTCAATAGCGGCATCCGAGTCATCAACTTGACTGGGAGGGACAAAATACTCTCCATGACCTAAGCCTTTAAACGTAGGCATGTCCTGGACAACATTAGTGTCTTCAGGCTCAGATTCTGAATTGGGATCAGTAGTCCAATCTGAAGCATCATCCTGGGTCTCACCATGATAGTTTGCAGGAAACATAGGGAGAATAATTTGACTTTTACCCTTCCCAATTGTTAAAGTTCCCTTACCCCAATCGTCCTTAGCTTTAGCCAATGACAACCAAGGCCTGCCAAGGAGTATAGGATATGTGGAAATGGACTCACTCACCTTAAAGACAATATAGTCAATTTTATAATCAATTCCACCAATTATTGTATTTAATTGTATCAATTTTCCCAAAGGTTTGACTCTACTTTGATCGGCCATTCTTAAAATAATGGGAGTAGGAACTAAGTTGGTTATACCCAACTCTTCCATAGTGTCAACATTCATAAGGTTGACACTACTCCCACTATCAATTTGGACTCCATCAATTAAAGTTCCATCTATAATTACATCGACTGTAGGTGCACCTGGATCTAGAGAGATATCATGAACGTTCACAATTTCGGGTTGAGATTTACTTGTTTCCTTATTTATTTTTTGTTTAGTTCCTTTAACATTGCCCTCCTCTTGTATTTTTGCTCTCTTTCTAATTAGAGAAGATGTTAATTCATTTTTACAATAAGGTGACAATGCAAGTAATTGTCTCAAAGAAATTTGAGGTTGTAATCTATCTAAATCTGTGAGAATATCATATGGATGCATACCCACTGTTAATCTCATAATTCTATTATGTTTTCTCTTTTTTAAAGACATAGATGATTCTTTCATTATCTTTTTTGAAGGCTTATAAAAAGTAGGTTGTTCCAATGGTTTCATGGAGGTACTTGTTTTTTCCACTTTTGGAATTATAGGTACAACTTTTTCTGGCAAAGTAGATGTTATAGGTACTTGAGTTGGATTTTCCCGAGAATCACTACTTGTCATCTCTATTATTTGTGGTGATGGTTTAAGAATTTCTGGTCTTTTTAGTATAGTTGGCATATCTCTAGCAAGCACAGGATTAAGTTTTACTTTGCTATAATCACTCTCTGAATTATTAATGGGTTCTTTTTCAAGGGCCTTCTTGGCTTGTGATCTAGTGATAAAGACATCTTGAGGTGTATCAATTGCCATATAATTAACATTTCTAGTATTAGAAGACTCTACTTCTTGAATTTGAACTTGTTTCCTAACATTAGGAAACTCAGTAATTATGGCTGTGCAAAAGGTAGAAACATGTCCTGTTTGGCCACATCTCCCACACAAGGGATTAAAACCAACTTGTTGACGTGCATTTGTGCATTCCCTAGAATAATGACCTGGCTCTCCACATCTATAACATATTACTTCTTTGTTTCTATCTTGGTTAGGTTCTCTCCAAACTTGATGTTGACTATAACCATTATTTCTTCTCGGATTGTTATTATTGTTTCCTGGTCTGGTGAAAGGTTGTTTGGATGTAATTCTATAAGGTTGTTTCTGGTTATTATTTTGAGAAGGTTGCTCTTGTACTAAGGCCTTAACTTCCTTGATATTTCTACAAGTAGTTATATCATGACCCTTTGCACCACAATAAGCACATTTAAGCTTAGGTGTTCCTCCTATAGGATATCTACACTCGGTGGCCAAGTGTCCATGTCCCTTACAATTACTACACCAAATATTAGTTCGTTGATTGGTAGCTTTAGGTCTTTTATTTTTTCCTTCATTAACTTGGACTGACAATTCCCTAAATTGTTTTTGTAAGGCTTGTAGCTCATTTTCCTCATGACTTGGAGGCATCAACGCAAGTTGTTGCTCTCGAGGATGAGGTGGTCCTTGTATGGTTAATTGGGGTTGACTAGATGTTGACCTAGGATAATAATCTCTTCCACTATTATCCATCCCATATTGAGTAGATACAGGTAAAAGATATGGATCCTGATATGGAATTCTTTTTGTTTGTAACAACATATTAGATCGCTGCATAGCAGCTTCCCAATTTCTAGCAGCTTCATATGCTGCATTTAAATTTGCCGGGTTGGAAAGTTTAACCTGGTATATACACATAGGATCTAATAAACCTCTGGTAAAGGTATTAGTGATCCATGCTTCTGGCATATTATGATCTCGCCATCTATTCAATAAGTTTCTAAGCCGAGTATAATATCCGGCTATAGTTTCTGTGGGATACATTTGAAAACTTTGTAACTGATCCTGCAAAGTATTATGATAAGACTGGGGTCTGAACCTGGTCAAAAATGCTTCTTTTAAAGCATCCCAGTTTATTGGTTGAGGATCTAATGCCGCATACCACCTCTGAGCTTCCCCTAGTAAATTACCAGGAAAACTAGTGATGTACTTATCAATTGCTAAATTATTAGCTATTGCTACTACTTGAAATCTTTCCAAGTAGGAATCTGGATCTTCTCCCAAGTCACCATAGAATATGGGAAATGGAGCTATATTAAGCATCCTATGATGCGCCATAGCAAGGGGATTAACAAAAGGGTCGTCTGGAGTAGGAGGGGTTGAAGGTGGTGAGGATAATGAGGACCTACTAGAGGTAGAACTAGCAGAAGAAGAGTCAAAAGGAGAAGTCCTCCCAGAAGTATGTGAGGGAAGTCCAGCTGGACTCTCTTCTCGCACTGGTGGTTCTGAGTGCTCTTCTTCTTTACTTTCACTATTAAATAAACTTTCACCTTCTTTAGGCTCACTTTGCTCACCTACATCTAACTTTTCCTCTTTAATAGGATTATACTTAAATTCCGCTCTTTCTACACTAATTTGGTCAATCTCTTCTTGTATGTCAAAGTTTAAAGTGGTAGGTCTAAGAATTTGACTAAAAGCTTCTAATAACTCCTTACGAAACTTATGCTTTTCTTCTTCATTTTCCAATGGTCTATCATTCAGAAAATGGTCAATAGATTCTTTTGCTTCACCATGAATAAATATTGGTATTGACTCAAATTCTTGGGCAAAAAGACTTGGATAAGGAGTTTCAAAGTTTGTTTGGTCTGAGGAGTTACCTACTTCATATGTACGATTTATTAAAGATTGGGGTATGGGGGTTCTAAACAATCGCTCTAACTCATCAAGTTGTTGATCATGAATGTTAGGTTTTTCATCCACTTCTTCCTCTTCTGAGGATCCTTCCTTTTCTAAGGATTTAGACCAAACCTTCTCACTTTGGGTCTCCCAATTTACTTCTTCCGGGCTACTAGAACAACAAGAGTGACTCGTATATTTTTTATCTTTTATTTTTCCTATATATTTCTTCCTAGGATTTTTAAGGCTGCAAATACTAACTCTTCTGGGGTAAATTGTGGTGTCTTTGTGTCTGACTGAGGAGAATTTGGAGGATCGGGTAGTGTTTTATATGTTGTCTCCTTTTTTGTTTGTCTCAATGCCTTTTCTAAGGCTATTTCTATTTCCTCATCTAGTTTGAAGGGAGAAGGAGTTGTAACAGTGTTAAAGGTAGGATTATGTACTCCTAACACTATAGTTGGTTGTTTCCTCTCTACCCTTTTCTTATAACGTTGAGCTCTCTCGACTTTTTGTTTCTCTCTTTTCTCTTTGTCTTTTCCTGACATTAGTAATCCCCATAGGTTTTTTATTTTTATCCTTATTCTGAACTTAATTTTTAAATTTTTAATTTAAACAAAGATAAATTGCTTCCTCTGTAAGCTTCATTCCCTCAACTTCCCATGCAATGTTTCGTGGATACTTATACATAGTTAGTAAGGCTCCCATTTCATTTTCTCCCAACCATTCACTGGCTATACCTATTAAAAGGTCTATCTCACTTTCGGATATTTTCAAATATCCCCCATCATAAGGTCCTATACGGTGATACGCACAAATTGTAGTGATTAATCTCCTAATTATTTTCCCACCATTAACTGGGGTACATAAAGGATCACTCTCTCGGTTCATTTTGTCATTGGGGTACTTGTATGGTATTTCAAGGAATTATAAAGAATTTTAACTTGAACAAAGGTGGAGAGCCTCCATGGATAGGTTTAATTCCTTCTCTTTATTTATGGGGTAACCTAAATATGCCAACAATTCCCCTATCTCAAGTTCACCCAACCATTCTTTTGCTTGTTCAATCAATCTCTCTATTTCAGTTTCTACTATATCCAAATATTTCCTATCCTGACTAATGAAAGTTTCATAATAAGCTATTCTTGCATATAAGAATTTAAGGGACTTATTTCTTTCACTTTTAGAATTTAGGCGTTCAATTTTTCTCATTTGCTCCATTGAGGTAACAATAGTGACGCCAATCAGTCAGGGTAAATGGTTCTATCTTAAATTCTCGTGACAGTGGTTCTATTATTAATTCTCTTGGGTAATTGAATTTTTGTAAGAAAGTATTGATGATTTTTTTTCTATTAATGGAATGTTGGTTGTTGTCTTTAATACGTTCTATTTCTGTCCCCAAAAGTCTAAATAATTTCCCTTCATTGTATTGAATTTTAGAATAAATTATTAACAATCTTTTCAACCTTGTCCGTTGTTCCTTAAAAGTTTCATTTGAGGAACTCATTTTTTTTTAAATACATAATAAATCAAAGGCTACACTCACGGGAACTTCTGGATCTTTAGATAAGAAGTCGGGAAAGAATACTTTGCTCTCTAAGTTTTGTTTACTATAAACAAAGATATAAGTTTCTTGATTAAACTTGTATCCGTTCCAAGCCCCTAAGCCTCTAGAAATTAATGGTTGTGTTTGAAGTTTCAATCTACCATATTGAGCAAAAAGGTAGTGTAGTTGATATTTTAAATATAAAGTTTTTTTCTTGACAATTACTTCATTAAAACCCTCACCCTTATTCCACACTTTGTTTAAAATTAATTGTTTAATTTCTAAGGGTAGTTGTTCAAATTTTTCATTAAATGATTGATCAATTTTTAGGTGAGCCCCATAAAATTGAAATCCTTGTCCGTAATACGCACCTCTATAGACACGATAAAGGGCGCTAAACAAATATGGACCACTAAAGAAGTCACTCAATGCTTCTTTAGAAACCTCCCATGGAAAAGTAGACATGTTGTAACAACATGTCTTCACTCTTTACTAAATTATTTTTTTAAAAATTTATTTATTTTTATTTATTTTTAAATTTTAAATTTTAAATTTTTAATAATTTTTTTCAGTAATTCCAAAGTTTATAACTTCACATAAAACTAAATGCTATGATAGTTTACTTAAGTAATTGACTTAAGTTTGACAGCTTTCCTAATTAAAATTACTTAAAAAAAAAACTTGACGGTACCATCCCAAGCATGGTCGCCAAAAAAAATGTAGCGATGGTTTTCACCACTCTAAGAAAACACCCAAATGTACCCACACCTCATAGGATTCGTTACGGGGATGATCATACACCTAGTTTTAAGTAATTGGAGATTAATTGTGTCGTTAAAGCTATCTTTTTGGTTAATTCTTAAGGTTATCTATCTATTTTTAGGGAATTAGGGCGGTTAGCATCACTCTTAAGGGATCCACCCACAAAGTCTAATCCCAAAGGATCTCTCGTGCCTTAAGACGGAACATTAGTCCTTCTAAGATTGTGCTTATGCCACTAATCCTTAAACACTTGCCACACTGGGCTAATGGAAGTTTCCATTAAGTCTCATTGCATTGGTTCTTTTAATTACAATCTTTAAGAATTCAAATTCTTACCTCATGCAAAATTGCTCCACTTTTCACGTCCGTCCACTAAATCCACGTAATCACGTTCTTAAGACAAGGATTAGTCTCAAAAATCACATACACAAGTTAACTTAAGTCTTAAGGAATTTCAGCTCTTAAGTCTCCACTTAAGTTCACCTTTCCACAATTATCCCTTAAAGACCACGGTGTTCCACACTTACTCGTACCACTTAGTCTTTAAGATGTCTGAATTTTACTTAAGACTTCGCTCTTAGTTGACTCCATGTTCTTAAGAACACAGTTTCTGTCCTTGAGTTCTTAAGCACTCACTTACTCAATCGGGACTGATTCTTAAGAACCTGTACTGTCTAGACCAATTCAGCCCTACAGTGTTCTTAAGTTTCTGTCTTAAGACTTCCAGAATCGGGAATGCATCTCACTGAATGCAAATGATGTCCCATATTCTCACTCATACGGATCTTAAGTCCCAGCCCTTAAACTTAAGGGTCTACTGGTACTTAAGATCTCAATCTTCATAAGCTTATGTATCCAAACTTGGACTTAAGATTCTTAAGTTTCTATGTTCTGTTCTTAAGTCTTTCTTTGGGATTTATTCCTTATTTTCTCTCTTATGCTAGATTCTTTTAAATACTCACAACTTAGCCTACCTTAGAGAATCCATTCTATTAAGGTTAGACTTAATGCCAATTTTTTGTATGCATAATATGACACTCTTGCCATGCATCAAGGTATGCCACTCTTGATGTTTATTGCATCAAATTGCATTAACATGAATAAGAACTCCATTCTTATTCTTATGATACTCAAGTTATGCTCACTCACACTCGAGATCTTATTAAGTACTTATGCATCACACATCTCATGTACTAAGTCACTTAATTTCACATTATCTCCATTAATCTTCACACTCATGATTAATGCTCCAACACACACACAGGGTCACACACACGACCTTAGTAGTTAGGGTATTTCCCTAACTTATTTCATGAAGAATAAATATACCATGCATTCATGCATAGGAATTTTATCCACAATTAATACCTAATGCATGCACTTGTATTTACAACACACAATGTCAAATTTATGCAATGAAGTTCACATAATATTGCAATTATACATATAACTCAAGTCACAAGACTCTACATATGCAAATTCAATAACAATTATATATTCATATATAAAATTAAATACTCTTACAACATTAAGAGTCATCAACTAGCTCTTTCACCTAAAGCTAGGGCTCACTCCAACCTTCCTTCAAGGAATTTCTATGGTAATGGCCAAGAATGCTAAATTCAAGCTAGTCATTCTACTCAACATCCAAGAGGCACACCTCTTGGCAAGAGGTTTTCCCTAGTATTAACCATTAAGATTAATTCCACTAAATCTTCACATCTCTTTATATCTATTCATGAAAAGGTACAACCTATCCAAAGGGTGCGAGTCCAACCCTTTTCCCATTATTTCCTTATTCTTGGATATGAATAGGTACTTTCCACCTAATTATCTACTTAGTGTAAACTTAATCATTAATTTTTTAATTCTCCATATATCTACAACCCTTTTTACACTTAATTTTCGGAAAAAAGCTAATTTTGTCATTTTGGCTCTACAGTGGGCGAGGACGTTCGCGGGAGGGTGGGATGGGGGCGTGAAGGCGACCACAGTGGCCCATTGGATCCCTCCCCTCCCATCCACCACCCATGCTCGCCACGCCGTCCAAGGACGTCGGAACCGTCGCGTTCGGGCGATGCTCCAGCGTGGGGTGCCAACGATGGGGAGGGTCAGGGCACGGTGGAGGGGGGGAACATCGGGAGTCTTCGGCCCTGCAATCGAGATGACGTTCCCGATGCCAGAATCGTCGGAGATCGATCGGATGGCCACGGCGGTGTGCATTCGCTGCGCGAGCCATCCGCGCCGCCCGTGGAGGCAACCTGGGGTACACGTGATGGGCCGGTGGACAAGGTAGGATGTGACCTCCCCCCGCCCTCCATCAAACCCACCTCGTGCGAGGCTGCAAGCGATGACCTTCGGCGCGTTGCCGGGAAGGCCTCTCCTGCCCGGCCAACAACCGTGGAGGGGGGAGGGGGGGGCCGGAGGTGGAGGGAGGAGGGGTGGAGGAGCGGGGGACGAAGCAGAAGGCCGGGGATAGGACTGCCCAGAAGACGGAGCCGGTCCAACGCACCGAGAGAGCGGCGGAGCGAAGGGTTGGGATGGCACTAGACTAGGTCGACGGGGACCGCGATCGGCGATCGGAGGCCCCGAGGGCAGGGTCGGAGCAACGAAGGCCATCGCAACGACCATGGGGCCCTACGGCCATCGAGGAGAGTCCCGGCCCTGTGACTGCCCCCCCAGGATCAATGGCGATCAGGAGTGCCCCTTCGAAGCTCAAGACGAAGGTCACCACGAGTGCGGGGCCGGGCGGTGCGTATGGGTCGCCCGCACGGGCCAGCGTCTGTAGGTCGCCGGGCAACGTTCGTGCAAGCCCACCCCCGGGCCTGGTGGACATTGACCCCTGCCACCCCATTTTCGGCCTCGTTGGGCTCCCTCTCCCCGATCGCAACATCCGGGGCTCGGTTCCGTCTTTCATACCGGTCGTGGATCTGACCGGCGAGGACAGCGAGCCCGACGCCAACGAGTCGCGGACCCATCTAATCTCGTCTCCTCCGGCGCCAGCTCCTCCGGCGTCCAAGATGTTACCAGGACCGGTTTGGAACTTCAACCTCGACTCTGATGCGGACCGGGGTGACATGGCTCCGGAGAGCACGGATAACGCCGCTCGGCCGACGTCTTCCGGGCACGGGCAGGCTCTTCCAACAGCCAATCACGGGTTACAAAGGTTGGAAGGCCGAGGCGAGGGTCGTACGAGCCAGGTATGTATTTCTCGGTGTCCACGGTTCCTACGTATCGGATCGTACTTCATCTCCAACGTTTTCTAGCGTGGCTTCCTTGCCTGTCCCTATACGTCCCATAGTTGCATTCCACAGGTGTGTCCATCCGTGTCACAAGATAGTCACGTGTGCAAGGGGTGTGAACACTAGTGTTGGGCAATGCGTCCGTTTTTTGGCCCGGGCGAGGGTACATGGGACCCTACGTGAGAGATCTAGCACATGTGAATGCTTCCATGTTTCCAGTGACGTGTTGGAGGCCTCGCAAACGCACACCATGAGTCGAGGTCACTTCCGAGTCGTCACATTGTGGCGCTCGGTCCGAGGCTCTTCTTCCTTGCCTCGGATTTTCTTTTCCAATTGGATGCATAAACAATGTACACAAGGACCTGGGTCTCGTAACTCCCAATCCATGGACAGCTGGGAAACATTGACAGTTTGTTCTTGAATATTTTTCTACAGGGTTTGGGACCGTCACCCGTCGGCGGGGAGGGCCTCTCGACGAAGCACGGTGGCACGGGCCCTTCGAAGGCCCCCAAGTGGCTAAACGTTGTTCTCGATATCGATGGTGTCCTCTACGAGTGCACTGACTCGGGATCCACATAGGGGACGACGAACGAGACTCCCCATGCCATGGTCGGCACGAAGAGAGTATACAGCCGCCCGGGCCTGGGTGCATTCCTATCCGCCATTGGCAAGTTCACGGCGGAAATTATCACATGGAGCTCAATGGGGAAGTTGGCTGCTGAGGCAGTGTGCGAACATCTCTTCGATGGAGTACGTGGAAAACCATACGCCATGTTGGGACAGGAGGAGTGCACCAGGGTCAAAACCGGCCATGGGGGGTACCTGGTCACGTTAGATGGCCGTGGGTACATCCTCCTGAGGTCCCTGCATCGAACGTTGTTCAACGACAGGGGTGGGGCCACTGCCTTCCACAAAGGTAACACCCTGCTCATCTCCAATTCTCCGGAGAAGTGCGTCTGCAACGAGCCCGGCAACGGACTATTCCTCGAAACTTGGACCCGTCTCCGACGGGATGACTCGTTCCTCGTGGATAAGTTGTTGTCGTGGTTACTTCAACTCCATCTTGAGAGCGGACCAGGGAGGTTGATGGAATTTCTAGACGATGAGCGGATCGGACGTGATCCTCTTCCAGGAGACGATGCACTGTTTAGGTACGTGTGTCGCAGGATCAAGCAAGCCGCTGAGCATCCTGGCATTCAGTAAGGCCCTCGGAGATTGGGTTGTGTCGCGAGTCACCGATGGAACAGCCGTCGCACTCTCGTTTCGCAAAATCGGCACCGTGCAATCCAACAAGTCTTTGGTACAAGTGTTGGTCATGTGCGACGCTGTCGTCATCGACCAGGCCTGTGCGGTGACCAAGACTAGAAATGATCGAGGTGGGTTCTTTTGTGATTCAGGAGCCACCGTGACTCTCGGCGAGACCCAGGCGAAGAAAGTCACGTGGAGTGCTGGATCGGGTCTCAATGTCCAGGTTAATGCGCTCGGAAGGAGCGCATCGAAATCACACGACGTATAGTTTGTACAGCAGTGGAGCCTCTTGTGAGATCCCCTTGCGTATCACTTGTGAACGAAACGCATGAGTGGAGAAATATCATACATCTTACGCAACCTGTCAGAGGGGTCTCCACGTCATGTGGGGTGTACGGTTTAGGGTTTAGGGTTTAGGGTTTAGGGGTTTAGGGTTTAGGGTTTAGGGTTTAGGGTTTAGGGTTTAGGGTTACAAGGGTGTTCCCAAAATATTGGCATACTTATTTTGTGGATTTTATTGGCTCTACCCCCCCGTTTTAGAGTATTGCGCATCCAATGGTAAAAAAAACCACCTTAACAATATCACCATTTGTGAGATATTACAGGTTGGACTATTTGAGGTTGAGTTGACTTTCGTTGTGTGAAGGTATTTGAAGATTTTGAATAGAGGTATCCCCCTATTTATGGTTATTCTAAATCCAATGGTGGTCTTGGATTTTTCTAATAATAGACGATTTGGATGTCATAGGCGTTTCAAAATGTAAGTAAAAGAGGGCTATTTTTAAAATGGTAAGTATTTATGAAAATTGAAGGATACGTACCCCCCCATTGTCAAGTGCTACAAACACAATGGAGTAAAGAAAATCCTTAACATATGGCTTTTTTTAGAAGTTATGGCCGATTTGACTATTAAAGTCACCAAAGTTGACTTTCTTTGAGGCGGTTGCGGATGTGGATGAAATTAAATTAAGTGGTAGATCTAGGAGTGGGTGTTCCGAAATGGTATTATACTTGTAAATCGGACCTTGTATGCATGAGTTATGAATGGATGAAGTACTGTTTATTTGAACTTCATCCATGGATTGCGGTTGCATCCGACGTCCAATCAGCAAGTGCCATGTCATTCTAGAATCCCCTTGGAATGTTCTACACGAATATCCCCTTGAAAATGAATCGCCCTTCTTGATGCAGAAGTTAAAATGGACAAGTTGATTGTATGACCCCTCTAAGTTTCTATTTAAGCATATACTGGAATATATCATTGCAAAGATGCTTAAATGCACTTTTTAGAACTACTCGTGGAATCTTCATCCGACCTTTTGAATGACGGTTATTGATGGATGAAGTTTTAACTTTTTGAACTTCATCCATGAATTGGGATTGCATGGAAGGTCCAATCACGAAGTGCCACGTCATTCTGGAATCGCCTTAGAATATTCTACACGAATATGCCCTTGGAAAAGAATCGCCCTTCTTTATGCAGAAGTTGAAATGGGCAAATTGATTGTATGACCCCTCTAAGTTTCTATTTTAGGATATATTAGAATATACCATTGCAAAGATGCTTAAATGCACTTTGTAGAACTACTCTTGGAATCTTCATCCGACCTTTTGAATGACGGTTACTGATGGATGAAGTTTTAACTTTTTGAACTTCATCCATGAATTGGGATTGCATGGAAGGTCCAATCATAAAGTGCCACGTCATTCTGGAATCGCCTTAGAATATTCTACACGAATATGCCCTTGGAAAAGAATCGCCCTTCTTTATGCAGAAGTTGAAATGGGCAAATTGATTGTATGACCCCTCTAAGTTTCTATTTTAGGATATATTAGAATATACCATTGCAAAGATGCTTAAATGCACTTTTTAGAATCACTCTTGGAATCTTCATCCGACCTTTTGAATGACGGTTATTGATGGATGAAGTTTTAACTTTTTGAACTTCATCCATGAATTGGGATTGCATGGAAGGTCCAATCACAAAGTGCCACGTCATTCTGGAATCGCCTTAGAATATTCTACACGAATATGCCCTTGGAAAAGAATCGCCCTTCTTTATGCAGAAGTTGAAATGGGCAAATTGATTGTATGACCCCTCTAAGTTTCTATTTTAGGATATATTAGAATATACCATTGCAAAGATGCTTAAATGCACTTTCTAGATTTACTATTGGAATCTTCATCCGACCTTTTGAATGACTGTAACAGATGGATGAAGTTTTGATTTTGAAACTTCATCCATTAATATTGGTTACATACAATGTCGACTTTATGAACGCCACATCATCTTGGAATATTCGTACATAGCCTTATAGCCTTATGTGTTTGAAATCGAATTGCCTTACTTTTTGCAAATGTAAAAATATGTTATTTAAATTGTTAATCTCTTGAAGTTTCTATTTTTAGATAAAATAGAATATACTTTTGTAAAGATGCTGCAAAGCAATCCCCAAAGGTTTTTTCTGTTTTGTCATCTGACTTTCTGGGTGGCGGTAATGATCGGATGAATTATTTGCGTTTTTAATAATTATTCATCCAACTCTTGAGTCAACTAATTTCATCAAAAAAACCCTAGAAATGGCTATATAAGAGTGGTGAGGGGTTCTAAAATTTCATTCTTGCTCCTTCTCTCCAGGTACGTTGTGTTGGTTTTGGGTTTGTTTTTGCTTGTGTTTTTGTTTTTGTTTCTTGTTTTTGTTTTTGTTTTTGTTTTTGCCTTTATTTTTGTTTGTTCGTTTACTTTTTGTTTTACACTTATTTTTGTCTTTTGTCTTTTGCTTTTGCTTTTGCTTTAGGGTTTAGGGTTTAGGGGTTTAGGGTTTAGGGTTTCGGTTTTAGGGTTTAGGGTTTAGGGTTTAGGGTTTAGGGTTTAGGGTTACATTTGTGTTCCCGATAAAGTGACATACTTTTTTAGGGATTTTGAGGTGACCTACCCCCCCATTGTTGATGGTTGTGATTCCGAAAATGTAAAAACATTTCCCTAATCTTACTTCATTTGGGAGATATAGGTGAGTTGACTTTGAATTTTGTGGTTGACTTTTTTGATATTTAAGGAATTCGGTAATTTTGAGATGACGTACCCCCCCATTTTAGGGCATTGTGAATCTAATGGTATATTTAGTTTTTCTAAATATGGCTTGGTTTGGATGTTATGGAAGGTTTGATAATTATTTAGGGTGATGTATATAATCTTCTATTTTTGGAATTTAGATGTTTTGAAGAGTCGTACCCCCCCATTTTCGAGGGTTGTGATTTCAATGGTGTCAAAACATTTCCCAAATCGGTCTTCATTTGGGAGATATGAAAGGTTTGACTTTCATTATTGATGTTGACTTTGGGGGATAATGACTTTGAAAGTTACTATTTTTAAAGTGTTGATGTATCTACCCCTACTAATTTAGACATGAAGAATTCATTGGTAGTGTTAGATTTTGGTTTAGGATTTAGGGTTTAGGGTTTAGGTATTTAGAAGGGTTTAGAGGTGAGGGCTTAGGTATTTAGTATTTAGGGTTCAGGGTTTAGGTATTCAGTACTTAAAGTTTAGGGTTTAGGATTATAGATTTAGGGTTTAGGATTTAGGGTATGATGAAGAAGTATAAGGTTTTTTAGAAATTATTGAATAATAAATTACGATAGAAGATATATATTGTAACAATATTATAATAGAAAATGTATAATAGTAATAGTATAAATATATATATGTAATGAACAAGAAAATACTCAAATAACAGACCTCACATGGTCTCTCCAATGGGCTCCATGAAGGCCTATATAGTGACGAGCAGCCCCTACTCGGTCAACATATATACCGGTCTTGGGCAAGTACCCACGACCATAGGCGCTCATCAACATCAACCCTGGAACTGTACAGTCTCTCACTGTACTATGCAAGAACCACTCAGCATGTACTAAAAAATCTTGGATAAGTGGGCGAGCCTCTGGTGAATCTAACTCAGCACCATCATATGGGTTTAGGGTTTTAGGGTTTAGGGTTTAGGGTTTAGGGTTTAGGGTTACAAGGGTGTTCCCAAAATATTGGCATACTTATTTTGTGGATTTTATTGGCTCTACCCCCCCGTTTTAGAGTATTGCGCATCCAATGGTAAAAAAAACCACCTTAACAATATCACCATTTGTGAGATATTACAGGTTGGACTATTTGAGGTTGAGTTGACTTTCGTTGTGTGAAGGTATTTGAAGATTTTGAATAGAGGTATCCCCCTATTTATGGTTATTCTAAATCCAATGGTGGTCTTGGATTTTTCTAATAATAGACGATTTGGATGTCATAGGCGTTTCAAAATGTAAGTAAAAGAGGGCTATTTTTAAAATGGTAAGTATTTATGAAAATTGAAGGATACGTACCCCCCCATTGTCAAGTGCTACAAACACAATGGAGTAAAGAAAATCCTTAACATATGGCTTTTTTTAGAAGTTATGGCCGATTTGACTATTAAAGTCACCAAAGTTGACTTTCTTTGAGGCGGTTGCGGATGTGGATGAAATTAAATTAAGTGGTAGATCTAGGAGTGGGTGTTCCGAAATGGTATTATACTTGTAAATCGGACCTTGTATGCATGAGTTATGAATGGATGAAGTACTGTTTATTTGAACTTCATCCATGGATTGCGGTTGCATCCGACGTCCAATCAGCAAGTGCCATGTCATTCTAGAATCCCCTTGGAACGTTCTACACGAATATCCCCTTGAAAATGAATCGCCCTTCTTGATGCAGAAGTTAAAATGGACAAGTTGATTGTATGACCCCTCTAAGTTTCTATTTAAGCATATACTGGAATATATCATTGCAAAGATGCTTAAATGCACTTTTTAGAACTACTCGTGGAATCTTCATCCGACCTTTTGAATGACGGTTATTGATGGATGAAGTTTTAACTTTTTGAACTTCATCCATGAATTGGGATTGCATGGAAGGTCCAATCACGAAGTGCCACGTCATTCTGGAATCGCCTTAGAATATTCTACACGAATATGCCCTTGGAAAAGAATCGCCCTTCTTTATGCAGAAGTTGAAATGGGCAAATTGATTGTATGACCCCTCTAAGTTTCTATTTTAGGATATATTAGAATATACCATTGCAAAGATGCTTAAATGCACTTTGTAGAACTACTCTTGGAATCTTCATCCGACCTTTTGAATGACGGTTACTGATGGATGAAGTTTTAACTTTTTGAACTTCATCCATGAATTGGGATTGCATGGAAGGTCCAATCATAAAGTGCCACGTCATTCTGGAATCGCCTTAGAATATTCTACACGAATATGCCCTTGGAAAAGAATCGCCCTTCTTTATGCAGAAGTTGAAATGGGCAAATTGATTGTATGACCCCTCTAAGTTTCTATTTTAGGATATATTAGAATATACCATTGCAAAGATGCTTAAATGCACTTTTTAGAATCACTCTTGGAATCTTCATCCGACCTTTTGAATGACGGTTATTGATGGATGAAGTTTTAACTTTTTGAACTTCATCCATGAATTGGGATTGCATGGAAGGTCCAATCACAAAGTGCCACGTCATTCTGGAATCGCCTTAGAATAT